>CM002478.1:4008630-4029827 GCA_000325765.3 Leersia perrieri
CCCCTCGCTATCAACGGTCGCCGCCGGCGGTGCCGCCTGAGAGAGCCACCGGCGAGGAGGAACCTAGCCCTATACGACCTAAAGCAGACGATGAAAATGAGGAACAAAAGATGGGACTCGGTGGTTCCAACACTAAGCAAAATATCTGCATAAGGGAAATGAAAAAAATGGACCTAAGGAGACAGACAACGACTATCGACTATACCATACTAGAATGACCAATATGCCTCCCTTAAACCCAACCAGTCAACCACCCACCCCTCTCCCCCGAGCAAAACGCGCCCGGAAGGTGTTCGGCCATATTCCTCCCCGGAAGGTGTTCGACCATATTCCTCCCCGGCGTCCGCGCGTGCTCTGCTTCGCGAACCCTGCTCCTACACGGCCATAGCTCTAGCTACAACTACAAGGGACCATGGTATCGAACAACAACAACAATGACGCATAGACAGAGAAAAGAGAAAGAGGGATTGGATTGGGAGAGACTCACCAAGATCTCCATGGATTGCTCCGTGAGGATCACACGGAAGAAGCTCATGCCCAAGGCGTCGTTCCTCTGCTCCTCCTTCTCCGACCTGCTCCTCCTGCTCCTCTTCACGCCCCTCCTCTCCCCCTCCTGGTTCTTGCTCCTCTTCACGCTCCTCCTCTCCCCCTCCTGCTTCCTGCTCCTCTTCACGCTCCTCCTCTCCCCCTCCTGCTTCCTGCTCCTCCCCATCCCCTCCTCCTCTCACACAAACACAACTAGCAAGAGCAGTCTAGCAACAGCGCAAGCAAAGACAGTACTACAGATTGCAAGAACCTTCGATCTCCGGCAATGGAGGAAGGCCTCTCTTTATAGCCAAGCAAGCCAGCCCTATGAGCGGAATAGCCGCGGGGGGCGGGGCCCACACGCAGGCGCGAGCGATCGTGTTGGCTGCCGCGGCTGGCTACACACAAGCAGAGGAAAGCTGCCATTTTTGTCCCCGTCCTCATCCACCTGGGAGCGAGGGAGGGGCAAATTGGTCAGTCTTGTCACTGAAACAAAGAGCGGCAAGAAAGGCCCTGACATGATGGTCCTCTTTGGGCAGTGTGCATTAGTGGCGACGCATGTGTGAGCCGCAGAGAAATGGGATTTTTGTTCTTTTTTTCTGCTTCGTGCAATCATCCGAACTATAGTACGCAGTAGACTCTCGCAATCTTGAGGAT
This sequence comes from Leersia perrieri, assembly GCA_000325765.3. Classification (NCBI taxonomy): domain Eukaryota; kingdom Viridiplantae; phylum Streptophyta; class Magnoliopsida; order Poales; family Poaceae; genus Leersia; species Leersia perrieri. The sequence goes on from CM002478.1 coordinate 4,009,813, forward strand.
TTATAGGGTCCTGTATAATAGTAGATGTATCTTTTTTTTAAAAAAAAGTATAGGCAACATGTTCCTCTATATAATTTGGTCTATTTGGGTGTTAACTTTAGAAATTGAAGATTTGCGGGCATTTTGGGTCTTTTGGGGTAGCAATATATACTGGTGTTGGCTGCATTTTGTTTTTTATCAGTCATGTCGTTTGTCGTCATGCATATACAGCTGGGAATATCTTTCTTTTAAGATACTACATTTACGAATGCATGTAACACACGCGACACCGCACTGCCCGCTCCATAAGCTTGGACACACGTGGACATCGTTCTATGTACCTGTCCTAGCCAGAGGACAGCTGGCTCTGTGCACAGAGAACACACGATCGCCACTGAAGGATGTGTGTGTAACTATGCATAATTTGGTTCCCATTGAGCGCGCATGACTATGAACATATGTGTTATGTGTAACTGGGTTCCACTAAAGCATACACACATGTACCTATGCATTCTACATAGAAGATATCGAAGAACAAATGTCATCTATACACATATCTCGCTGAAGTGCACCCCATGTGTACCTATGCATAATTGTGCCCCACTAAAGCACACATGTGTATTTATAAGCCAAACTAGGTCCCACCAAAGGCACACGTATATGTACCTATGCGCTATGCCTAACTAGGTCCCACCGAAGTAAATACGTGTATGTATCGAGTAATACACATATCTCGCTGAAGTGCACCCCGTGTGTACCTATGCATAATTGTGCCCCACTAAAGCGCACATGTGTATTTGTAAGCCAAACTAGGTCCCACCAAAGGCACACGTATATGTACCTATGCGCTATGTCTAACTGGGTCCCACCGAAGTAAATACGTGTATGTATCGAGTAATAGAGAAATACTTCTGAGTAGTAACATAATATCTTATTCTGGGAATCGAACCTGCGCCAGCCCAACTCTCACTATCAACAGCCAACCACTGGGCTATGGTTCAATTCTCACATCTACAAATATATATTTGATTCTGATGGTTAACAATGTTTTTGAGTCAAATGAGAGAAAATTCAGGATTCACAGAGTTAGTTAGCAGTCAAAGTTCAGTCAATGAGAAATTTTCTGGTGGTGTTTAAATTTAAATGAGATTTGTGTTCTTGTTATGTTTTTTGGTGATGTTTGCACAAAAAAAGTTTATGTTTCAATTGAAAAGATTTGGTCTCATTTAAAGTTTTGACAGCAAAATAATCATAGTATTTTGCCTATTTCATAATCAGTGATTTAACAGAAATACATAGGCCACTTCTAACATAGAGATTGGTCCATTCGTGATTACTTTACCTGTTTTCACACCACATAGGGTCTCGTGACTTATGGCCATGCAAGGAATAAATCAAGACTGCAACTGAACAAATTGTATAAAAGAAATGAATGTGCATATCAATTGGGACGCAGATCCTCCGCAGTATTGCCCCGGCAGTGGCAATGGCTGACATGTGTGCTCGGGCTTACATCACCCACATGTCAGCTTTTGCCAATGCAAGGGTAGTACTGCAAATAATCCCTATTGTATCAATGGAAGCTTATGTATGTTCTTTTAGTGCTTTCCAAAATGTTAGACTCAGAAAATCGTTAGTATAAGAAATAATACTCCCTTCGTCCTAGAAAAGAAGTCTTTCTAGCATTTGTTTTAGACAAATTACCACTCAATAGAAAAGACCATAATGCCCATGTTTAATGTGTACTTTTACTTATTGAAACTTCCTTTTATTCCCACCATGCCAAATGTTTGATTTGCTGATTCGATTTCCATGCATGAATGACAGCAAGCAAACAAAAAAAAAGGAAACATGATGTATTTACTCCACTGATTAGCATTAGTATATGGAAAGAAGGGAGGAGAAATGAGACATCAAATCGTATACAATTGATTGGTTATAACCTGCATAACATTTTTTGGGACAAAATTTAAATGTCAGAAAGACTTTTTAGTTCTTCCATTTTAGATAAGAAACAAAAGAAGAAACAAATAACTCATTAAATAGGGTGGTCACCCTCATTTCCTTAATTTTTGGGTGGCTCAAAATTTTTCCATTTTAGGATAAAATAAGAAGGCAATAAAAAGGTCTATTATACCCCTCGTCAATTAGGTGGACCCTCCTTTTTGGTATTTTAGGACAAAATAAGAAACAAATAAATGTTCATCATGCCCCTCAAGAAATAGGTAGACCTTCATGATTTTCTTACTTTTTTTGGGTTATTGTTTAGATAATCCATACCATAAATAAAAATATTTGAATTGTAGGCCATATTAGGTAAGAGTAGATAAGGATGGCCCATGATATCAATTGTTTTATGGTTTTTGAATCATAAAATTTCTGATGTCTTGGGATAGAGAGAGTAGAACCCCTATCTTCCATAAGAAGATCTACATCTCTATATCTCTTTGTTGTGGTAACCAAGTAATCTGTATAACACAAGGAAAATAACTCATGCTATCAAATTAAACAAATACCAATAATGGGATGAATGAAATTGAAGCATATACCTATAAAACAAACAATAGATGGTAATGTAGCATGGATCAAAAATTTATCATATTACATTAGTTTTTCTTTAAATAAAATTATACAATGTTTGAAGGAAAGCTGATTCACTCTAGCTTATCTCATCTTATCTTGGTAGCTAATTTCTAAAATCCCAAAACTGCTCCCATATAATCAATACTCGCTCCATCCAAAAATATAATGATTTGGGGATGGATATGATACATACTAGTACTACCACTAGGGGCGGGGCTAGGGGTGTTTTGTGGTGTCACATGATACCAAAGCATTTTTCAAACTACATTACAAATTCATGATTTCTATTACTTACGTATGAAATGATTCTAATATCAAGTAATAGATGTGAAACCAATAGTTTCTTAGTCTAGATCTGCTCCTGACTACCTCTATCTAGATTTGTATAGTATTAGGATGACTCATACTTCCCCAAATTCTTATATTTTTGGACAGAGGAGGGAGTATAACATTAAAGTTCTAAAAAGCAAGAAAATGAGGTCAATTCTACATGTTCCCTTGAAATTTCACACGGTCCCTTTGATGCCTTTGAGAATTGCTTGATCCTTATATAACCTTAATTTTATTTGGGTCCCTTATGTACCCATTTCATAATTTACCATTATTTTTTTTAAAATGGTCTTATTTCCCTCGGTATAATACTAAAAGTTAGAAATATTATACATAGGGATGAAAAATATAGCAAATATGTAGTTTCAAAATTCACAAAGTACGTTTATTAAAAATATAACTCTTTTGGAACTTTGCAAAAATTTGAGCAATAATTTTGAATGAATATGCATTTTGAAAAATGTGGATTTTGTCATAACCTTGGGAGTGTTCGGTGTAGCTTGGTTGCAACTACAAAACCATAGCCGCAACGGCCACATTTTTCTATATATGGTGATATTGTTGATGCATTAACAATCTGAACTAAACTAGGCCCATGTATTCACCTTCTGCCGCTATTGTCACTTTATGCAAAGTTCTTTGAATTTTATTTAACATTTAATATTTGAATTTTCTTATCCGATGCGATTTCTGGTTAATATGTATTTCGATCACTCTAATGATTTTTTTCTTACTAAAATTTGTTATTTAGGGAGAACACTTTTTTTTAAAAAAATGTAAACTAGGGGCAATGTGGTCATTTTAGGATATTTCAATGGCCAATTAATGTAATGGGCATCACAATAAACTCGTAACCGTGAAAATGATTAGGGAAAACCCAAGATTAGCTAAATATTTAGAGGCATATAATTAATTTTCTTAAGAAAATATAAAGACAACTCATCGTCCGCACTAAATGTGACTACACCTACCTCACTCTATGAGCCTATTTATGTGTTTCGCTACCCACCAACCGTGTATCACCTTCCTTGTATTTATGAATGTTGGCATAGGTAGTATCTATATGACTGCCAATGCACTACTCGATTTTCCACATCAGTGAATGATTGATTGCTACGTGCATGTATAATTACAATCAATTTTATATTATTTTTCCCACTCTCATGTATTACTTATAAACTAGTATTACATGTATGTATATACTTACGATCATACGTTTTGTACACTTTTAAACAACATGGTTTACCATAATACTTATCAGACTAACACCGCCACATTGTGCACATCCTTCGTTGATACACGCTTGGTTGTGATCATTCCCCACATTAAGCTGAAAGAAAGGATGTGGAGTATATTGGTGCCATGTTGTTGTAGCATCTCAAGGCGGCTCGAGCCAAGCCAAGGGCAACTTGGGGTTGAGCCATATAGGACTAGGTCCCTAATTTCATTTAGATTTTAATATAATGCTATATGGATTTGGAAATTAGCTGGGAGCATAATACCTTAGCCCTAGCAATGATAAGTTTCTAGCTCTGTCCCTAACTCGGACCTAAAGTGGCTTATTAGCTCCATGGCACTGTATGAATGATTTGCAACATCGATAAACTCTTCTTCAATTGTAGAATTATCACCAAGAGGTATTATCCCAACAATATATGTCATGCCCTCGTCCAATTCATATTGTTATTGAAACGCCTAAAAACATGTGGGGGTGTAAATCTTACTTTTGTCGAGTTTTCATTAAGATGCATTGCAACTTTTTTAGATTCATACTCCGAGTTGGTCTCTTTATCATGCTTTCTTTGTACAACTCTCTCGAAGTTGTTGAAAAACTGTTTGACTTTTAATTACTTAAATGATCCTTGAAATCTCTATTCAGGCTCCCACTCAATCGAGTACTTGACATTCCTAATGTATACATATTCTTTAACTTATCTTTCAAGTTATAAATCATGTCCAACCATGTGTCTTTGCACTTTCTTCCTCATACTAGCAAAGATCTATTATCTCAATTTTTTTTTCTATATCATCATGTTCTTACAACATTAAAATTAGCAAGAATATATATTAGAACCGTCAGCCCGTCACTAGTCCGGTGACAATTTACAAGTATGGTTGCATTATGCATTATGTGAAAAGTGCATAAGCAATGCCAATTTTATGTAAATGCATATGAGATAGCCTTTCTAATTGCAATATCTTGACCGGCATATATAATTTGTGGTTGATTGCGATCATGGAATGACAAAAATGTGTCAAAAGCCAGCAGAATGAGCCATAGACTCATAGGTACAATCAGGCACACATGGTCCACGAGCTCCACCGGCGTCCCCCGGCAACCTCGTCCAGGTTAGCTCCGCGCCTCTCCTCCCCGGCCCTCTCCATCTTTCCCACCTCCGGTGGCCAACGGCACCCTCGCGCTTTGTCGTGCCACCCCCTACCCCACGTCCAAATTAATTAACTAGTCGGTGATTGGCTTCCCCAGCCATCAACCCCGTCCACCACCGCCCTCTCCCAAGACCCCGTGGTGCCGCCACCACCTCGCTGTCCGCTGCCTCCCCGACGCCCCTCTAAGCCCAAAGCCCGCTCTCCATCTTCCCCTCTGCACCCAAACCCTAAATACGTGGTCTATTGTGGACTCCGGCGAACTCCGGCGGAGGAGGACGAAGAAGAGGCCCATCCCCTCGTGCACGGTCTTGTGTAGTAGTTGCGAAAAATAACAGCATACCTACACTAGAACATATAGAAGAAAATTAGGACGGCATCGCATTATTATGTATTAATTATCTGCTGACAAAATCTATGAAAATGACAGATAGGTCTCTTTCGTCGGTTTATTTATGGTCCAACAAATGGTGCCTTAAGGTACCAAAGTAAAATTCAATCATTTATTCATCATGTTACCTTGAAATAAACAGTTGGATTATGTTTTATCATCTTGAGGTACTGGTACCTAGTGGTGTTATTTGTTGGATCGTAAAAACTCTCTAAATATCCATCGTGCTTGGAGGACGATTGTACTGTATGTTTGCAAGGAATTGCAATCTGTTAATTAATTGATAATAAAGCATCATGGCCTTCTTCTCCAAATTAAAAAAAAAAGTAATGTAACTACGGAACGGTGAATTCAGTACTATACAATATATATGAGATCACAATCAGCACTTGAGCAAAGAGCGTACAGCTTATAACAGAATTGTTCCCTCCAAATTATTGTATATGACATTGGCTAATTCAAAATAACTAGCCAGCATCAAATATTTGTGGAAGGAGGGAGTATTTAAAACAAATATTTCATGCATGTCGATCGGTGGCAGAGCCGATAGAACCAGCTTCAATGATCTTAATTTCTATGGACAACCGTTTCTTTCTAAGGCTCATTGGTAATACCAAAAGAGATCTATATCGACGGCCATTGTCACCAGTAAGAATGCTATAAGCCTTGGGCAAATCGTCACAACCCAGCTCAGGTATCTCTTCAAGTGCAGCCAAGATCTCCTCGGGAGAAGCAACCGCCTGGTCTAAAACCTTGCGTTGTTTGGAACAGTACTGGGATGAATCACTAACAACAACGTTGCTTTGTGCCAGCTTGTCAGCTTTCACCACCGGCATCGTTGTGCCAACTGTACTACAAGTTGATCTATTGGATGAGAAATATTCACAGATCTTGCTAGGACAGTAAGTGCCTCCTGGATAAGGCTTCCAATGCCACCAGTACATGGACTGATCATAGCTGCGGACAGGTAGTAGCTCTTTGCTTCTTGTGTCGACCATGATCTTCCACAATGTCTCCTCGAGGTAGGATCTTTTCTGCCAATATGGCTCATGCACCATGAGGAAGATGTGGTGTGGGTCATCCATGCTCACAACGGGGTATTGTGGAATTGTGTGTGGGAGACCGGCGTAGGCGTCGAGGGACCAGAGCTCGGTGGCGTCGACCATGGCATCCATCACCCATGTCATTGTGTCCATCACAAGTGTCCATGAGTATATGACGAATGCGCCGGTGGAATGGCTGCAGTTGGTGACGCCGAGGCGGCCGCAGCAGCAGCGTGCGTAGATTTCGACGAACTTTACCGTGACGCCGCCGTCCGTGACGCAGACGGTTCGACCTGGCATTAGGCAATTACGAGGATTGTCGCCACGGTTGTCGTACGGTTCGTCAAATTTGCCGATGGGAGCCTCGACCGGGAGTGACACGTAGTGGAGTTTGGGATTTTGGTCGAAGGGGTCACATAGGATTATGCCGCGGTACAAGTCGACCCAGCAAAGCTGCCGGTCACCGACGGGGACAGCCATGTCGGTTTCCCACGTGGACACCTCCGCCTTGCCGTCTTCGTGGCTGATTGGAATCGACATGGCAACCCACTCGCCGGAGCGGAGCACGAGGAGGTCAGCCGCCTTGAGCACGTCGTCGTCGTCGTCGTCGACGACGACGTTCACGGTGAGATTCGCCACAATGAGGTCGTCGTCGTCCTCGCCGCCGCGACGCAGTAGGCCCGTGGTAGATTCAGATAGGCAGTTGGCCTTCAGCGAATTACAGCTGTTGCCTTTCTCCTCGTCGTCGTCGTCGTCGTCTGTGACTGCTGTGTCGACCCAGTAAGTCGGGAGCAGCAACAGCGACGGCGCGTCGCCGGCATTGTAGACGAAGTAATCCGTCATCATGTGCACTTTCTTGTAGTGCAGGCAGAGGAGCACGGAGTCGGCGTGGGCGGCGACCAGTGTCATGGAGGCGCCGTCGACGCATCCGTCGGCGGCGTAGCGCGGGAGCAGGAGAAGCGCAGGCGCGACGAGGACGGCGGCGGCGCCTCGTGGGAGAAGGTGACACGGACGACGTGGCCAGAGGAGAAGCGGGAGGTGGCCTCGGTCTTGATCTCGGCGGAGGAGAGGTATAAGTCGTAGCTGTAGTCGTACCAATCGGGCACGGTTCTCTCCAGGATCACCCACCGTGCCGGTGCTGGATCGTCGGAGCCGCTGCTCGCCGCCGCCGCCGCCGTCGGTTGGGTTTCCATCGGTGGCGGCCGGCCGGCGGGTCGTCGGTTCGTCACGCGGGTATTAATAGTGCATGATCCGTGTGATCGGTTTGTTGGTTTTGCCGTACGGGAGTCAACGTACATGGCTTGTACGTATTTCCTTTTTTACGATTTTGGATCAACAATGCAAACCGACCTGAACTCCTATAGTCCTCCTATGTCGGCGGAGGCCGCCGTCGCCATCCGTTTAGTCGCCTCACATTTCTGTGTAGAAAAAAAAGAAATGCAGAGACAATACAAAGATGGATCATACTTGAGGAGGACTAATAAAGTCCTTTCTGTATATACTCGAGTATCTTTTTCCTCATGCGTATCTTATTCCCTATTTGGAATACCTTTCCGCCGCAACAGATTTTTGCATGTGTGTGGGAACCATTTGGAATACCGTGCCTGCGCTAGCCGGTATGTAAAAATAGTGATTTTCGCATACGCACGTCCGTCCGCCTGCACTGGCCAAAATGTACTTGTTCCCTTTTAATTCTAACCCTGTTTATTTACGATCTACTTTGATAAAATGTATATCAATTTATTGCTGTGGGAGCAATTTTTTTTATGATGTCTCGCTCAGTCCATATATCTCTGGGTTGTCCTTTTAAATTAGAATGTTTTTACGGGCCAATAAATAGTAACTCGGGATACCAAATCAAAATCCAATCGTTGTTTATTGATCGTGCAAACTTGAAACAAATGGTTGCATTGTGTTTTGGTACCCGGAGGTACCAAATTTTCTTTATATTACTATAGCATAACATGAATCCAATTGGGCTAATTTTTCACAAGAAAAAGGAAGGCCTGAAAAAATGGTTTTCTATTGTCATACAGCTCATGAAGGAAAAAAATAATGTCTGGGTTGGGTTATTGACAGTAATTGTACCAACCATTTGGCCGCTGATCCAAAATTATTTCGAGAAATGGATTTATCACATCATGCAAAAATTCACATAGGTAATGGCTCTATGGTCTAAAGTAAAGTCAAAGGTATGGTTTCTATCCAAACTCGAGATGGTCCAAAAATTATTAAAAATGTTTTATTCCTACGGTTCACACTACATAGGCTATTCAGTCTTTCACCGGTAAGGCGGTAACACCAACCCCAGACAAGAGGTAGCAAGAAAGAAACCATAATTCACACGAACATAATATTATTATTGATAGCTTGTCGCCACTAATATAATCTATCGTCGTCCCTGTGCTCTGCCATACGTATGTCTCTTACCTTACTGAGCTATATATTGTATGTATGTATGTATAGACTATAATAACCAACTAATAATTTATACTCAGAAACGAATATCTATATATGTTCACTTCTTGCATGTGTTGGATTTCAGCACGTGGGAGAGAATCGCAAGAACAACTATCATTTTGTCAACCTATGATTATTCCAGTCATTTTGAGTATCTCACTATATATGTCCAATGGAGTATAATGCAAAATATATAGCAGAATAGAATAGATTAGAATTCTAGACGAAAAAATTGTTCAAAATTACTTGAAGAAAAATCACATCATATGAGAATAAACTAACGTCTACTAAATTACCAAATTTTACAAGTGTACACATCATACCTATGGCACAATGCTTTGAGAGGCCTTGGTGCCCCAAGTATGAAAAGTGTGTAAGGTGGTGGTGACGAGTTTAATGTGAATGATACTTGGATTACCATATTGTAATATTGTAACTTCTCTTTCCTTTATTAAATTAATAAAATGAAAACTATTGGGTCTCCCCTTAGTAAGTTGTTAAAAAAAAAGAATAAGTCAATGCTAGTCTCCAGATGACAGATTTCAGTCACACTGCTACCTATCCAATGGCTAGGGAATCATCTTCAACCTTTGGGTGAGGGGAGAGGGGAGGGCGGAGGAGGTAACTCACATATGACAGTGAAGGTAACCTCCCAACGGAAGTGACAGTGAACTCGTCTACTCTGACAACGGTGCTACAACGGTCGAGAGGTTTAAAGTCTAGGGTTTGGGTAGTGGGGTTGAGTTGGGAAAGAAAAGAGAGGGGTTTATCTGGCCTTTGGTCAAGGACAGTAGCGGACAAGAGTTGTATGAAGGGGCTAGGGTGGTCAATGGGGTGGCAGTGGCGCTCTTGGAGCCCCGTGGGAGGAGGATGGTGGACGAGATGGTCAATGAGACGTCAAATTTGCAACGGTTATAAGCTAGGGAAGACAGACCGGGCAAGGGCATCTTGCCACCGCTTGGGCACACAAAGCAGGAGCAAGGGGAAAAGAAAGGGAAGGAGAAGGGAAGGTGGCGGGGTGGGAGTAGGTTAACCACTGTGGGTGGCTTCCGATGTCGACGAGCCAAGAAATGGCTTGAGGGGAGGGAGGCAGCTAGTAATGATGGCCTAGATAGTAGATACTTTGCTCGATCATGTGCATGCCTAAGAGGGGAAGAAGAGATAAGGTATTGATAATATTCTGAGTTTGTTCAAACCTAACCTGATCGGGCTTGGCCCAATCCAATGGTGCACTTAGCCGGGCTCAGGCTTTGGTTTCTTGGCTCAAAAGCCCAAAAAAGACCAAAAATTTTATAAAGCCCCCCAAAATATTCACCGGCCTGAGACAGTCTCGAGGTTGGGCTAGGCCCGTGCTTGTATTTTTGGTAAATTGTTGTTGGGATTAGGCCTGAATATTTTGGCCTGAGATTTGAACATGCATAAAGTACATATATCTTGATGTAATCCTAAAAGTTAACCAAGGCCATGTTTCTTTCAGCTTGGGATTATTATAATCTAGATTATTAGGAGGTAATTGGAAAAAAATAAACATATTATTGAAGTCATTTATTATAATCTAGAGCCTAGATTATTATAATCTGATAAACTCATTTATATTAGCATTTTCCATATTATTGTGTGGAAAATTACCCACCATGACATTTCACTTCTCTTTAGACTTGCAAACCTAATAATCTAGACTCCAATAATATATAAAAAAAATAACTTATACTTATTCTACTATAGTTTATAACAATTCAGCTTATAGTAATTTGGATCAATAATAATTTATAGGTTGTTCAGATTATTGCCGTTTTCAACCTTTTCAAATTTTGGCATTGCCAAATTTTTGGTAAGTTGTCAAATATTGGCAATTTCTAGAACTTTCTGTTCTCAAAACTTCTGCCAAAATTTAGTAAGGTACAAAACTAAAACTAAACACCACCATCATCAACTGGAAAGGTTCTTTGGCAACGAACTAAACAAGCCCTTAGATTATAATAATCTAAAACCGAAATAAACATAGACTAAAATTTTTTTCCCTATGACTGAAGGTTACCATTCTCATATACATTCAAAATATATTTAAAACTCATGTCTAAAGTTCGACATATCTCACCATTCACCAACATCCATGACAGAGAGCCCAATTGACCAAAGCCTCAATAGTCCTATGCCTCCTAACCCCCATCATCATCACGTGCAATTAACCAACCTCACTCCAACCATTTTGGCAAAATTACACAAAACCCCCTCAATTCCTCACCCTCTTACCACTCCATCCCTCCCTCCCCCACCTCCCACCTCTTCGTCCATGGTGGTCGGCCACCGGCGCGGCGACGGCGAGCTCCTCCTCCTCCTCCTCTAATGGCGCAGTACAGGCAGTCCGGCGGCGGCTTCTTCGACTCCCGCGTCGGCGGCGGCGTCGCCCACCACCACGCCCTCCCGGAGTACCACCGGCCCCACCCCTCCAAACCCTCTCGGATCCGCCGCCCCGTGAAGCCCTCCCGCCGCCGCTCGCCGGCCGCCGCCGCCGCCATCGCCTCCGCTATCCTCCTCGCCGGCGTCTTCCTCCTCTCCCGCCGCCTCTCCCGCCAACCCGCAGGTTCGTGTTCTTGAGTTCTTACCTGCCGTTGGTTTGTTCTTCTTTTTCCTTTGGAGAGGGAGAGAAAAATATCGCATCTTTGACGCGATTCGGTGTGGGTGTTGAGTTCTTGATCCAGTTTCATAATTGTCGCCTCGTGCGTGCTTGATTTGATGACTTGGTCGTTGCTGATCTCAATGTGATCTTGTGTGTGCGTTTTCCGCAGAGATCAGCCAAGATTTGGGCGGCGGGGAGGGTTTACCGGAGTGGAACCGGAGCAAGGAGCTCAAGTTCGGCCATGGCGGGGGCGGCCGGAGCGCGCAGGATTCGAGATACTGGGACCGGGACGATCGGAGACGAGACGAGGACTACTCGGAGGATGAGAAGGAGAAGATCTCGGGTACAAGTGGAAACAATGCGGGCGATGCCGGTGTTAGCGATAAGGTTGTGAGCTCTGATTCAGTTGCAGATGAGAAAGGAGTGATCTCGGATGCTGGCAGCGCCGAGAAGGAGGCTACTGAGGTAGCTGAGAGTGGGAAAGGAGGGACGTTGTATAATGAGGGGGGCAGGAAAGAGCTCGAGCAGTATGAGGCGGCAGCGATGGGTGCTGCGGGTGCTGGGATCAGGGAGGTTGATCCAGATGATGAGTATGATGATGGCATTGATGCACAGGACGATCTTGATGATGCTCAGTCGCATTCGTCTGATGGCGGGAGGAAGCTTGGTGACAGTAGCCATGAGAGCACTGAGAATAAGGAAAACATTGCTCATGATAGCACTGACAATAAGGAAAGCATCGTCTTAGAGAGACATACGGAGACGAGTGGGGGTATTAGTGATGCTGTTACTGTGAATCAAAAGAAGGTCTCAGGGACTGGTGAAAAGAAACACTCATCAAAGAAGAAACCAAAGCATAAGAAATCTGGTGAGTTGTTCCTCAAATTTAAATTCTATAGTTAGGTACTTAGGTGGTCTGAATTCAGAAACCTTCTTAGTGAATGTTATGATCATTCTACCGAGCATAAACTAAACTTTCTCTTTAAAAAAAAAATTCAATAGGCTTCTGTAGTGTTTATAGGTAGTTCTAGCTTGCTGTAGTAATATCAGAAACACCAATTATGTAATCTGCTTGTAAGAATGTACTACCCATGTGCTACAGCGTAACATGAATAACATGTGTATTGTACTAGGCATTACCTATATTACAACATGAATAACATATTGACGCGCGCATTGCAAAAGTAGCTAGGTATCTCACAACATGAATAACATGGGTTAATTGTTGGATGTATTGAACAGTTAGACAGCAATTAATATTTAGTGCAATGACATTAGTATCCTTCAAAATGAACATTGAGACATTAGCAGCACAACAGCATCATGTTGTATGTATTTAGTATTCTGTACAAGTCAAAAATATCTGTGAGCTTGATTACAATGTTTATCAGTATGGTTTCTATGTTTGATTATTCGGTATCACATAAAATGTTCTTCTGATCAAATATGTTACATGTTGGAATTGATTACATATCTAGTGAATAGTTGGCACATTCTGTTTTTTAGGTACAAATAAAGCTTATTCTAGACTTCGTTATTATGGATGGCTTTCTAATCAGTTGGATAAACATAAATCAGGTTCAACTTGTGAAATGAAGTTTCTAAACTCCACTGCTCAGCTCGTAGAGCCCGCTAAAAATGAGAAATTTGCTAGTTTTAATTTGGAATATGTGGAAGTTGAAGAACGACCTCTTGAATCAGAGTATTGGGAGCCAAGATTTGCTGGCCACCAGAGTCTACAAGAAAGAGAAGAATCATACTTAGCTCATGACCAACAATTGAATTGTGCTTTCGTTAAGGGTCCCAATGGCACAAGCACTGGTTTTGATATATCAGAGGAAAACAGAAAGTACATGAGCAAATGCCACATTGCTGTATCTTCCTGTATCTTCGGAAATTCTGATCGTCTGAGGACTCCGTTTGGGAAAACAGTATGTTATTTTTCTGCAAACAAACTCCTGAAAATTTTACAATACCCCATCCATCTTTCATAAGTTGCAACCAATGCAACTTTTATCATTGAATTTAGTTTAGTTTTGTTGTATATTTTGGTAATCACAAAATTAGTGTTCTTTGCATTGTTTGTCTCAGATATTTATAATATCAGTAGCTTCATATCATTATGCCATAGAAACTGACTTGTCAATAGGGGTCAAACAGTTTCCTTTTTGCATATTTTTAATCACCATAACCCCACTCTCCATAACTTCTGTTAGACAATTACTGCCTTTTTCATTCTGCCGTTCCAATGGTCTTATAATCTTTTTTAATGCTTCAGAAGTTGATGATTTAGATTTTTTCTAAAAACAAAACTATGGAAGTCCTGTAGTATCTAAGAAGTGACTTTCTATGATATCTATGTAGATTACAAGTCTATCAAAGAAGACAGTATGCTTTGCTATGTTTTTGGATGAAATCACATTGCAAACTTTGGAATCTGAAGGCCAAAAAATGGACAGTTCTGGTTTCATCGGTATATGGAAGATCATATTGATTAAGAATATGCCGTACAATGACATGCGGAGAGTTGGCAAAATTCCAAAATTTCTAGCACATCGTCTTTTCCCATCATCAAGGTAAAGATTAATGTTCTTACATATGGTGGCTGTACTTGTTTTCACATTGAATCCATGCTGTCATATTTATGTGCCAATGCCATTCTTATCCTTGGCTACACTGAGCCAGTCAGTAACTCCCCTCTCCTCCTTTTAAATTAACTTGGGAAATCCAAGCAGTTATCAATTAGTTACTATCTTTTATAAAAAAAAAGTGACTAACCCTAACTGCCAGAAAATTGCTACTAGTAACAACCATGAACTGGTGCCACCATGTGTAACTCTGTTTCTCACCCCTTCTTGATCTTGTCCCAAGGACAAAACTCATTCTACCAGTACCCTGTTCCTGGCTGAATGTGCATTCCTTACCTTCCTACTGATCATCCTGGTTTCTTCGATTCAACTGTATCAGTGTCAGTTCCTTGCTGGTCTCAGATGTGTTGAACTCACGTGGATGCATGCTAGTTAGTATTTACCATTGATATAATATTGTTTATGCCTTTTCTGATGCGTTCTCTTTTTCCCAATTGCATAAGAATCACCTAGCTCAAACGACCTTGATTACATGTGTTTATTGCTCTTCCAAATTGAGCAAAAACAAATTGAGATCCTCTTTAATCCAATATTCGCTGTCCACATTATATCTATAGAGAAACACACACAACTCTCGATATGTTATGATGTCTATCCAGAAAGTGTGTATGAATGTGAAAACATGTCATCTTGATGTTAGGTGAATGTGCTGATTTGAACAAGTACTGCTTATACTTGCTCCTTAAATTTATTGTGCTATTTTACTATCCTGTTTTTGCATGCCTAAGGACATTACTTGTGTCAGGTTCTCAATCTGGTTAGACAGCAAATTGCGATTACAAAATGATCCTATCCTTATCCTAGAGTATTTTCTCTGGCGGCATGGTTATGAATATGCTATTTCAAACCATTATGATCGGCACTGTGTTTGGGAGGAAGTGGCACAGAACAAAAAGCTGAACAAGTTCAATCATACAATAATTGATCAGCAGTTTGAGTTTTACCAAGCAGATGGACTGACAAGGTTCAGCCCATCGGATCCCAATAAGCTGCTACCAAGCTGTATGTGCTCTTGTCTGCTAGTTTATTGCTAGTGTATGAAATGTTTTGACCTAAGTTTCTTTTTTTGTTAACTTTGTACAGATGTCCCTGAAGGTTCTTTCATAGTGAGGGAACACACACCAATGTCCAACTTATTTTCGTGCCTATGGTTCAATGAGGTTGATCGATTCACACCCCGTGACCAACTCAGCTTTGCATATACATATTTGAAGCTTAGAAGAATGAATCCAGAGAAGCCATTTTGCCTCAATATGTTTAAGGTGGGTACAGTGGATCATCATAGCTAGTTTGAAGTTTCAACGCAACCATACTGAATTTAATTTACAAATTATTCTATAACTGTTCAGGATTGTGAGAGAAGATCAATAGCAAAGTTATTTCATCATCGATCAGAAGAGAGACACAGTCCACAACTAACAAGATGACAGATTATTTCGAAGAATTGGGGGTGCAAGAAAGTTTTAGGATTTTTACCTTCAGATAGCACAGGATCGCACAGGACTATTCATTGTCAAGATCTATGCCCTCCTGAGGAATTTAAGCCGGATATGTGGTTGCAAGTGATTTTCCTCCTGTACTCTATGATCCTGCAGACCAGTTCCTGCCGCCTTTCTATTTTGCATCGACAAAGGTGGATTAGGGAATGATAGCCATTTGATTTTCACAAGTTCTGCTCTTGGCAAAGTTTTGTTCGTTCTTTTGGGGGGTGATCTGGGACAAGCCGTGGGGCATGGACTCCCACTGGCTATGCGATGTGTATTATCATACGGTTGTTAAAAGAACTTCGAAGTAAAGACATGATTCCAATGTAATCATCAATGGTCTTCCTGAAATGTAATACCACTACAACAGGTAACAACCTTCTGTAATTTCTCTGTGATAGCATAGCAATTTTGCCTGCATTTGTGGAATCTCCAGGCTCCTTTGTGATTTGCTAGACCAGAATTGACAATGAAGAAGTGATCATCTGTTTGTGTTTTGTTCACTGAACTGCTCACCGCAATTGATCAACAATGAAGTGACATCTGTTTGTGGTTTGTTCTCTGAACTTAAGTTCATTTTTACTGAAAATCCTTCATTCATTCAGCTTCAATTGCAATGTAGATGTGAGATTGCATTGGTGCTTCAACTCATAGCAGATATGAATGAAACATATAGCTGAACATGAACTGCTTTATTGATCAGTATATAACACGCTGTCAAATAAGTTACAATCCAAAGGAGATAAAACATATAAAAACAACCAAATTTAAACACCTTCATAAACACACACACCCACATTCTAAACCCTCGACAAAACAAATACAATTGGTCAGTAAATTAGCACCCACCCGGTTATTATTATTATTATTACATCCTGCAAAGTATCCAGGTTTTGCACAGTAAAGCTAATCAATTCAGAGGCTACATCTAAAAATTCACCCCATTGTGAAGGCCTTATCTCTGAAGATCCCCAGCATCTCATTCCTGCCCTTGATCACCTCATCAAAGACTTCATCCAAAACACAATCAAACATCTCCACACCTTCTCTAAGCTCACCTGACCTTGTTCTTAGAAGCTCCACATGTTGTCTCACCATCTCATCGTCTTCTTCTTCTTCTCCATCTTCATCTTTAACCTGTTTGCCATTATTGTTCCTAGCCTTTTCTTCTCCTCCTTGTTCCAGCTTGGCGTTGACCATCATTGACTTTACCACCATTGCCACCCTCTCGTGCTCCGCGACGCTCGGCCGCCTCGGAAACCGATCACTGATCACCGTCAGAGACTCCCTCCATGGCTGGAGCTCCGGCACCGGCACGCCGGCGAGCGTGCACCGGCCGCCGCCGCCGTCAACGATGACGAGAGAATTTGCCGGCGAGGTGAGAGCTCGCAGAACGAACATTGACACCACGGCCATGGTGATCTTGGCGACCAGCATAACAACCACCATGCCGCCGGCGTCGTCGTCATCATCTCCGGCGCCGGCGACGCCGCCGGACATGATCCTCCTCCCTAGCCGCTCGGCATCGCTCACCGCCGCCATCACGTCGGACATCATGTCGCGGATCACGGCGCCGTCGCCGGCGACGTTGTCCGCCGCGAGTGGCACGATGACGCCTCTGGCGCTGGCGCCGGCGGCGAGGTCGACGACCATGCAGTAGCGGTGGAGACGTGACACGGCGGACTTGAAGGCGTTGCAGAAGTCGAGCAGCGCCGCCGTCTCCTGCATGTAGTGCTCGAACCAGCACCCGCCGTTGCCGTCGTCGCCGCCGTAAGAAGAGTCGACGGCGCCGGCGACCGGCACGTCGGCCTTCTTGAAGATGGCGAGAAGCTCCTGCTGCATCCGCTTCACCATCCTCATGGCATCGGCGCACCACCGCATGGACACTGCTCCGCCGCCGGCGCCGACATCGCCGGCGACATCGTCACGCGGATGAAGCGTGCTCTCGAGGTGGGCGAGGCCGTCGACAAGGGAGGCGCAGAAGGCGGCGGTGTCGCCGCCGAGAGCCTGGCATGATCGCCGGCGAACACCACCAGGTCTCAAGCATCTCATGGTCTATGCATGCAAAGGGGAAAGAATCAAGGATCAAATGATCAAGGATTCAAGGATCAAACAAGAAGAAATCGTGAATTGGTCATGACTTTTATGTTGGGGCAAATGGAACAAGATAGTAATGCAAATGTGTTGATGTGCATGAAAGCAAATTTGGGTTTAGGTTTCTTGGGGGAGTAGGCAAGATTTTTTTTTTTTCAAAGGGAAGAAGGGGAGGAGTGAAGCAAGAGGATAAGCTAGGTACGTATACTTTTACATGCATGCACCTTAGCTTTAGCTTGCTTGATTAGCACTTGCACTTTTTGATTTTTAGCATCGTTGTCAAGAAGAGCGAGAGAAAGTTGTTTCAGAGTTTGGAGACAACTCACCAACCAACTACCTTCCTTTGGGGCTTTAGATAGCCCTGCAGAATGTAGTGGCAACTACTAATAACTTATTGATTGACTTGTAAGGATAGATGCATGGGGGCCCTTAGGTGGTGCCTTGAGAAGAAAAAAATGGAAAGTGCATTCCTACAACACATATATGCATGTACTCCACTTTGTAGTTTGTACTTTGTGCGTGCATATATATTTGGGCCTTTGGGGGAGATCTCATATTTGGGCTTTACTTTTAGTAGTGCCGGACAAAGCTTAGGTGGGAGTTCATGTGATCATTGATATATATATTTGTTGTTGTTGTATAGTGCAGTTTTTTTTTCAGAAATTGAAAAACATGGATACTCGATTTGAATTACACTTGGAAAATAATCTGAATTTTCTTACAAGATAGATGGCAACTCTACCCTTGTCATTGCTTAGCCCTTATCAGAGTAAAATTTTGGTTCCTGAATAATCTAGCCATAAATAAAGTCTCTTTCTTTGGGCTAATCCAGTTTAGTAAAGTAAAACTTTCTTTCACGCCACAACTGCTGCTAAGTAAGCTCGATCCGCGAGGGTCAGAGGTTGCGGGATCACTACTCTCTCCCTAACCTTTTTGCTCAGCTCTGACCTTGTCTTTATGCAACAAAACCGTGCGGCAAGAAAACTATAACTACCATGTGATGCGGTGCTGTTGACCATGCCCTGAAGTGTGATGGGATCAGCAAATCCATATGTACGTCATCAGCAAATCCATAGGTCGTCAGACTCGTCACAGAGAAACGATATCCAAGGCATAGCATGACGAAAGCGCAAGGGCTAAAATCATCAATGCCACAATTCATCGCCGTTATTGATCAGCAAAATCCATCCAAACAAAGCACATGTGATGTGAGTATGTGACGAGGCAGCTTTATTCAACTTGTCCACAACCATTCTTTCTACCGACTATCACTTTTGCATGAGTAAATTAACTAGGTACCACGGATTGATTGTACAGTATTTCTCAATGGGACAAAGACATGCCGAAGCATCAACTATTCTCCCTCCCTCACTCTCTCCCTCAGTCTTTGAGCACCTTTGGCAAAATATCCCTCAGTCTTTGAGCACCTTTGGCAAAATATGGCGTTGGAGCTGTCAAACATGTTAAGTGTCAGGTTCGCTCTTCCATGTCTACAGCCACAAGCATCCATGCCCCTCCCCTATCACACTTCACATCAATAACATTTCACATTAGGATTAGGTACATATTCTAATATGTCATAGTAAACATGGTCCTAAACTGTTAGTTAAATCGAAGTGATCACTACCTCTCGCGTCGTCCTCCCCCGAAGGGTGACACGAGAGGTGACGGCGCCCCCAGTTCTCCCTTTCGACTCCATCATCTCTCCGCCTCGCCGCCGCCCGAGCGGCCACCGGCAAAGCTGCGCAGTTGCAAGGACGGCGGCGGCGAGGCTATGCCCCTCCTCTCCGGGCGGCTTGGGGATCCGTCGGGGGCGGCGGTGGGGGCTCTCCGTTCACATCTGCGCCGCCCCCGGCGGGATCCGGCGGATCAGCGGCGGTGGAAGGGTTGGGGGCTACGGCTGCTCGTGGCGCTGTATCGGCGGCGGCTTGCAGGCGGCAAGTGACAGTGGCACAGCGGCGCCGCGTCAGCAGCTCGGTGGCGACGACACGTCGGCTG
>CM002478.1:4029847-4068687 GCA_000325765.3 Leersia perrieri
GTGGCCCATCCTGCCGCGTCTGTGCCGGCGCTGCTGGCCGGTGCGGTGGGTGGCCCCGGTGGCGCCGTCCCGTGCGGCGGTGTCGGTGTGTGCAGGAGTGGTGACGGCGGCGGTTATGCTTCCGGGGACAGTGGCCGATCCGTTGGTGGTGGTGACCTAGGCTAGGTTGTTGGCAGGCTGGCGTGGCGATGGGTTGGCGACCTTGCATAAACTTGGTTACGCGGGTTGGGATTAACGGGCGAAAGCCTCACCGGCCATTGCTGGGTAACAACGGCGGTGCCCCTTGGGCGTCGTTTTCCTTGCTGGAGGCGTTGTTATGTTGTCCCTCCTCCGTACTGTTTCTCATGTGAAAACCTTGTTCCGATTTCCGGATGGACGGTGGCGGCGTTTCACGTCGTATCCTTGTTGGGGGGCGCCGCTTTAGAGAACTTGTTTGTGTGAGTGCTAACGGAATTGCGCGTCGATGCCAATGATCCTAGCTGTAGGTTCAACGAGGCCTCAGTTTTCTTGGTCCTCTTCTTGCTCGTGGTGAAAGTCTTTCATCTCGGCTTGTTTTTGCTAGGTGAAGTCGGAGCTGCTTCGTTGTTTGGTTGCGACAAAGCTAGGCAACGATGACATCTTGTAATCTCTTTCTGGGTGGGTCGGTTTTAGCCTGGTGTTTGAAGTGGTGCTTCAACGACTTAGGCTGAGGTCCTTCATGGTTTGTCGGGGCTGCTTGCTTGCTTTAGCGATGTCTTGGCCCGAACTTTGCTTCTAATGTGAAGTCGGAGTTGCTATGTTGTTTTGACGACAAGCTCGGCAACGATGACACTTCCTTGCAACGTTGGAGCTTTTATGTTGCTGTTGCGGCAGGTCTGGCAACGATGTACTAGGCTGGACTCCGTTGTGGTTCTAGTTGTAGATGGGTTTTAGCCGGTTTTTCTTTAATTAACCGTGTAGTTGTATGGTTTTCAGGCCCTGTTTTTCTTATAAACGGGGTCAATTCTGGTTTTCAGGCCCTGTTTTCCTTATAAACGGGGTCAATTCTCTTCTTCTTAATATAAAAGTAGGAACGAAGTTCCTCCTCGGTTTAAAAAAATAAATTGTTAGTTTAACTGGAAAAATTATACTAGTTTTTTACATACATATGTCAGAAAAAAATCCAGATGGAATAGAAATTTCAATTTCAAGGTACTTTTATGGTATGGTTACAGAGAAAAAAAATTCTTTTATGAACACTTCTCACATTATCCAAATAGGTAAACTCGCAAGTATATTATAGAATGAAAAAAAATCAATGACTTCTTGAACTGAGACAAACTCAGCAGGCATATAGCAGATTCTCTACTATAAATGTCAATGGAAGCTCCAAGTAACGAAGGCTCTGTTAGAGCACATACTCAACTTAGTATAAATAGCAAGTACGTCCGGTGACAAAAACACACTAGGCAGTAGAGCCATGTCAGAATATAAACAATTGTGATGATACTTTTATAAACTTTTATGGTTTTATGCATCCTTACCATTTTATATTTTTAAGTACTATAATATAATCAATCACACACATATGCAAAAGAAAAAAAGTTGTTCTATACCACTAAAATTTTATATCACAAGTTGAGTGTTACTAAGTAATACCATACAAATTTGTCTACTGTACTACTAATGGACTCAAAATTTGAAAGAAAACATTACTTATTTCGATTGCATTTCTGATTTCCATGATAAAGAAATCCTCACTGAATCCCATACAAATTCTTCATCTTTTCGATTTTTTTTGCCTCCCCAGCTGCTATCTATGTCCTCGTCACAGGCCTAACCGTCACCAAAGATTCATGGACAAGACATCTTGATAGGCTGATGTGAGTAAGGCGAGTCAACAAGGGCCTGGATATAGGTGTGCCTATAGAAACTTTGAGTGGACGTAGAAACATGTATTCCGAGAAGTGCATTCATGGTTGAGAAAGAGTGTTCCATGTTGATTCAAGGGACATGGCGGCATTGATGGCTGAGTTAGGGATTTACATCATCGAACAAGATTGAGGTAAGTTAACATGGAGACCTTGATGATGTGTATGGCTCGAGTTTATTAGGCATGGTTCCGTTCCTTGCCACAAGGCCACTTGAATGCATAAATTTAATCGTGGTCTGTTTACTGATCATGGCTTTTTTTTTGTTTTTTCTATTACTGGTCACAGGTTTTTTTAATTATTTCTTCACAACAAACCTTAAGATTAGATATAGAGTCCAGTTTATGCTATTATTTTACTTTTTAGGATTTAAATAATTATACTTTTACACTATGATTTAGGAAATTGGAGTAATATTATAGATTAATCTTAAGTACTATTAATTTTCAATTTGAGGAGTTATGGCTGTTGAGGTGGGGTTATGTTAGCACACAAAACGAGATGGCCAATTTTCATATAATTAATTGAGTATTAACTATTACAAACAGGAAAATAAAGTTTATTTGATTTTAAAAAAAACTTTCGATATAAAAAAGTTTGCACAAAACACAGTGTTAGTTTGCAGCAGAAATCATAAATGGTCTTACATTAGAGGAAAGAGAAGCAAGAATTCTTAGAGAAAGTATGCGGACACATCTAACTTTTAAACCTTTTCAATGGTTGAGTCATGTGGTTGTCTATGGCAATTTTAATAACAGTGACTATGGGGATATACATTCCAAGTATACATACGAGAAGATCATAACCAATTTAGAGCGCATCTAGGGCCATGACGTTTAGTTCTGCTGGAGAGAACATTGAGCGATCCTAAAGTTTTAATTGAAAAAATTACAATGAGTTTAAAATAAAAATAATATTTCTAGGAAAATGCAACCACATTTAAGCACACATAATAAAAATCAACAACATCTTAAATTATGTGAAAAATCGGTAACGGGTGAATTCCCGTTACAGATAACTCATCTGTAACTGGCCATAACTAGTGAACCATTATGGATGACTTATCTGTGACAGTCATAATTACGAGCCATTAGGGATGATATTTTATAATTTTTAATTTTTAAAAACACTAAAAACAAAATAAATATTTTCAGTTTTAGTAGGCATCTATCTATCCTCAAGTACCATCTCCCCAAATTGTAAAAATTGCTACAGATTGTGTCCTTTGCTATAGGACATTTAAAAAGCGGTAATAGACACCAGATGACATATTTTATTATTTTTAATCAATTTTGAGAGAGAGAAAATTCAAAATGACTATTTTACCTTAGGCTTTTTTATCAAATGCCTGGTTCACACATGATTTGTAGTTGAAAAAAAAGTTGTCAGCTTCCACTTTTCCCCAACCTAACTGAAGATTGCGGTACCGGCGGCCTCACGGATGAGCGGCTGCGAGCGAGCAAAGGAGGGTAGCTGTGAGCGGGCCAACAATGCTGATGCGTCCAGCAGGGGCGGCGTGCGGCAGTTGCAAGTAGGACATCGGCGGCCAAAATATGATGCAATAACGTGTTTTTTTAGCGTCTCACGGCAAAGGACGCAATCTTTGAGCGCCAAGTAGCAAATTTTGTCTTTCATATATATGCAATTTATGGCATTTGAACTCATGACCTCCATGAGGAACCACACTACCCTAACCATCTCATCTATGAAGAAGCACTTATTAATTTGACTATTCTTTTGACTATTAATTTATAAAACATGTAATGCATATCTGAAACTCTATATGATCTTAAATTAAAAAATTATAAAGTAAAAATATTGAATTCTCTATAAGAGCTACAACTTTTATACATGACACTTCTACGTTTGAGGTCATTAAAAAACTTATAACTTTGTCTTTTTTAAAATAGATCCAAATAACTATAACACATATTTAGAGGAGAAAATAAACTCAATAGAAATATTATCAATTCTAAAGTTGTAGATCTACTTAACATCTACAATTGATTTATAGTATATCTTCATACACGTTCGTTTTGGAAAATTCAAAAATACCATGTATTTCAAATAAACCCTATTTGAAATACAAAGTTGTAGATTTGGTTGAGATCTATAACTTTCTTATAGATCATGTCTCCATTTGATATTGTTTGATCAAAAATTAATTTTTTAAATAGAACTCATCGGTTATAATGCATATCTAAGCATATAAACAAACCCAAATACAATTATTATCATATATAGTCTTAGATCTCGTTGAGATCTACTACTTTCTTATTAGGCCTGTTTAAATACAAGATAGTTTAAAAACTAAAAATATAATTTTTTTAAAAAATAAGTATTTTCTCATCCGTAGCAGGTCATAACTACCACCCGTGACGGATCAGACTTCCATACGTCACGGTCCATAATTATGAATAGTTACGGTGAGTTTTGTTATCTGTAATGGTTCATCTTTCTAGGATTGTTACCAATGTGTTCTCATTCGTAACGGTTCGTGGTTCAGACCCGTTATAGATTATCCATGCTGGACCATAATCATGACCCGTTAGAGATAACCTCATATTCATCACGGGTCATTTTTATTAAGCATGTATGAAACAAGCTACGTTCTAACACGTGATGGATGAGTTATGTGTTACGAATCGTATTTCCTCGTGATAAGTGAGCCGTTACCGATCAGAGGTTCTCTAGTTGTGATACGTGGAATGTTAAAAGGTACTCCCTCCGGTTACTTTTATTTGAGCTAACCAACGTCAAATATATAAAATCTAAGGGAGTAGTTTATTTTTTTTAAAAGATCCTAAAAGAAGTTCTGTAAAAAAAAGGCTAGTACCAAAATATCAAATTGATTGTCAAGTAATTAATCACATCCTCTTTCTGTGGACATAGCTCAGCACCTCCACTGGTGTTAGCCTCCAAACGAAAATTAGAACGCACAGCGGAGGGAAGAAGGGTCCACCGAAGATGACCAAGTAGGCAAGGTTGGACACCAACATGTCGAAGGCGATCGGGAGCCCAATCCTCGCCATCACCGAGATCCCCATCCTCTTACGCAGCACGTACGCGCTGATGAGCATCCGCACCAGCTCCCTGTTCCTGAACAGCAAAGTGCCGGCCGTGAGGATGCCGACGCCGACGGCGGTGGCGCGGGACACCGGGGCCAGAACAAGGTACACACCGAGCGCGAAGGCCACCAGCAGGCTCCTCATCGCCTTGCGCATCCACCACACGGAGTGCTTGAAGTACTTGTGCCGTATCTTCCACTCCACCGCCGCCGCGCCGGCATAGATGAGGCTGAAGGTGGCGAGCGTGGAGCAGGTGAAGGCGAGCCCCACGGCGTACATGAACGCGTCGAATGCGTACCGCCCCGCCAGTGCTGGGGCGCCGGCGCCGGCGTAGCCACCCGGCGGAGAGAATGCCACCGCGAAAGCGACGGTCGCGACGAGCACCGAGCCGACGCCCAGGATCTGAGTCGAGTCCGTCATTTTCTTGGACTCGGCGCTCTCGTCTAGCTTCGGCACGTACTGCTGCTGGAAGTGATCGCGCCTGATGTTGCCGCCGAGGGCGTTGGCTACTACCAGACACCAAAGTATCCACGTTCGCGCGTTCTGTAGCAACAAATTAACCATCCATTATTTCTGAAAGTGTTTGCTTTGAATACAAATATGTTATGCGGAGATTTTGGTCTTTAAAATACTGTACATTTTAAAGCAAAAATAAAATACTAGGGATCAGGCCAGTCTGATACCTAGTTATCAGGCATTTACCCAATTAAAGCATATCGCCCCCTAGTATTAATCCTCGTTTACAATGCTTATGTTGATAAAAACAATACTCTCTATGTCCTTAAATATAAGGCGTATACAATTATATATGGTCTTCGATACTCTGCTTTGACCATCAATTTCTTCCATAAAATATTATCAAAAATTATAAAATTTACATCATGTAAAACACATTCAAATACAAATCGAATGATGTCACATACATAACACTAAACATCCATATTATTAGTTTAACTATTAGTCAAAACTTTTAAATATTAACTTTGAGAACATATTTTAGGACGGAGGAAGTAATTGATTCAAGGTAGACCAATGATTTGTAACAATTGGTTAGGTTTATTTAGAACTAATGAAAAAAAAATGTTGCATATATTAATTAGTTTAGGAATAACTCCGAAAATCCTCCATTTCCATATAGGCCTAAACTAGTGAAGTGAAAATTAATGGTGTGTACCATTCTGTAGTAGAAGAGACCCGCGGGAATGGTACTCCTGGAGAGGTCAGCCGGAGTGAGGCCGTCGTTGTTGGCAAGATCCAAGCAAACCTTGCGATTCCGCATCAAGCACCAGAACACCTTCAGGACACCGGTCAACACCGCCAGGTGCAGTGCAGTGTTGCCATCGTCATCCTGCACGTTGAGGATCGCTCCCAGGAACCCGATCCGCCCATCATCGGTGGCGAACTCCACAATCTGCTCCATCCTCCGATCGACGGCGACGTGGAGGAAGGTTCTCCCGCGGGCGTCGACAAGGCCGGCGCACTCCGGGCACTTGTCGAGCAACAGGGCCACGAGCTTCAGGTTGCCGACCGACGCGGCGACGTGTATGGGGTAATCCCCGTTGCTGTCCGGCCGGCAGGCCAAGGACGGGTCGGTTTCCATGAGAACTTGAGCTGATGTTCGGCGGTAGTGGCACGAGCGCGGCAAGCGGAGGCAACGGAGGAGCGAACTGTTCTCGATGTCGTTCTCTGGACCCTCCACTGAGGCTGCGAAGTGCAGCGCTGTGCTGCCGGACGCGTCGGCTTCGCGTGAGAGTCCCTCATTCCATTCCAGTATCTTTTCTGTCATTTCTTTAATTTACAAATCAAAGCTTAATTAATACTCTGTGCGCCCTTGTTTTTTTATTACAACATTTCAAAGTTAAACTAACTAACATATACATATATTTGATGTTATGTATGTGATGTTATTGGATTCATATTTAAAAGTGATTATATATAGTGTTAATTATATAGCTTCTGATAATATCATGGGGACAAATTAATGGTCAAAATAAAGTACTGAAAACCCTAATAAATATTACTACCTCTAAGAATATAAGCATTTGGGATATGACGCAACCCTTTCTAGAACCACGAAATGTTTTGTTTAGATTGGTTGTACAGTTGTATTATAACAAGGAAAATATGACCTCCCAGTTAAACGCGGCCAGCTAAGCTACGAAAGCTTTATGTATATTTTAATGTTAGTTATGTTATTGCAATTATAACTACACTCTAAGAGCTTATTTGGCAGCGTCAACTCTACAGCTCCCCTTATCATAGAGTTGAAGAACAACCATGGCTTCAACTCTAAGAAAAAGAGTAGATGGAGAGAGATGAAAATATAAACTAGAAAGGTAGAGTTGGGTCCATAGCTCCACGCCACACTTTATTTCTGAAATTATATTTAGGAGTTAGAGTCCTGTCTAACATGTCCCAATTATACTCTCACCTGCCCGGCTTTCATTGCCTAGGCAACAACAGAATTTTAAGACATGTTTAGTTTGCTATCAAAATCAATCTTAGCATTTGTAATGCCAAGATTTAGTTTGTAAAAAAAATGAACAAATTTTACCATCAAGCCAAACATTACCTCCCCGTCAAATATTGTCAAAATTTTTGCATTACCAAATATTGGCATAATTAATAAATGGTAATGTTTATTTTGGAAATGAAATGAGCATGCTCTTAATACGTATTCTTGGAGATAAGGTGGATTTTTAAGATTTACACCAAGATTCATGCTAAAAAATAATGAAAAAAAGTTTATTGATGTTGGTGTGATATAGCCAATAAAAATATATTTTAGGAACACGACACAAGATAATTGTAGTTACAACGTAGTTACATTATAGTTATAATGTAATTTAGTGTTACAAAATCTGTTCTTAAAAATTGTCCGCACGATGTATAGATAGGTACGTCAGACATTGATCATAAGAGTAATGCATGCTCTCTATGTGCGATAATATAACAAAATGCTACTTCACCGAGCGTCCGTGTGAATAAATATATCGGACGCCACATTACTTCTCGGTTTTATCTACTTCCGCCTGCACTCCTCGGTCCTCTCTTTCCTCCCGTCCCCAACTCCCCTCCGTCTCCCTTTCCACATGAGGCACAAATCCCTGCCGTTTGCCGACCCAAGGTCTGGCTTGGTCGAGCTGCCCCAGGCCCCAGCAGAACATTGACGAGGCCATCATTTTCTCCTTGAGGAGCTCGCTGAAGCCCTTGCCATTGAGAAGATGTTGCTGTTGGCCGTCCTGGCTGTCCCCTATCCATTGATTTCCTCCTGAATACGTTGCTATGATGATGGAGGCTAGCAGTAGTTTGCAGTAACCATGTACTGCTTTTTTATTGGGTATTTGGATCCATGTGCCCAGGCAAGGTTCAAGTGAGTAGTTATGGTGTTGGGGTGTGCTGTCATCGCTACTGCATTGCTTCTGACCACCAGAGATAGAGATGAAGAAGCTAGATCTAGATGGTATGTTCTTGTTTCTCTTGATGTTGCAATTGGTTTTTGTTTGATGTTTCACGTTAGTAGTTCTTGTTGTTGCAACAAGTAATCTTGGAATGTTGCAAATGTCTGAAACATTTTCGCCAAGAGTTGAAACATTAGAAATATTTTAACTGAGTACTGAAATATTTTTTTACAAGTGCTGAAATATTTTCATGTAAATGATTCAACATCGTCCGATATTTTGTAAATATCACACGTCTGTTGTCTAGTCTTATCCATAATATAAATATTTAATGTTGGATGTGATGCATTCTCAACCATGTTTTAGAACATGTCATATCCCCGTCTAAAATAGTTATATTCTTGGACGGAGAGTGTGTATAGCAAGTATGGACGTACCTGCACCACGTAGGACAGCAGCGTGCAGAGCAGTTTGTCCCGCCGGTCCTGCATACGAGAGACCGTCGTCCCCTCCCCGATGCAGCGCCTCCGCGATGCGGTAGCGCCCCATCGAGACCGCCAGGTACAACGGCGACGTCCCGCCGCCGTCGGCAAGACGGGCAAGCCGCGGATGCACCGATAACAGGTCGTCGACGAGCCGCTCGTCGCCGAGCCTGACGGCGTCGTGCAGCGCCGTCTCACCACGGCCGTTCTGCCTCTCCAGCACCTCGACGAGCCTGAACATCGTCGTGCCGGCGTGCTCCTCCTCCCTGGCCATGCCGATCAGGCACCCGACCATCTCCGCGTTGCCAGCCCTGGCGGCGCAGTGCAGCGGCGTGTCGCCCTTCGCGTTGGGCCGGTCCAGGAGGCCCTTGGCCTTGTCGTAGATTACGCGTGCGCAGCGCAGGAAATCTTCGCTGTCGCCGGAGGCTGCCACGACGTGCAGCGCCGAGTCTCCCTGCGGCGTCGTCGCCACGTCCAGTAGCAGCTCGGCCGCTGATGGTGGAGGCTGAGCCTGACCCTGAGCCTGAGCTGCCGGTGGTTGTACCGGTGTTGGGGCCGGATTCAGGCTGAGAAATTAACCATTGATTAACCAAACGTCACATGTATTACTGTTTGAGAGGAATTACGTACGATTTCATTTCACGCATCAACAATAAGAAGCAGAAAAAATATACTCTCTCCGGTCATCTTTAGACGAAGTTTTAGACAGAAAAATAACACTACGAGCAAGTCTTCTGTGCTGTCGAAAACGACATGCAAAAAAGACAGGAGGAAGTATAAGACATGCCTAGGTCGGGCCGGGCCGCCGGCGATGGTGCCACTCCCGACGTTGACAGCGACTTGGTTCGCCGCCTGAGGCGCGGCGCCCAGGACAGACTCCAGCCAGACGCGGTCGCCACCGCGTGCGGCTCTGAGAAGCCTGGGATCCATATATGGATCGTCGTTCACCGGCCGCTCGGTCTCCGGAAAGTGAAGACGGATTTGCCAGCTCTAGGCTCTAGCTGAATGGGGGAAGCTGTGCAAGCAAATCAATTTGAGGTTTTGACCTCCATTATGTAAACTGTATGGGGCAAGGATGAGCTTCTACACGTACGTAGTACTGTTTTGTACGGCCGGTGGTAGGTGCGGCTGAATCAGATGATTAGATGACGAGGACATGACAATGCACAACGACGTACGGTGTGATCTAAAGTTCTAAACCACTTTGGTACTGGAGTATGTTGCAATTTCTTAGAATCAATAACATGTGATACTTAGTCAGACGCTTTAAACAAAACATAGTAGACTTGCTCGAATCGGCTAAGAGGATCGTGCGTGAAAAAACCATGGACGCATAAACCCACGGATCACCTTGTCTTAGCATCCCATTTGCCATAAAGATACAGTATCTTTCAAGGCTTGTTTGGCATGGCCTCAATCCCGTCTCATTTCGCTTTAACACCTTTGTTGTTTTGTTTCAAGTGTCAACTCTTTATCCGTTCATGATGGCGATCTCTGGTCCCTCTGCTTAATCTTTTAATTTTAACGAGGTTGATAAACCGTGAAAAAAAAATTTGTACGTTTATGCGTCTCCCTTTAAATTTTACCCGCAACCTCCGGCCAATAACCCAGTGCGCCTTGACTTATAAGCTCTTAATTCCATGTGGATCAAGTTTGCAACAAAACTTTGGACCTATGATGACCATGCAAATCAATGAAAATGCTCTGATGAAAACAAATCAAACTGATAATTCGCACAGGCAACGATACTTGCTGGTCGATATAACCTGTCGCGACTCTCGCTCTGTATTTCATCCAACTCAAAGCTTGAAAACCAGAGTGTTCAGCGCAAAGCACAAAAGAGCACAAGGGAAAAAAAAAGAGCACAAGGGGGAAAAAAAGAGCAGCCACAAGTCATCACCATTATTATGATCAGAAAAAAAACAAACTATCAAAGCACATGTGATGCGACGAGGCAGCTTTATTCAACTTGTCCAGAACCATTCTTTCTTTCTACCGGCTATCACTTTTGCATGGGTAAATTAAACTAGGTACCACGGGTTGATTGTACAGTATTTCTCAATGGGACAAAGACATGCCGAAACATTCTCCCCTCTCCCTCCCTCTCAACAAGTCTTTCAAGCATCTTGGCAAAATCTGACGTTGGAGCTGTCAAACATGTTAGCGTCAGGTCCGTCTCTTCCATGTCTACAGCTACAAGCATCCATGCCTCCCATATTCACTGCACATCAATAACAGTTTCAGATTAGTAAACATAGGATTTTGTGGTTGAAAAAGAATGCCAAGACATAAACATCAATGCAACAAACCTTGTTCAGAGCTCATCCTTGAGAGACTCAGCTGAGGCTGAATCAGCCTTCTCCACCGCCTGACCAGCTGTTTCCTTGTTCTTCTTGATGTAGTCGACAATCTCGTCAGCTGTCCTGCCGCCTTCATATGGCAGCATCTTTCCGCTGGGAGTGACGAAGTACAGGGTGGGGTAACCTTGGACATCAAACTCGCTTGGCACATCATTCGCGGTTGCATCCTGCATACAAGGTTGCAAAATAGTAGTTAGATAAATTGTACTTAAGAAATGCACAACCAAATGGCACCACAGCACAGCTAGAAAGGAAATTACCATCTTAGCGATCACCACATCCTCATCGCTTTTAAGCGTGGTAGCTGCCTCATCCAAGATAGGCGCTAGCTTCTTGCAGTGTCCACACCATGGGGCGTAGAATTCAACAAGAACTGAAGTAGAGAAAGGTAAGTGAGATGAGGTACGATTCTGATTGCCTTGTCGCAGGTGACAAATGACAAGAATAAATAGTTGGAACTTGTTTGGAACATGGAATAAGTCGCTCACGTACTACTATATAAGAACAAAATAATTGCACTGAAAAGATTAATAGAACAGGATATACCATTTTTGCCAGACTTGAAGACAAAATCATGGACGTTATCAGCAACCACAACCTTAACAGGCTCATCATTGACCTCAGGAATAGGTTCAGACTTCCTGAATGGTGACAATTTACCATCCTAGAAATACAGAGGTTTTGTGAGAAATGCTCAGGTACCCTAAAGTTACACAAGTATAAGCAAATAGTCACAATTATAATTGCAAGTATTTACTTACAAAGTACTCCTTCAACCAAGAAACAATTTGGTCAGGCTCAACGTGTGCCTTCAAAAACTTCTTGGAATCACTCTCCTGAACGAGGATAAGGGGTACTTGATCCTCTTTCAGCCCAAAGTACTGTACAAATGTAATGTTAGCACAAGTACATTAATAATGGTTTGAAAAATTACGAGAAAGCGAAGAAACAAACCTGGAAGGCACCTTGACTGGCTTCAATGTCACCAATGAGGAACTTAATTTCCTTGTCCTTGAACTCCTCTGCAGCGCCATAATAAACTGACTTGAAAGACTCAAACGGTCCAGTGGAGAAGTTCAGAAATAGCATAGCCTGCATACAATTTGGTGTCACAAACTCAGTAATCAACAATTGCAATTATTTCAATCACTATGGTATAATAGTCAGAATTTGTAAATATATGAACCGACATCAGATGAAGTCTAAGAAAGTTCTTTGGAAAACAAGAAATAGGCAGTATTCAAGCTGTTATTAAAAGTAACCAATATCAATCAGTTCTGTCATCTGTTATTAAAAGCAATCATGTTTTTCAGAGAATATATATAAGCAGTGTTAAATGCTTACTTTGGCAGCTGAGCTTTGGAAAAATTTCAGGAGGTAAGGGTGGTTGTCAGGGTTCTTGTCAAAAGTAACAACTTTAGGGGTGCTGCTGGCATCAATGAACTTCTCCAAAGCAGTAACATCAAAATCCTGAAAAGATATGCAAACAGCACGATGTCACTAACAATTAAACATAGCAGTACCAGCCAATAAAGGTTGTACACAAACATTGTGGTCATACACAGTTAAAACAATTAAAAATGATATTTGAAAGAATGTAACCTTGCTGTCAACAACAAGCTCATCGAATGGCTTGAACAACCTAACCAATGGCCTCTCGACTGCAGCATCACCACGTGGAAGATGGTTAGCATGCAAAGTGTGCCCAAAGTCATAATCAGATCTCAGCTTCTCAGCAAGCTCCATGAAATTTGTAAACTCGGTGCCGCTGAATTCAGGGAAGATTCCAACCTATTTCAATTTAATTCAAGTTAATAGTCAATTTTAAAGCATGAACAGTTGGACAACAAAAAATTAGAAGTTGGGGAAAATTGTCATATTGAATTGAGATATCTTACAATGTAGACTTTCTTGTCATCAATAAGGTTGGATGCATCTTCTGGTGACTTGATCTCCTTGGAAGCAGGACCAACCTGCTTCTTCAAGTACTCAACAATGCCCTCAGCCTCCCTCGGGCCCTTGTATTCCTGAATGTTCTTCCCCTGGTTCCTGAATATCTTGAGGGTTGGGAAGCCCTGGATCTCATACTTGGTAGCAAGCGGCTTGTTCTTCTCATCGTTGGCATCAACTTTAGCAAGAACAATCGGTGGATCATGCTTGCTAAGCTCTTGAGCAGCTTTTTCATACTGAAACAGACAGCACACAAATTTTCAATACATGATATAATAAGTTTAGCCAAAAGCGCACAAATGTGTGGATAAGTGATCCAGGCATCCAGCTATACAGAAGCATACCTCTGGAGCAAGTTTCTTGCAGTGTCCACACCTGCAGAGTGGATGTTACCCAGTTAGACACATTTAGAACTAGCATTAGTTAAATTTGATTCAGACAACACAATAGCACTATGAACGAGCATGGAGAAAATAACTCAAAAGAAAAAAAAAGATCAACTATAACCTCCGAAAGTGAAAGAACACCCGAAATCCTCAGATGCGACCCTGATACAGACACATTAAATCCCCAAAATCCAACTGAAACCCTTTCTAAACCACTGAAAACCCGCCATACCAGTACCAACATAAACAACCTGCCATACTAGTATCAACAGAAACAACCTACCATACTAGTATCAACATAAACCAGGCAAATAAATCTACAGAAATTTTATACAACACTGAAATAAACAGCCAACCAGCACTCACACAGGTGCACGCACCCTCGAATCAACCAATCGAATGCGAATCTAAGACTAAATCACCAAGGTCGTGACCAAAAAACCCCCACCAATTCATCAAACACCGATCCCGAAAACGCATCACTAACTTCCCCCAATTCCCGCATCTGACTACTATTACTCCCCCCAAACCCCGTGATCTAAACCCCTCAAAACCCACCCAAACCCCCACACTCCTGAGATCCACACACAAATCACTGGGGCGTAGGGAAGCATACTCACCAGGGGGCGTAGAACTCGACGACCATGAACGGGTGCTTGGCGACGGCCTCATCGAAACCATCCGCGTCGAGCGTCAGCACGGCCTCCGCCGCCGCCGCATCTCCCCCTACCGCTGGGGCCTCCTCCGCCGCCCTCGCCGCCGCCACTAGGGCCAGCGCCAGCAGCAGCGAGATCCAGACCTTCGACTTCGAGATCGCCATGACGCGGAGAAGGCGAGTGTGGAGTGCTTTCGTTTCGGAATTTCTCTGATACGACACGACGCTGCACTCCCCACGGGTTTAATAGGGCGGAGAACGCGAGGGGGTTTACGGGAGCAGGTGGACGTGGTCCACACCAACTCTGACACTTACTCGTGGGCCCCACCGGTTGGAGTCCACTGCGGACGCGGTGCACAGGAGTCACGAGATATTTAGGAGTAATATTTATGTTTAGGTACTTATAGTATTGAAATGAATATTTAGTCCCAGGAGGTTGAGATGGGTCGAAAGTGAAGGGGAGAAATTATAGATATGCCCCTGCGGTGGGGTGATGTGTGATTTTGTGGAAAATAGGGTGTGGTCCTGAGGGGTAAATCTAATCCTTATAGCCAAAAAGCAGGGAATTAAGGACTGCCTACGCCACGTCACACCCCGCACGCCTACGTGCCTGTACAGCCCTTGTCCAATGGGAGTGCGCCACGTCACCCCTATGACATGTCCCGGGCCTCTGATTTGCTGCGGCCCACCAGCGCCACGCACGTTTTCTGCGAATCCGGATCCGGATAAAATTAGGACGCCCGTTTACCGTGCTCCGATCCCGGGATATGGTAAAAAGGTGTACAGTACATTTTAAAAATTGTTCTGGACTCGGCCTCGTGTCGCGCATGATGCTGACGTGGCGTTGAATCGCAGCTCGATTCCGTTGCGGCACTGGTGACGTGGCACCGTATGGTTCCAGCAAAACATCACCATCCAATCCCGATCAGACGGTACTGATGCCATTTTGTCAAATCGATGATTCCCCGTAACCTGATCGAGCTCTGTAAATTAAGTTAGCTAACGAGGAACATATATATAGGCCGTGGGATTCATATCCTCTGACATAGCCATCCATTCTTAAAACAACGGCTATGGATTATTGGATTAGTGTCAGTTACAACACTATTTAAGTAATTAGTTTTGATTAATTACAATTTAATTAATCGATGACGGTTGATTTAGGAATGGATGGTACGGATGAAAAGAATATCACGATGATATTAGTGAGGATACAAATCCTAGGCCGTGATATGCCTCGTTCAGTTTATAGCGGGTAGAAAACCAAACATAATGTATCCCTTAATTACCAAAATTTGGTATTAATTTGGTATTTGAACTTTCACTGTAGAAAACACTACCAACATTTTATCAAGCTTCAAACTAAATGCATCCATTACTATCATTATCATAATTTAGTAATGCTAAATTCTACCAAAATTGAATAAGATTGAAAATAGAAATAAACTGAAAAGGTCCATATACCTTTCACTTGGCTACTGAAAATAGAAATAAATTATATATATATATATATGAGCACGATTTTATGACCATATGTGTATCTGCACCAATATAGACGCGGTGACACGTGTCCCTGGTAGATTAGAGAGAAAGCATTTTTTATGTACCTAAAATACGATCAAAAAAGTTAATATTTAGATTATAATTTTAGAATATAATTTTGAAAAATATAATGTTTAGATTATAAATTCAAAAAAATATAATGTTCAGATTATAATTTCAAAAAAATATAATTTTGAAGAATATAATGTTTAAATATAATATTCAGATTATATAATCTCAAAAATATAATCTCGAAAGCATTCATTTACTCATTATAAGCTACACTTAACACCAACGGTCGAGATCTTGATTGATCTCACATCAATAGTGTGTGTGTATATATATATATGTGGATCGAGTTTGTTTTACATAATCTCAATAAATATTGATAACAGAGTTGATCTTGGCATGCTTTTTCCCAATAATGCAACGGTTGTACTTAGTACATGACAACAGGATTAATGATGCATGCACGTGCATCGAAAGAAAAATGATTTGATAGCGTACTATCGTTTTGAGAACGATTCATTCAACAGAGTTGATCTTGACAGGATAAGTCAATCGTTGCACGGCCGTTGCTTTATGGCTGAAGAACATCGTGTGTGTTGGAGTAGTTTTCTTTCTTGAAGAAAACAACTACTTCAAACCAATCTGCAAACTATCGCTTTAATTCTGTGGAAACATGAAATCCTATTCTCAACTTATAATTTTATTTCAAATTTTCAATTAAAAAAGGTTTTCAGCCGGATCGTGTTTTCCGATTGTTTTTTTGTACAATAAACGAGGATATATATTGATTCAAGCTCATATCTGTGCTATGCAGTTAGTTTGGACAGATATGAAGGATGGCTCATCTAATAATGAGGATATATATTTTCTACAATAAATGAGGATATATTTTTTTATTCAAGCTCATAACTCTGCTATGCAGTTTGGACAGATACAAAGGATGGCTCATCTAATATTGAATATGCAAATATAAACATTTCTAGAAGCAAGTAAATAGAACAAAATCTCAAGTAGATTTTTTTTTGTTCTCTTCTCCAACGATAATATGAGTCTATTGCCAACAGACATTGTTGTCATCTCTCTTTTTCCATCCCTTTCTTTTTCCAGGTTTGTTCTCGTACGAATGTGATCTCCACACGAGTAAAAAAAGTGCATCAACACAAAAGGTACTTTACAAAACTGGAAAGTTGAAGGCCGTGCCATTGTACCACCACGTCTGACACAACAGCATTTGGTACTGTTCTTGATCGTTCGTTAAAAAAGAAGCACACGAATATTTGTTGTGAAAAGAATTTAACTCATGTATAAAGCGTACAAAATATAATGCAAGCCTTGCGAGGGCAATGCACTTGACTGAACGTAGTGGAGATCATACGAACATAGTCCATGCTACATGTATAGACAAAATTCCTTATGTTTAGGAACGGGGAGAGAAGCAAAATGTCACTTGAACATTGCGGAAACATGAAATAATCCTATTCCACTTAACTTTTTCCACATTTTCGATAAAAATTTTTTTTAACTGGATCGTGTTTTCCAATTGATTTATACGTAAAATGAGATTATATTATTTTTAAAACCTCATATGCGCAGATACATAGGATGGCTCGTCTCATGGAAATAATGCACTTAACAATAATAGAAGCAAAACTATGAACTTTTGATCTCTTTGGCCCGACGACAACACTACTCATGTGCTGAGGTAGGACAAATCCGATGTTTAGAAGAGACAATGCTCTCATCTCTCTCCTCTATATTTTTATCTTTTATTTTTCCAGGCTTGTCCTCGTACAAATTGATCTCCAGCGGACTGAAAAGGTGCATTGGCAGAATGGTGCTTTTACAAACTGAGAAGTTGAAAGCCATGTCATTGTACCACGTCTGACAAGAAACAACAGCATTTGGTACTGTAGTACTGCTGTTCCTGATCGTTCGACACACACACACACATAATACTTGTGTGAAAAGAATTTAATTCCTGTACATAAGGTGTACAAAATATAGGAGAAAGCCTTGAGAGGGTCAATGTACTTGATGAATTTCGTAAAAGATAAGATGACCATCAAATACATACATTAGTCCATTAGTCCTTGCTACATGCAGTCCAAAGAAGTGTATATATGCAAGTAGTGCAACATCATGCACGGCCAATACTTAAGAGATAACAATAATTTGAATAAAGGTATGCTGATGATGCATCATATGCACGTACGTACTACGCCGCAGAACTGGATGTGAATACTGCTGTGCTGGAAGGCATGCGTTGCATTCACGCATGCTTTCGTCTCCACTCACCAGCATGAACCGTTTGATTTTTCACGCATGCTTTCGTCCCCACCTACTCGCACGGATGCATTCACGCAATGCTGGTTGGTTTGGTTGGTTGCTGACTTGCTCTGAGCTTTGACAAATTCAGTTTCGATAAGCCTGCAATCTGACGACAAAAGGGATGGGAGGGACAAAAAAGAAAAGGGTTTTTCTAGCTTCTCGCTCAACATCAAAAATGATATTCAGAGTTGATCTCATAGACAAAATAATGGGGTTTATCTGTATCTTCTTTCACTCAAACATATACAATGGTATTCAGAGACAATTGGCGAATTATTGAAGTTGACCTGTATTTATCTATCTGCTCTGGAACTTGCAATCCAGTCATACAGATCCTCCAGCTACTAAGTCAGTATACTTGCCGGTCATACAGATCCAGGGCTGTGTATTGTTTGCCAGTTCGTCGAAGGGCATGAGACAACCATCACACATACTCACACGTACCATCATCTGTCATCTTGGGAATGCTGGCTTGCCAGTTTCCAATGAATATCATTCCATGCAAGAAATAACACAAGAGGATGACCCCGCGTAGGATGATCACAGAAAACTTTCAGGAAGATAAGCATACCAAGCATAGATGTAGGGAGATGAATTGTTGCAGAATTCACAGGTTCTTGTAATGATTAAAGAGATACACACAACAGTAATACCTAGAGCTTCGGTTACACTTCATTGTAAAAGAGCAAAAACAGTACTAGCCTAGCCCTGCATTGGTGAAGAAATCATTACATGCTTGTTGGAGGATGCCCGGTACATGCATCTACGTTTATGAGGAAAAGAAATGACAAAGTAGACAAAATAGTATATATCATCATAATTGGCATCCTCGCGGCCTGCTTCAGTTCTTCAAACTCAGCGCCTATCACTTCGCTTCCTGCTCTTCTTCCGACTGCCCTTGTCATCGGAATCACTGTCAGATGCAGATGCAGAATCTGACTCGGAGTCAGATGATGCTGACGATGAGGTTTCCCTTATGTGACGCGTCCTCTTCTGCTGCTTCCTTTTGGGTCGCCGCTTCTTGTCCTCCAAGTCTGAGGAGCTGTAGCTTGAACTACTTCCAGAAGAATATTCAGAGCCGGTAACTGATGATTCACTGTCAGAGTCAAAGACAGAAGCCTCACTACTATCTGAATCGCTCCGTGAACGGTACTTTCTCTTGCTCTTCCGTTTGCTTTTCTCAGTCTTTTCCTTCTTCAACTTTTCTTTCATCAGCTTCCTCTCATTCTCTCGTTCCTTTTCAAGATCAGGATTCTGAAAGTGATAGGACTCTGGTGCAGCCATCTTCTTCAGCTTTGGGTTCTTAAGCTGCTGTGACCTTGAAGGCCGTGACATGTACACCCGTTCATTCTTGCACTCGTATGTCCAGTGCCCAGGCTGGAAACACTTCTGGCATTGGGTATACGCACCACCAGAAGAAGATTGTGCGGCTTTCGGTTTTACTCCCAGTATCACAGCCTTCTCTGTACTCATCAGATACATCTGCCTCTTGGCTTCCTTCCTCTCCTGCCAGCGGCTAGGTCCCTCCTCTTTCTGCCCATAAGCATTAACATTGCGGGCGGCGGCCGCAGCAGCTCGCTCAGCTTGAGTTCTGCTCATTCCCTTGGCAGCCGATAACGCCTGCGCTTTTATCCTATCCGCTGCAGCCTGAGACTTATCCTCGTTTCCAGACATCTTCGCACCCAATAAGAATCAAACCAAATAAAACCAGCAATATAACTATCCTGTAAGGAAATCAAAATACATATTGATTAGTAATGAATAAGCCTAATGCAGCAACAAATGAACAAATAAGCTTTCTGATAGAATAAAATACAGACATTAATGCAGAGAAAAAAAAACCTGGCACATATATTTTCCCCTTTTTCTATAAGAACAGCATGATCAATCATTGCTACACACACAAAAAAAAAAGGGACGCCTAGGTTCTAAAGTTACGAGGTTCTACAGCTCAAAATTAAAGAAATCCAACAAATACGCCTTCTCACGCGCACATAAATTGAGAAATCGTTCATAGCAGAAACTACTCCCCAGGGAGGGGCGGATCTAACGTGCGGCATGGGGGATTCAGTTGCACCCCCAAAATTCTTTTGCTCGGAACAAACAAACTGCTGGCTGTAATCATCAGTACTAAGATTAACGAAAACTAACACAAAAAGGCCCCATCCAGATCTAGAAGAGAAGCTAGGGTTTATGCGACGAGAGGAAGGCGCGCGCGCGATAGAGGAGGATTCGCGTGCGTGTAGTGCTCACCGGCGACGACGACGGACGACGGGGGGAGGAAGCAGCGGGACTCCCGGCCGGCCGGCGCCGCTGCTCGCGGCGGGGACGGAGATCGGCGCAGGCGGCGGCGAGGCCAGGTCACGAGGAGGAGAGGGGGAAATCGCGGACAGGGAGGTGAGATCGATTAGGGCGAGCGGGGGCATGAGATTGAGGAGGACTCTAGCCCAATTGCGATGGGACTGGGAGCTATGGGCTTTCTATGGCGGTAAAGCCCAGCCCACAGTCTATAGAGAAAAGAAAACGTACTAGTCCAGTCGAGTTGTACACGGAATAACGCCTGTCTAAAATAGTCCAATCAGATCATTTCTAATTTCGAATCGAATATAGAGGCTTACTAGCTTAAAGTGTTTGTCAGTAGGAATAGTCTCCTGTTCAAAAATATAAGCGATTTTGGGAGGTATGGAACATAGGGAATGGAAGAGTTGGGAAAAGAGAGGATGTTGTTCAAAGCAACAATATTGATCTGTATTATCATATATTCTCGTCCATTACGGTACATAATAATAAGTTGCTAATATTACCCCACGACATTACAAATTCGTAAATTTTAATAACAATTTGTTTTGTCACAAATGCAGTTTGGAATAAAAAGTGTGCCCATATATTCTTTTTTTTTCATCTGTTTTCACCCTTCCACTTTAATCCAAGCTGGCTTGTGGGCTCGAGCTCTCTAGTTGTTCTACTAGTATAATATTTATTATTTATGATTGTTTTTTATATGAATTATATTCGTTATTAGCAATTACTGTACTACGTTTACATTTCTTGACGTATGTTTTTCAAATTAAGATTTTCTACAAGATATACTTAAAACGCTCTAAAGTAGTAATAACATGTGTTAATCTGTCTGTTGCCATTAAAGGTCCAATACAGAATCATCTCAGATTCTTGGAAGTATGAAATTATGAACCATTGGGGTGCTCTAAAACATATGCACAGTTTAACAAAAAAATGCACAAAACCAGTTTAGTCCAAGTATTTGGACGTCTATTATCTACAACAAGAATATTCTTGTTGTAAATAATAGAAGTCCAAAAACTTAACTGAGATGGTTCTATTATCCTACATGGGAACCATAATATCTCTCCCCCGTGCCGCCCCACCCCAAGCGACACTTCTCCCGCCGGCGTTTACACACCTCCCTCCCCTCCCTCCTGCCTCATGGCCGCAAGGATGGCGGCGAGGGCTCTTTCTCTCTCTGCTCGCGCTCTTGGTGGGGATGCGCCGTGAGGTTAGCGTTGGAGGCCGTGGCCAGGGCGCCAGCGGCCAGGTTTGGCGCCGCGAGGGTCAGATCCGTCACCCCCGTGCCGGAATCCATAGCCTCGGCCAGCGGTGTGGAGTTGAGGAGGTCGCTACAGCGGTGCAGGCTCGCAGAGGGGCAGTAACGACACGGGCTCGGAAGAGGAGGCAACGTGGTGGCTGCGGCGCGGACGCATGAAGAGGCGGTGGTAGCGATAGCGCACAGGCGACTGCTCCCATGGGGGAGGGGGGCGAGAGATGATCGGTGGGGGCCGCGACCAAATCCGGTGTCGCTGGAGCCAGATCTGGCGCCCCCGTGTCCGGATCCGTGGCCCAGGCCGGCGGCCAACTGTTTTTAATTTAGTATGTTCCACATATGACACGATTGGAGACCATCTGAAATAGTATCATAACACATAGCGAGTAATAAATGAATTACATATTTATTGATGAACAGTAAATTAATTATTTTAAGTAACAAAATAACTCTTTATTAATAATATCCATAAATATAGTAGATGATACAATCATCTCTATAATTACCTCCACGACATATCACTAGCGTAACAGCACAACAACAACAACAACAACCGAGCAGCCCGGTTTCACATACGGCTGTGACGTCGAAATTTAGTACGTGTTCAGGGAAGAACGTCAAAAAAAAAAATCGGAAAAAGGTGAAGAAGCGCTGCTGGAGAGACTAATCTCTACATATAGCTTACTGGCGCACTGGGTTCTGATTATCCGTAATCTCTGGCAAGGTAGTCTCTTTTTATCGTCTGTTGTTGTTTTATTGGCTGCAACTAAAATTTAAATTTTAATCTTTTTTTTTGAGTGAATTTCAGAAAACTACAGACACTTTGATCAAATTATCACAAAACTACAAATTTAAGACGTTGTATTACAAAACTATAGATTTACTAGCAAATTTATCATAAAACTATATTTAAGACTAAGTATCACAGAACTACAGATTTTATAGTGAAACTATCACAAAACTATATTTGTAGTTAACCCCTAGCACTAATAATTATGGTAGAGATATAAGCATTAATGTTTTGCAATTATACTTATGTTAAATGTGTAGTTTTATGTTAATTTTATGTTTAAACATGTAGTTTTTTATAACCCATCTTAAATCTATAGTTTTGCAATAAGTTTTATGTTAAATCTGTAGTTTTGTGAAGCAACACTTTAAATTTGTGTAGTTTTGTGATACTTTGGTTAAAGTAGTTGTAGTTTTCGAAATTTGCTCTATTGTTTTG
This sequence comes from Leersia perrieri, assembly GCA_000325765.3. Lineage (NCBI taxonomy): Eukaryota > Viridiplantae > Streptophyta > Magnoliopsida > Poales > Poaceae > Leersia > Leersia perrieri. Next base: position 4,052,705 of record CM002478.1, read on the forward strand.
AGTTGATTTGGGGTATTTTAATCACAACATTTAATTATAAACCGCTAAAACAGGCATAAAAGAAATTTTGCCTACAATTTTTTTATTGTAATTCATTTTTTTACGGTTTATCAACCTCATCAAAAGGTGTGGTAGAGGGAACAAAGATCAAAATCATGAACGGACAGAGAGTTGACACTTGAAACTGAAAAAAAATGTGTTAAAGCAAAATGTGACGGTATTCAGGTCATGCCACACTGGACTTACAAGATACTTCATTTGTCAAGAATATAAGTATTTGTGCTAATCCAATGAATTTGGATGAAGATTTTGTTTAGATTTATTAGAGATTTGTTGCATTCTAGCTCTAACTTAAATGCTTATATATTTGAACAGATGAAGTAGTATTTTAGTGCAAATGGGATGTTAAGAGAAGATGCATGATCCTTGGGTTTATACGTCCATGGTTTTTGCACGCACAACCCTAGTAGCCGATTCGAGCAATTCTCCGATGTTTTTTTAAAGCGTCTGAATAAGTATCTCTGACATGTTATTTATATAGTAATCGCAACATACCAAACTGGTTTAGAACTGTAGATCACACCGTACGTCGTTGTGCATTGTCATGTCCTCGTCATCTAATCATCTGATTCAGCCGCACCTACCACCGGCCGTACAAAATGGTACTACGTACGTGTAGAAGCTCATCCTTGCCCCATACAGTTTACATAATGGAGGTCAAAACCTCAAATTGATTTGCTTGCACAGCTTCCCCCATTCAGCTAGAGCCTAGAGCTGGCAAATCCGTCTTCACTTTCCGGAGACCGAGCGGCCGGTGATCGACGATCCATATATGGATCCCAGGCTTGTCAGAGCCGCACGCGGTGGCGACCGCGTCTGGCTGGAGTCTGTCCTGGGCGCCGCGCCTCAGGCGGCGAACCAAGTCGCTGTCAACGTCGGGAGTGGCACCATCGCCGGTGGCCCGGCCCGACCTAGGCATGTCTTATACTTCCTCCTGTCTTTTTTCATGTCGTTTTCGACAGCACAGAAGACTTGCTCGTAGTGTTATTTTTCTGTCTAAAACTTCGTCTAAAGATGACCGGAGAGAGTATATTTTTTCTGCTTCTTATTGTTGATGCGTGAAATGAAATCGTACGTAATTCCTCTCAAACAGTAATACATGTGACGTTTGGTTAATCAATGGTTAATTTCTCAGCCTGAATCCGGCCCCAACACCGGTACAACCACCGGCAGCTCAGGCTCAGGGTCAGGCTCAGCCTCCACCATCAGCGGCCGAGCTGCTACTGGACGTGGCGACGACGCCGCAGGGAGACTCGGCGCTGCACGTCGTGGCAGCCTCCGGCGACAGCGAAGATTTCCTGCGCTGCGCACGCGTAATCTACGACAAGGCCAAGGGCCTCCTGGACCGGCCCAACGCGAAGGGCGACACGCCGCTGCACTGCGCCGCCAGGGCTGGCAACGCGGAGATGGTCGGGTGCCTGATCGGCATGGCCAGGGAGGAGGAGCACGCCGGCACGACGATGTTCAGGCTCGTCGAGGTGCTGGAGAGGCAGAACGGCCGTGGTGAGACGGCGCTGCACGACGCCGTCAGGCTCGGCGACGAGCGGCTCGTCGACGACCTGTTGTCGGTGCATCCGCGGCTTGCCCGCCTTGCCGACGCCGGCGGGACGTCGCCGTTGTACCTGGCGGTCTTGCTGGGGCACGGCCGCATCGCGGAGGCGCTGCATCGGGGAGGGGACGAAGGTCTCTCGTATGCAGGACCGGCGGGACAAACTGCTCTGCACGCTGCTGTCCTACAAGGCGCAAGTACGTGACATCGTTTTAGCTCGATAGGTTCGTAGTATCAATACTACCATAATAGCAACTCAAATACAAAAACTTGATAGTTTTTTTTTTATGCTTTGTTACATAAACTGAAGAAATGACGGAGAAGATATTGCAATGGAACCGTGATCTTTTGTGCCAAGCCGACGCGTCAGGCAGTACAGCGCTTCACTTTGCAGCCTCAGCAGAGGGACCAGAGATTGACATCGAGAACAGCTCACTTCTCCGGCGGCTCCACTTGCGGTGGCCATGCCATGGCCACCGTACACCAACTCAAGTTCTCTTTGAGGCTGACCCGTCCTTAGCCTGCCTGTCGGACAGCAACGGTGTGTACCCCATACACGTTGCCACGTCCATGGGCAACCTCAAGCTCGTGGCCCTCCTGCTCCGCAGTTGTCCGGAGTGTGCCGGCCTTTGCGACGCACGTGGGAGAACCTTCCTTCACATTGCCGTCGACCGGAGGAGGAATGACATCGTGAAATTCACCACCGACGACAGGCGGAGGTTTGAGATAGCGGCCATCCTCAACATGCAGGACGACGACGGCAACACCGCGCTGCACCTGGCGGTCGTGAGCGGTGTCCTAAAATTGTTCTGCTACCTGCTACGGAATCCCAAGGTTCGTTTGGATCTTCCCAACAACAACGGCCTCACTCTGGCTGACCTCTCTAGGAGTACCATTCCACCTGGGCTTTACTACAAAACGGTAAACCACTTTAACTTTCCTGTGAAGAACTCATGTAGATTGTTTTTGGAGTAATTTTACAGTCCTTGATAAGATACCGAGAGGTATCATTTTTTCTATTATAAATTTGGTACTTATTGTATCTTAGGTATTAAGAGGTACCAAATGTTACACTAAAATTTTGGTACCTCTCGGTTTCTACTTAAGGACATAAAATTGCTCTTGTTTTTGGGTTAATGCTTCTATAGTACTAACTGCGGTACCGTGCTTCTGTTCCTTGCTTCTTGCAGAATGCGCAGATGTGGATACTTTGGTGTCTGTTAGTAGCCAAAGCCCGCGGCGGCAACATCCGGCGTGATCACTTCCACGAGCTGTACGTGGCCAAGCTAGACGAGAGCGCCGAGTCCAAGAAAATGACGGAGTCAAACCAGATCATGGGCATCGGCTCCGTCCTCGTCGCGACCGTGGCATTCGCGGTGGCCTTCTCCCCTCCAGGCGGCTACGTGCCTGGCGTCGACGCCGCCGGCAAAGTCGTCGGCGCGCCGGCGCTCGCGGGGCGATACGCCTTCGACGCGTTCATGTACGCCGTGGCGGTGGCCTTCACCTGCTCCATGCTCGCCACCTTCAGCCTCATCTACGCCGGCACGGCGGCAGTGGAATGGAAGATCCGGCACAAGTACTTCAAGAACTCGCTCTCGTGGATGCGCAAGTCGACGAGGAGTTTGCTGGTGGCCTTCGCGCTCGGGGTGTACCTTGTGCTGGCTCCGGTGTCCCGCGCCACCGCGATCGGCGTCTGCGCCCTCACCGCCGGCACGATGCTGTTCAGGAACAGGGAGCTGTGGCGGATGATGGTCTGTGCCTATATTCTCAAGAAGAGGATGGGGTTCATGGTGGTTCTCAAGATTGGAGTCCCCATCGCCGTCGTCCTTCTGCGGTCCAGCCTCGTCTACTTTGTCATCTTCGGTGCACCCTTGTGGACTCCGCTATGCGTTCTGCTTTTCGTTGGGACGGCTGTACATAATGACCTGCTACGACTCCTAAGGCATATCTACATTAGGAATATATAAAGAGTCTGTTAGACACAGTTTATTATGCACAAAAGCACGAGCTTCAAGCCTCTACCAAAGTGCATTTGTAGGATCGATCCCTTTCTAAAAAAAAAAGTGCATTTGTAGGAGGATCCAGTCGTTTTCCCCCTTGGAAAAGGTCCACAAATTCTTGTTTTGAAGTTTTGACAGTATTATTATTCATGTAATAGTTTAGCCTTACTTTGTTAACAATAAATTTGTGAAAATCTCTTTAAAACCGAAGTAACTTTTGTAAATTTTGTGGGTTGCAAGTAAGTTATTTATTAAAGCGGATTTTCACAAGGCACCTCCATGTGCGCCTACAATATGTTCTTTTCAAGGAATGGAATAATGGATTAATGTTTCCCAAGCTTCTTAAACAACGTGATTTTCGAAAATTCCTATATTTGAATTTCTTAAAACTGTTTGTAATCTATTTCCAATTATATAACAGTTAATTCCTTTCATATCTCCATTTCAATTTTTTAACGTTAATTATTTAGTTAATTCCGGTAGGGTCAATACTAAATAGACACTCCGTGTGGAAATTTTCATCCCTAATCAATGGATTTTTCATCAAGTTGAGTTTGTTTAGATGTTAACCATGTTATCTTTTTTTTTTTTGCTGTAATGTACTAATATATAATGAATAGCTATATGCAAATGCTGGAAACCTTTTTTTTTTTGGATGACATGCATTTTTTGAGACACCGGGATGATTCTAATCACTGAGTTGACATACACTCGTTTATTGCGGACACCGCCGTGGTCTTCACGAGCTCCATGCTCGCCACGTTCAGCCTGATCGGTGAGGAGCACATGTACGATCCTGCACGTGTACTTCAAGCACTCGCTCTCGTGGATGCACAAGCTAGTCGGTGAGGAGCCTGCTGGTGGCCTTCGCGCTGTTGTACCAGCTGGTTGTCGACCGGGGCGGAACCAAACATAAGCAAAGCCTACGGCTCAACTCTTTTGCCTTATACTAAATCAATATAATATTTTTTGAAAGATAGGGTGGGGGAGTCCCCACTTGAATACTTTCATTGATAAAGAGGTTAAATTACAGGATCAAAAGGATCACAAATTACAATTGTTGGAGGGCCCTATGCAGGATGCCTTCCGATGATTGGTTACATGTCGTTCTCCGGCTTTTAGTCTTTCCGTCCAAAGGGATAAATCTTGTACACATTATTACAACATCTTTTGAATCGACGGTGCCTACTTACGGAAGACGACTTCGTGCTGATGAAGCCATAGGCGCCAAAGACACACCAGAATGAACATTCTAACTTCCGTCTTTGGTAGATATGATGGCTCTTTGAAGAGATGCAAGTTTTTAACGTCGGTGATACCTGGCGATAATCGCAGCGAAGCCCAGAAGGTTAATGCAAAGAGACAATCCAGGAATAGATGGTTGGCGTCCTCAGCCCCAAGATTGCAGACATCACAAGTGGCCGAGTCAACAATTGTTTTCACCTGTAGGCTGTGTTTAGTCGGTAGCTTGTTTTTGGCTAGAACCCAGGCGAAGAACTGAATCTTGGGAGGGGGGGAGGGGGGGGGGGGCTTTATTCTTCAAAATAAAATCAGCATTTGGGCAGACATCCAAGGGAACCTGTTCTTGAATATAATTGTTTGGTTGACAGAGCTTGGGAGTTCCCACCCAGCCTATGTTTGGCGATGATCCGGCTGAGACCTTAGAAATACCGATTGCAGAATAGTGGTTAACTATTCCAGTAGTTGCATGGCAGTCGACAACAGCCAAGACACGAGCTGATCAAGAAGACCATGATTAACCATGTAGTTTACTATCACTTCCTGTCGTAGAGAGTGCGAGTGTAAAGCTGGGTATTGTTCCATCAAACTTTGTGTTCCCACCCACCGATCATACCAGAAAGAAGTTTTCTTTCTATCTCCGAGAATTACATGCGTTACCTATCTATAATTATTGAGGTGCGAGGACAGAGATTTCCAATGGCTTCTCAAACGCACTGTGATGTGGATTGCATCTGGTTCAAAGCTTTCCCAAATCCACTCTGTCCAGGCCGATGATGAAGTGTGTAGTTGGTGTAACCTTTTCAGCATGATTGCTTCATTCCTTTTTGCTAACTGAATAATGCCCATGCCTCCTTCTTTCTTAGGGCGGCAAACCGTGTCCTAGGATACTAGGAATGTTCCTCCTGAACACCTTTCCTCCCCAGTCCACAAGAAGGCCCGTCGACGTTTGTCGATCTCTTCAAACACACCTTTTGGTAAATCAAGTGCACACATTGCATATACAGGCACAGTGTCAAGAACTGCGTTTACAAGAGTTACCCTCCCTTGGTATGCAAGCAGCCTACATTGCCATCCCGCTAGATAGCTATGAATTCTTGAAACCAAAGGTTGTACGTCCGCATTTCACAACTTGCAGTTGGAAAGAGGTAGACCCAGATAGGATTGCGGAAAACTTTTGATCTTGCAGTTCAAAATGGCAGCTATCTGTTGTGTTTCAATTGATGCCAAGTGCATAGGGACAAGGGTGCTCTTGTGAAAATTTATGGTAAGTCCAGTAGTTTCTGGGAAGAGCTGTGGAATACCTTTAAGTGCCGAGATTCCCTCAACATCCCCATCACAAACAATTAGGGTGTCATCAGCGTATTGCAACGTTGTGCAGACCTTTGTCTTATTTAGAGGGTGCCTGACCGTGCCATCCATCGCTCATGCGTTGAAGGACATCTGCCATGATGATGAACAGATAGGGGGATAGAGGGTCCCCTTGTCTTAATCCTCCCTTGCAGTTTATCCATGATCCCGGGATACCATTTAGTAGAACTATAGACTTGGAGGTTGAAAGCAATTGTGAGATCCAGCCACACCATACAGATGGGAATCCCCTTGCCACCATGATTTCTTGCAGGTTGTCCCAAATTACTAAGTCAAAAGCTTTAGCGAAGTCTAGCTTTATGACGACTGTTTTCCTTTTTCTTTTGTAGCAAACCTGGATCAATTCTGTCGCAAAGATGAAGTTCTCTGAGATGCTTCTGCCATGAAGGAAACCCGTCTTGTGCCAATCTATTAGGTCCAGCAGTACCTTTTTCAGTCTGTTGGCTAGGCATTTTGTGATTAATTTTAACGAGCAATTTTTGCAAGGAAATAGGTCGATCTAAACCCATCAGGAGTATTCTCTTTTCCAGGCTTGTGGATGAGGACAATGAAGGCCCGATTTATTCTCTCCAGCTAACAAATTCTGTTTTGAAAGGACTGAATTAGGTCGAGAAGATTATCCTTAATGTCTGCCCAAGCTGCTCTATAGAAACCCGGTCCGAGACCATCAGGGCCCAGCGTAATGTTCACATCCATTGCCATCAGAGCTTGTAGCAGTTCTTCTGAAGAGAAAGGGACAATTAGATTGTGCATGCTAGGCGTTGTAAGATCTGTGTAGAGGTTCATGATATTCATTTGAGTTCCACGCATAGAGGTGGATGGGGCCCCTAAAATTGAGCTGTGATAGTTGAACATAGCATCTGCCTTACTTTTATGATCAAATAATTTTGTTCGTCAACCCACAAGGACCTAATGTTATTCTTACTCATCCTATCAAATGCATGAGCATGGAAAAAACTGGTATTTGCATCCCCCAAAGTTATTTGTTTTACCTTTCTCCTTTGTTTCCAATAGGATGCTTTGTCGTTGATTAGTTTGAGTAACTTTTTATTAACCAAAGATCTAAGCTTATTTTCTGGCGCTGACAGCTACCGAAATTCCTCATGATGGTCCAGCAAGTCGATGATGAATTTGTAGTCTGACTGTAGTGAATCCGACACCCGATTTTGTTTTGCCGATGACTGTCTGACTCTCTCGTTTGCATAAGAAATGGCCGCCCCTTTGTCTGATTGTTTGTTGAATTCCGTCTTCCAAGTAGAGATCACCACCAATTTCAAAGTTTGGTTTGTCATAAGATGATTGTCCATCTTGAAGACCTGAGGTTTTGGGATGTCTAAAGAGCAAGAAATTAGCAGTGGGACATGATCTGAGAAGGTTCGAGGGAGGGAGGACGGAGCAGTGTTAGGGTAAGTAAGGTTCCATTCTTGGTTGAAAAAAACTCTGTCCAACCTAGCAATAGTGAGGTTGTCCCTTTTGTTCGTCCAAGTGAAAAGCCGATCGAGAAGTGGCAGCTCAAACCAAGCAAGATCATGAATTGTGTCGTTGAAACGTGTGGAGATTGCGGCATGGAATCGTCCGGACTCTAAATCAGGTTGAAATCACCCATTATGATCCAAGGACCGGAGATGTATTGGGGGACTGTCAAGATTTCATGTAGAAAATCCTCTTTTTCATCATGTCGGGAGAGGGCGTAGACATTGGTTAAGTAAAAATGGGCGGGCGAATTTGTGGAACTAAGGAGGATAGTGAGGGAATGCAGGCGTTCGTCATAGGCAGTGCATGAGAAAGAAGAATCGGCCCAAGCAGTTAGGATACCCCCACTTGAGCCGGAAGCTAGAATAAACTTGAAACTTTTTAGGTAGGGAGGAAGAAAAGCCGGTTGAAGTTTAGGATGAACGGATGCAAGTTTAGTTTCATGAATAGGTACACAAGATGGTTTGTAGATGGCTTCACATTTTTTTCTCATCTCCCAGCCCACGGGCATTGAAACAGAGGAACATAAAAGGATTAAACTTGCTAATCATTGAGATACAACAGGCGACAAGGGGGGTAACAGACATAACAAACACTGATACAAATAGCGCAGAAGGTGAGACACATAACAGAGTTCAAATAGGCCGAAAGGAGGAGAAATCAAACAAACATAAAGTAGCTAGGCTACTGATACAATAGATAAAGGGAAGACAGTGCCATAGCCCAAACCACCCGTCCCACGCTCGAGGTGGACTCATAGAAGATCATTGAACTCCTCTTCCAGCTCCTGCAGATTGACTGGATCGAGCTTGCAACTTCGCGTCACATCCTTAGTTAAGCGCCTATGAGGAGAAGCAGCAGTCGAGAAGCTTGTGCTTGGTTACTAGTTCACGGAGATGAACAGAACATTTTGCCAATTTCTTCTTCAACTTCTTTGACCTAACGACCTTTGCCTTATGGTCTGGAAATTGGGGCACTCCCTAGCAGCGAGCCGTGCACTTTGCCTGTGTTTGAGAGACCTGACTGCAGCTCGTTTGATCTTTCCATCTCTCTTCTTGACAGAATGCTCATGGTCAAGCTGAGGGATATATTCTGACGGTGATAGTTGAGCCAACTTAGTCGGGGCGACGGTAATGTCCATTAGCAGCAATGTTGTTCTCTCTAGCCCAAGTACAAACCACTTCCACCTTGGTTGTGATGCTAGGAGCACTCTTATTCCAAAATTCTGATTTTGGCTGGCATCCTTTTGTTCTCCTGGTATTGTACCACAACCCTGAAAGAAGAATGATCTTCACCATATTGGCACTCCATCAATTTTCGTCACAATCCCACAATTGACAAGAGCAACACTCCCTGACCCTTGCGGACCGAGCTTACATTACATACAAGCGGTTGTGGGCTTGTGGCGTGAAAGAAAGTTTTACTTTAGTTAAAAGGATTACATGTAGTTTCGGCCCAAAGTAAGATACTTTCTTTTTGGCTAGATTAAGCAACCAAAATTTTGGTATCCGATAAAGTGAACTAATAGGCCATGGCCGTTGGATGGAAATTTCAACCATAAGCATAGCTTGTGGCCTCGACCTCTCAAGTTATCTACTATAATATTTTATTATTATTAGCAATTAATGTAATACATTTGCATTTCTAGAGTAATATTTTTTTTTCAAATTGAGATTTTGAACTAGAAAGACTTGAAAATGCTCTAATGTAATAACATGTGTAGATCTATCTGCTGCCAGGATAGGATCCCAATTCAGAACCATCTCAGTTTCTTGGAAGTATGAAGTTATGAACCACTGGGGTGCTCTAAAACATATACAGTTTAGCAGCATATGCAGAGAAACCATCTTAGTTTCGTCCAAGTTTTTGGACGTCTATTATCTGCAGCGAGACTGAATTCTACATGGGAAACCGACTGCTTTCCGATGGTCATCTTTACGTTTTATCCACACCGAAAGCTAAACATTGACTTCAAATTGCAACCTGAACTATGAATATTGTTGTCAAATGGAGTAATATATACAACAAAGGAAAATGGGTGCAGGACTGGAAAACGAAAAACCAACATGGCAAAAGGTAAAAAGGCATCCTGACTACACAACACACACCCAGGATGATCATGACCGAGAGTATCTGATATCTGTGAATTCTAACTGTCGAATGTGCAACACCTTGCACAGCCAAAATAATTCCCAAGGTAATGAAAAGCCAGACTGAAAACTCTTATTTGATGGTATATCTCTAAAGCCGCTAAACCTGTAAAGCCAAATAGCTTGGCAACTCAAGTGCTTCCCTAGCACCCCCCTTTGTCAGCGAGTCCTGCGGCTGTTGGCTGGTTTAGATGGAGAAGACGGTTTGTTCTTAGCAAAATCAACAAGGTCCTTGAAAAGAGAATCCTCAGGTTTGGTCTGCCGTGATGCGGTTGGAGCTGACACACCTTTCTCATTCTCAGTGTTCCTCTGATTAAGAGAAAGGCTTTCTGTTTGGCTCACCAGTCCGTTGTACCCGCCTCCATTGTTACCACTAGGAAGGCCATACTGTTGCTCAAAGTACTGCTGTCTCTGGCCATACCTTGCTGGAGGTGGCGGTAAGGAAGTTGGGGCTTGTGCTTCCCATGGAGCCTTTGGAAGATCTTCACCGGAATCTCCATACTTGTTAGCATTTGAGGACGAGGAAAAACCAGGCAGAGCTGTTGGGTTAATGAAATCATCATCAGGTAGACTCTCCTGCCTATTGACAGATGGCCGATTTGACTCGCTCGTAGGACGAGAGGGCATAGAGAAGCTGGGTACTGCAGTCGGGTTTATGAAATCATCAGACACACTCTCTGACCGGTTATCATAACGTTGCGGCGGATTTGTTTCTATTTTTGAATGAGATGGTGCAGGTATATTGGCTGGGGCAGTTGGGTTGATAAAATCATCTGATACTTTTTCTGTCTTGTACGAGTCACCACTAAGATAATCAACATTGCTTGTCTCCGTGAAAACTGGTCTCTTTGATGCTGGTGGTGGAGGAAGTAATGGGCTTGGGTATGGCCTTTCACTTTTTGGAACAGAAGGCAGATTGCCTTGTGATGCTGTGCCATCCCTTGCAGACCTACAAAACATATATTTGTACATAAGCTGATGAACTAAACAGAACATGAATCTAGGTAACATATAATACGAGCAGATGTAGCCACGGACATCCAATGCTTAGAAGACAATAGCATGGATGAGAAATAATTAGAAGACATTAAGTGGGAAAACATATATAGCTTGCCTGCGGGAAAGCATGGAGAACTCATCTTCTGGTTCATCGTCTTCATGGTGTACATTAAGAAGTGGGGAAAATGAAGCCCCAGTAGGCCTAGGAGGGGCTGTTCCTCGGTTTACATTAGCAGCAGGAGGTACTGGAGCCCCTGTACCGGGAGGAAGTCCCTTTGCTATGTCATCATGGCGCTGAAGAACACGCATCAATTCATCATTTAAACCGAGAGCTTGAAATAGAAGGCTCTCATCACTGCAGAGAGGATACAAGACAGTGTCACATACTCACATGACAATGTGAAAAAGACATGGAACCAAAATTTCAGAGTAGAAAAAAGAGCATACCCAGTATTGCTAACAAGGTCCATGACTCGAGATTGATAAGATCGGCACTGCCCAACAAGGTCAACAATGACTTCTTCCCTCACACCCTACAGCATGAAGCACAATTAGGCCAAAATTTACGAAAAAAAAAAAGAGCATACGAGGTCATTCAATAGTTAAGTGCAGAGAAGCATAGACATGAGGCATCGCGCTGGTGCAAGTTTTATTATGGTTAAAACTTCTTTAAAAAAAGAACCAATTGGTCCAGAAAACATTAACTAGGCCACAGCTCTTATGAGAAGTAGATCCAGGCTAGGACAATTTGTGTTGTATGAGCCACGTGAACTGCCACAAGGTGATGGCATAAAGTTCAATTGTACAGGGATCTATCAGTTGTTATTATTCTCTTTCATTTGGTCATAATACATTAAAACATTAGGGCATACACCCAGGGTCCCAGTCCCAGATACCAGACCATGTTCTAGAAAATAATAGAGCTTAGAAATCTCTACTAAATATTCTAACGCATTAATCTCCTATGGTGCTATATATTATTCACTCTGATCAAAACAGACGAGTAAACTAATTACCACACTCCAGTAAACTGAGGATGAAATATGGATGAATAAACTATAAATGGATATTATATTAGACTCCACAAATGTCCCATAGGACATTAGGTTGGAATGTGAAACCTAGCAAGAAGCTACTTTGTCATCCATTACACAAGGATATGATCAATGATGTCACCTTCATAATATTTCCTCTATGCAGTTCGAGAAATGTTCTGTCTAAAAATCTCATCTAATTACATGTGAATTACATATCCATACTATATTATGATCATATAAAACAAATAGGAGTACATGATTTATGCATAGTTTTCACAAGGAAAAACAAAGGTCTATAAGATATAACAATCACATAAAAAACTTTTACAAGTAAAAGAAACTATGAAAGAGATACAAGGAGTATAAAAGCACAATGTTTTAATGCTTTAGAAAGTCACCTCAGGGTGTCTGTGGTCCAATGCATTTAACATCTCATCCAGCACGTCCACAATTCCTCGAGCGCTCTGAATCTCACTTAGGCTGTAATGCAGATTGAACAAGAAATTAAAGATAGATTGTAACTAAAGCAATTCTTATGCAACAATGGTGAAACAAATTAATAAACACAATTACAAGTATTCAGCTATTGTTCAGGTTGATTATGAAACTAGTTTTTGAAATCTATGTCAAGCTTGTCCCAACCAAAGTAGGGTATTCTTGTTTATACAAAACAAAAGTTACATAACTGAAAAGTATGTGTGTGTGTAAGTCAATCATAAATGTTTAGTTTTTTTGGGCTTGAGGAAGAAGGGAAAATAACAAGAATAGAAAAAAGAACGCAAGGTGTAAAGAAACAGCAAGCATAAATGGCATTAAAAAATTATGGGCGAAGATAACAGTACTGCTTGAAGTGAACAATTTAAAAGGAACAAAAAAGTGCATTAGAAGAAAAGAATACCCCAAGGCAGGCGCAGAAGGTGCAGACTGAAGAGAAGCTTGTATCGCTGCATCTTCATAGCTTTGACCAGGAGGTGGATATAGATGTGGTTGCCTCAATGGTTGAGTTTGAGGAGGTGTAAACAGCGGAACTGTGTTTTCCTCACGAGGTGGAAAATCAACACCAGCATTCTGCACAAAGGGTTCAGGAAGAAACGTTGTTCATTGTTTGGACAGAAGCAATTGACTACTAATTCAAAAGGTTATTGCAGATCTAAGTTTCCATTAAAACAAAGTACAGAACAGATTCGGAGCTCAGTGGAACAGTAGTTATGTAGACAACTTGAGTTTTTTCTGCATAGGATAAACAACAGAAGTAAAAAATGGAAGTAACAAGTACACAGTACCCTGAGTTCTTGGTAAGCAGCATGATACTGGGGATATCTGCCAGACGGACCTCCGAAAGCCACTTGCCATGTGTCAATCAAACTCAATATTTTCTCCCGGACATTTAAATCTGGCTGAAAGCATAAATTGGCAATCAAATACAGATGCATAAAAAATGTAGGAAAGCAGTAGTTAGCCACTGAATTTGAATATTCTCCTCACCTTTTTCTTTACTATCTTAACCATTTCACTTAATATATCTCGCTCAATGATTTGCTGGTAAACAATGTCCCCACAATTTTTGCTTAGAGTCTCTAACACCTGAAAAAGCAGACAGAGCAACAGACACAGAAAATCAGTACATTAAACAAAACATGAATGTGCACGTAGAAACTATGTAAGCTTGTTGGAGTTTTAAAATCTAGAAGAAACAAAAGAAATAACTTCTAGATTTTGTGTAGCCAATGAAGACAGGTGAAATCTAAAATTTGGCAATGAATCAACCTAAAACTCACATTGCTATAAATCAGAAGATAACAAACTATATACAATGAGTCTTGATATACTCACGTAAAGTGTCAGAATTTGCACTTTAGAATTCTTGTTTCCAAGGCGTTTCTTTAGGAGCTTGAGTGTATCCTTTGCTTGTCTGCACTTCAGCAAACATTTATCAGCAATTCAGCATGCTAAAGCATAAAACACGACTAATCAAAAGTTGTATGGAAACATTTTAAATAAATCCTAGACAGTATTTCAGATCAAGCAATTATGTAAAAAAAATCGATATACCAAACACATTATGCAATATGTATCACTCAACTATGGACCAAACTATCAACAGACAATAGCTAAGTGTTTAACTAGTAGTCACATACAGTGTTGTAAAAGACGGAAAACGGGTGTCGAATGGATTGGATACTGCTAACCGATTAATCATAATATGGGCAATTAGTTGGAAATATATGGAAATTTGTCATCTGCAAAAGAAATATAGTAGTAAATATTTTCTTAGTTGTTCAATTTTGCTAATATTTAAACACATACTATAGGTAGTACTCAACCGATTACAATAGCAGCATAACGTAAACTTCTGCTAATGCAATGCTGCTAAAAGCACAAATGCATGACATATATATGCCTGCTAAGGTTAGTTGGACTACTACATATGTTGGGGTCAGCACATTCAAAGGTTTAATGAAGTAATGAATCGTTAATTGGATGAACAATCTGACTGATCACCATTTTTGGTGTTCAGACAGCAAACACCGTGCCGACTGCCAAAACTGTTGGCGTGTGTCGCTTTTGTTGCTGTTTTACCGTATAATCTAGTACGGCGGACTTTTACAACACTGGTCACATACAAATATTTTAATATTATCGAATGTCACAAATTAATAAAATTAATCACCCCCAGAAAGACATAGTAACCATCTTGGAAGCCTTTAAAAATGATCGAAGCTACATATCACACCAACACGCCAAAGTAGAGAAACAATAACAAATAAGTAAATTTTTCTCTGACTTCATTGCTGATACTGTCATGTCAATAAATGATGTCACACCAAAATTACACCTCAACAACAAATGACACCAACTCATCACCAAAATAAGTGGCCTCCATGAGATTATAGCTCAACCAATCAATCACAAACTATCATCAATCATCAAATTATTATGTCCTCCAAGCCAACAACCGTACAACCAAAAATTCCAAATTTCTAATCAATTAGGACAAGAAAGACCGAATGAAATGAAATAAAAAGGTACACATTTAACAGTATACACGGAACAAACAACTACAGTAGTAAAAACCACATTCAATGCATCATAGAAGAAGCATTCAAAACCCTACTAAATTGCACGGTTTTATAAATAAAAGTAGGTTATATCAGTATGTGTCCTATACAACAAACAATCGCAGTCATAACTCAATCACTTAAATGCGCAAAGATGTTATCACAACCCTGCTAAATCACCAGTGGTTGAATAACGTAGGACACTATGTAAGACTAGTAATAACAATAATTACAAGCAAACAAAAGAACAGAACAATCGAAACAGAGGCATCGAGAGGGCATTCAGACCCGGGATCCATGTTGATGATGTCGCAGAGCTCGATGTTGACGGCCCAATCAGGTCCGATCAGCATGTCGCTCGTCGCCCTCTCCGCGCAAGCCACGGCCGCCGTCGCCATTCCCGAACCAAAAACCCTAAATCCTGCAACGACAAATCCGCAAATCAGCCCCCAAATTCCCACCTTTCCGCACAGCCCCAGCGCCCCAAACCCGATCCCTCCCCAAAATCCCATCTTTCACCACACAAGAACTCGAACCCCTCACCGAATCTGAGCTGCCTCCTCCCAAGATTCGTCGCCAAGAAGCACCAAATCGGCCTCTTTTCTCCGATCTGGAGGTCCTGACCGCGCCTTGAACGGGAGAAAACGAAGAAGAGATGGGTGGATCCGAGCGAACTGTAGGATTGGGGAGGAATTTAGCTACGGGTAGGAGAAGGACGAAGGAGAAGGTTTGGAGAGACTGGTAGGCTTAGGCAGCTGCCTGGGAAGGAAGGAAAGAAACGCGGAGTAGACTTTTTCTTTCTGGTGTGAAAGTGAGTGCCGGCAAAAAAAATTATATTTTGTGGTGCTAGTTTGGAATCGTACCGGAAGTAACTATATCCGGGTTTCTTCTCATCCGCTAAAATATAGCGGATCGATCAAATCCACTCGGATGGCGTCTTCCGACATTAGCATGCGCTAGCAACAGGGAGCCTCCCCTTGGCCGCGCGCCGGCCCTCTGCCACGCGGGGAGCCGCCCTGCCGGCACTCCGCCGCGTAGGTTGCCCC
>CM002478.1:4068787-4105558 GCA_000325765.3 Leersia perrieri
GCCGCCGGAGCTCCCCCGCGCAACGAGGATGAGGACGCCGGAGAGAAGGGAGGACCGAAGGAGACGGGGAGGAGGAGGCGGCGCTATCAGGACTTCGGGAGGACGACGATGATACTGACGATGTTTTGACGATTTATATTCCGTTACAACTCCATCCCTTCTACCCAAAAAAAAAAAGGTTCATTCCACCTCTTCAAACCAAACACATAATTAGAACGGTTAGACCAAACATACCCGGATCTTGATTTTTCATATGGATAAATTATGTCTTTAAGAAAATATGTATTAACTATGTTGTGAAATGTTATGAAAAATATTTACTTTTCTATTTAAATATGTATGTAAATATTGGGTTTTAAACTCATTACGTATAAAATAAAAATTGTTTTCATATAAAAAATTGAAAATTGTTTCCTTGGAACTCTCAATGCTTGACCGGTATTATTGACGTAGAGTTTGAATTGATTTTATTTAGAAAAAAAGGCGTTCTCAATTTTTTTTTATCATAAGGCGTTCTCAATTGTTAGTTATATATATAGAAGGTGTTATTTTCAGAATGCATATTTAATGTCCTTGTTTAGATGCTCGCTAAGCAAGAAGGTTTTACATTTTGGTGGGGTCTATGGTTAATACGAAGAGATACAAAGTGCAATGTGAAAACCTCCTAACGAAAACAACCACAATCAGTACTTCAGTTCAGCAGTGTTGCTGTCCTTTGCAAATTTATTTTCCAATGGCAGTTTTTACCTATTTCATCTTCCATTTCTCAACAAAAATATTAGCGGGTTAGGACTCTTGCCTCACTGTTTTTTCCACAGGGACAAGATGATTATTCTTCATGTTATTTGTTCTATAGGAAGAGCAGGGAATATTTATATGGGAAAATCCAAACGCCTCTTATAAGGCCACGATATTTCTATTTCTCCTCTATAACCTAGTTTCATAGAGATGATCTTCTGTAAGTCAAATTTCCTTCTACCTTTCCTCTTCGTGTAGTTTTCGCTGATTTCTCCTTGTCAGATCAATTGCTCATGTCCTACTAACATAAGATAAGGTACCAGTAGGGTAATTGTTGTATTTTTCTTGCCGCTGAAGATGTGTTTGGCTACACTCAATGCACCTATCAGAATGTCTATTAAAATAATTATTTATGGACGTACCAATGTGTACACGTTGACTCATTGTTACTTTCTCAAGTGGGGCATAAGGTTTGATGCTCGTCGTGTTTTGTTTGCAGCATTGAAGCACCAGGAGGTAGCATGATATTTGCACAAAGCTGTTTGGCACGATAAATTGGTCGACAAGAAGAATTTTAATGCAGGGGAGATTTGGAATATAAACCGACTTATAAATGGTCTTTAGTACAAAATTGAATTGTAGGCGAGAGAGAACGTACCAAAATGAATTGTTAGGGGTATTTGAATTTCTCCTATTTACACATTTATATACTTACTGGGATGTCATTGAGTAAAATAGACTTGGAGGCTGTTGGAATATAGATTTTTGGCTACTCGTAAAAGTATTTTGCTCCTCGTTTTTTATGAGCCCGCTTCTCGAACGGCTAAACATTGTATTTTTTAGAAAAAGTTCCTACATAAAAGTTGTTAAGATAATTCAAATTAACCCATTTTTCAAGTTTAAAATAGCTAATATTTAATTAATCACATACTAATGATATTTCTCATTTTACGTGTTGTCTTAGCCAATTTATGAACCTCCTTCTCTGAACACGGCCTTTGAACATTAGGTCTCTGATGTGTATTTTTCACAAAAAAAAAAAAGAATATTTCTAAAACTCGTCAATGAAGTACCTCCTGTTTCACATAGCAGTAATACTTTTTTTTCCCATAAGTACAGATTATTCGAACAAAAATACCAAATAATTGGTAGGTACATGACTTGAAGATTATAGCTATTTAACATGCCTAGTACTAAAGCGATCCAACCCCACAAGAGCTATTCAATGAAAACCAATCTTCAGCTTTGATTCAGTAGACGATCAAATTCTAGATTGGACCAGCTTGATGGCTCCACTACCCACTAAAACGCCGTCTTTGCTGGGCAAAAAGTTTCTCCATTTGACGATCAACCACACTGGTCCCCCCTTGATGTAGAAACAAGCAAGCTTTGCTCATCTTTGGCCGGTCCAAGCCAAAATTGCTTGCTGTTTGCCACCCAAACTATTTTATTTATATGGTTAAGTTAAATTAAATCCGACTTTTACACTATCCTCACATTATAATGAAGTTAATATTGGTTCTTTGATTTTCTTAACTACTTGCAAAACTAGAACCACTTTTCATAGCACACAGAGAGAGGACTAATCATAGCAAACGAATTTACGAGCAATGGTAATATGTGTAAATGGTTTTTTAAAAAATGTGTAATGGTATATGCTTCTCAAACGACTATGGCTATTATAAGTATAAGACATGTGATGAAAAAAACAAAAATGAACTCCACGCTAAGTGTTATATATACAACTACATCTAAATGCTTATATTTTGAAAGGATATAGTAATATATATCGTGCCATGTTCAGTGGTGGAGGCAGGAAATTTGTGAATGGTGTGT
The DNA here is from genome assembly GCA_000325765.3 of Leersia perrieri. NCBI lineage: Eukaryota > Viridiplantae > Streptophyta > Magnoliopsida > Poales > Poaceae > Leersia > Leersia perrieri. The sequence goes on from CM002478.1 coordinate 4,071,362, forward strand.
GTGCAGAGTTAATTAAGATACCAATATGAATAAAAAGTGAAATAATACTATAGAGACAATAAAATAAAAAAGTTGGCATGTGCTTTATATATCCGGCTAAACTTGGTGTGTTTGATAGAAAAACTACTACTACTATTAAATTATTATTATTATTATTTTGCACAAAATTTTGAGTGTAGACGTGTACCCATGTCATAGCAATTAGTAGGCCAAAAGACATCATAAGGTCTCTTTAGTTTTGCTGTTGTTATGACTGACGAGGTATCTCTCGACATACTACCTCCGTCTTAAAATACTACTATCTAGTACTGGATGAGACATCAACTAGTATAACGAATATGGACATAACGCTATCTAGATTCATAGTAATAGAAAACATCACATCTCTGTAATAGATAGATAGTAGTATTTTGAGACAGGGGGAGTATCATGTATTTCGTGTTCTCTCCTTTTTTTTTTTTGCCGGGCCAGCCAGAAGAAATGGCCGACCAATTATATTAAGAATAGCAGAGAAAAAAAAATTGATTACAAATCACAACAAAATGTTGTCGAACTAGAAGAGGAGACAAAATCCCCCTCTAGAAGACCGAGGAAAAACAAAGAAAAAAAAAGGCCAAAACAGGCTACAAAACCACCTTAGCCATTATAAAAAACAAATATAACCGTTTCCTTCCAAACTTCAATTTCCTCCTTGATATCATCGAACAGAGTGTCTGCGCTCCTGGACTTGTGCTGAAAATCTTTGTGTTTCTCTCCTTCTACATAGAAAAAAGCTGGATATTAGAGAAATGACTTATATGAATGTTTATTAAGAGAGGGTGAGGCTTGAACCAGGGCTGAGTACTCCAGGTCTGAGCAGAAATATAATACACATCCTGAAAATTCTAACGTCCAAGGACTAATAGATGATAACGGGGTAAAATATATATTTTTAGATAATATTAACAAGATAACACGTACAAGTTTCAGACTGCAGATCCTTGACCCTGAAGGTTTTCTTACTTCGGTCGTATGGATGTAGTCTATGGTTTGGTTCGTACTTTTAGAATTCCTGGCTTGACCATTTGGTAGACAGACACGGTTTTGATGAGTCCTCAATCCTCATGAATTCCAGCCAGTACTAACCACAACTTTCATAAGCCATTAGCAGTTTTAACACAACCCACTGAATATCCCTTTTTAAGGGTTTCATCCAACCATGATAACCAACTAACCAAGCGTTTATACTTGTGAAATTCGAAAAGAATTTGTCATACGTTTTTTTTTTTCAACTTATCCAAATTATTGAGTGATTGGTAAACATGGATTGACTTAATGAAGTCCAAAACCACGATAGCCGAGCGATTATTGTTGCATTTTGGAACCCTAGTCACTACCCACGCTTTTAAGGCTATATTTGATTACTTCCCGGCAAACACAGATGTCTATCTTGAAATGAATTACACCCATTTCACAATATTTTTACACGAGTTTTTAGGAAATTCGACCAATTCAATGCTTTGAAGAATTGAGAATGTTCCTGTATTGTACTTTGGGCCGTGCGTGCATCGCTGTGTTATAAACTGTAGGCTTTTGCAATCTGGCCTCTAAAATGGGTCGGTTTTGAAATCAAGCCCACAGGCCTAACTGACGCTAGGTTTTACACTAAGAAGATACAGGTGAGAACTGATTGTTTGTAGGTAATGGAACCTGGCGGGAAAGTCATTATGCTGGTACGATTTTTGTCCCGTGAGCTTACCAAACGCTTTAAAGATACATTAAAATATAGAGTGGACCTAAGTTTTGATGGCAAAATTCTGTCACGGGAGAAGGGAAAAGAACGTAGAAGCTCACATAATCTTTACTACTATAAAAATCTCTAATGACCTCTAATGGTGGTGGAGTAAATCTGCTACCATCATCTACTTCCATTGTATTTTTTTGCAACTACCCCTTAGCTTCGTTTAAAAATCAATCAAATTTAGAATGTAGATGAATATCTATATATAAAATTATCTTAAGATAAATGTTCTATATAAAAAAGATGGTCACATATTTTATAAAAAATACTTTTATACTGAATTTTAGAAAATAGCATAATATATATTTTATCCGTAGCAAAACACAGACATTCAACTAGTCTCGTAAAAGCGGCTACTTTGTTTGCACTAGGTCGTCTTATTTTGAATCGCAGTGTATCCCCATGAATATCTTGAACGAACAGTTCCATTTTGCTAAAAAAAACTAAAATTAGGTTTTGCACAGTGCAGTCTGCTAACTACATTTAGGTTTTGTTTATTAAGAGAACATTGATCACTAATGGCAGCTGTGATTATCAACACAAATGTACTGCATGCACATGGGTCACAGTCAAATCTATTTTCTGCATTTAACTAATGGAGAAGTGATTAGTTCCGGCCCCTTGCATTGCATGATCACCTCGACTGCAATTAGGAACTTTTTGTTTGAGGGGTGCAATTAGAAACCTAATTAAACAGCCAGAACCTACTCTTTCTTTTCCCTTTTGCAAGAGTCTAGATTCCACTTAGCTCCACACATCGCATTAACAAACATTAATTCACATGAAAAGCAACTCCATCGGTTCAACTAATCTGTTCTTTTCGTTCCATTAAATCTGAACTAGTGATGAAGGCTAAAAAGAGAGCCATATTTTATCTAACACTGTTTTTGTAGTAGTAGGTATCATGCAAAGCAAAACTACGTTATATATATTTAATCTTCATGGGACGCTAGGAATAGCGCATTGACCTCAAATTTATATTGGGCCTGAATAGATCGCTATTGAGATCTTGTCATTGATTATTTGGGGCCATTTAGTTGAACGCAATACAACTTAGTCAAGAAAGGAAAACTCATAAAAGCAAAAGTAAACAAGTGAACTGGTGTGTCATCATCCATAAACTCTGTTTTAACTAGCTACTAACCAAAGAGATTACATTAGGACATGTACAGACATAGGATAGTACAAGAATTGTGAGACTTTCAGAAAGTACAGGAAATTTGGCCAGTAAAAGACTTGAGCAGTGCCAAGGCAGGATGTGATTTGTCCTATGCATTTTTATGCATTCTTCTGTGTCTCTAATCTCTGTGTGTGAGCCAGTGATAATGGTGCAGAGTACACATTCACTGGTGTCAATATGGTTTCATGCATCTTGCACTGATTTATGTATGCAAAGTTGGTGTTTTGCATCATTGCATGAGCTCCTTTTGGATGCTGATGCTTGTATAAGCAGATCACTAGAGGAGCTTTATATCCTCTTGGATGTAGCCCACTGTATCTGCATGATGTTCTAATCTTCAGTACCTCCATTTTGGCTTCTGTTTTTGAAGAAACCATAGCACCCAATTCTCTTTCTGCACCAAACAAAAACAATGCGTTCGTTAGAGTGCTAAATTTTGAATGGTTTTGTTAGCTCGTACTTAAATATGTTCTATTCCCTAGTGGGAAGATGATGATTATAACTGCAATTGATAAATAGCACTATAGGCCCTCTAGGGACATAAAGCATTTGTGCAATCATTGGGATTCAAGTGACAAGAAGCCGGCCTTAATTAAGCTTTTCAAAGGGACAACAAAAGCTTCTCTCGGGGAAAAAAGACAAAACAAAAGAAAGTAGCTAACATGACGAAAGATCCTAAAAAAACTTTGTTTTGATGAGGAGTTGGATGTGTGATTGGAATCCATGTAGCACCCAACTGTGGCCAAATCAAATTCAAATGGCCCTACAAAGGTGTCATACTAGTCTGAAATAGTCTATGTGATGACCAATTTTTAAGGCAAATATTGATTACTAATGTGATGATAGAAATAGTGCAACCCACACTATTGATTACTAATGTGATGCTAGAATCCAAAATACAAATAACAAGCTGAACGATATTCCTTAAACAAGGGGAAATTGTCGACAAACAACAGCATATGTATAATTTTCTGAAACTTAGAAATCATTCACTTTTCTGAAACTCTTAAACTCAGAAGCCAAACTAGGAGTGAACAAACGACTATGTCAAGTCATGGCCCCTTCGCAAAGAGGACTTACAGGTAGAATAGATTGACTGCTAAGTTAGGCTGTGATGAAACAAGATGGACTTGAAGCTATGACTCTGTAACCGTGTTGACCAATCTGCCTCCAAACTTGATGGCTTCACAGTTCACACCAACTTCCTCAAGGGGTGGTGTAAATTGTGTCTTGTTTTAGCAGCCTAAGCTGAACAATGTTTTCACACTTTTGACGTATTTGCTGACAAACTTATACTTTGATCCAGTCTATTACTATCTCCAGACTTTGAATTTAGTATGTGGTCATGTGTGAGCTCTTGACCTCAGGATTTAGTATTTTTCAAAAAGTTATCTTCTAGAACAACTATTTGTCTCCTTCATATGTTGGAGAAAAAAAGGGTTATTGGGAGAACTGCTAGCTGGCAGCAAAAAGAGTAATGGCAGAAAATCTTCAGCAGATGTGGAAATACATTCATATTATTAGTTTTTTTTATTTAATGTCAAATTTCACTTATCTCATTTTCGAGGGGAAACTTTTAAAAAAATAGATATTGAAGTGTGCTGATTGCTGCTTATTAAGTTTCAATATTTTTCAATTGAGATTTTGATCTGAAAAAGGTTCACTGAAAGCCTAACAAAATCTTAAAGTATCAAGAAGTCTGAAAAGCCCAAATTACAGTGAAATACTTCAGCTGTATCAACCTTAGTTTGCTCTCCGACTCAAGCACACAAAACATCACTAAATCCCCAAACGAACTCTGATCTCCAACTTTCTAAAAACAATCAAAATTTGAAACGATACAACATTCCTAAAATCCGACCAAACTCCCATTTCATAAAAAAGGAAACAGATGCAAAAAAAGATCCAACGAAACTAAACTTGCATATGAAGTTATGAACTGAATTAATCCCAATTTAGCACCAAACCAGTCACTGAAACTAATCCCAACTTTCATTACCTGCTCCTACTCCTGGTTGGAGTCTTGGTGTTGCTGACGCTGCTCCCATGGCCGCCGCCGCCGCCGCCTCCGTTGCTGCTACTGCTGTTGGTGCTGTTGGTGCTGCTCGTCCTGCTGCTGCTTCCGGCCTCACTGAACTCGTTCTTGTTCCACGACCACTCCTCTTCCTTCGCCTCCTTCTTCCCCTGCTTCTTCGTCTTCGTCTTCTTGGGCGGCTTGGGCGACACCTTCTTCTTGCCGCCGCCGCCGCCGACGGTGAGCGGCAGGAATAGCTTGATGAGCAATCCGGTGTCCATGCTCACGCTCCTCTCCAAGCTCCTGCTCCTCGTCCTCTGATTCTTCTTCCTCCCCAATTTCCCCTGCTTCTTCTTCATCTTGCTCTCCTTCTCCTCCTCCACGCCGCCTCCGACGGCGGCGGCGGCGGTCGGCGGCGGAGGAGTGGGGGGAGGAGGAGGGAGAGGATGCGGCGGCGGCGGCGGAGGAGGAGGGGAAAGGGAAGGGGAATATTCGACGATGTCGCGGAGGGAGAGCTCGTATGCGGACTCGGGGAGGCCGCGGACGAGGTCGAGCATCTCGCGGCGGTATCCGGCGATCGCCTGCGCCCGCGACGGCGAGCTCCCCGTCGACGCCGGGTAGAGCCGGTGGTGGCCGTATTGGTGCTGTGCCCAGAATCGCGGCGACGGCGTGCCGGAGTTTGACTCCGGCGAGGCCACCCTCGACGCCTGCAGCCACCTCGACTCCTCATCCTCCTCCTCCGTCCCTCCCCTCGCCGCCGCCGTCGGATTCGACGGCGGCGATGTGAAGCTGAATTCCGACCGCCGCTGCGCCGGCGGCATCGTCGGCAACATCTTCACGGAGAGAGAGAGAGAGAGAGAGAGAGAGAGAGAGAGAGCGAAGTGGGTGATAATGGCGAGGAGTGGAGAACTGGAGATGGAGATGGAGGAAGAAGAAGAGGTGAAGGAGGGAAAGCGATGTGGGGTGGGTGAAGCAAGTCGTTGGTGGGAGGGGAGAGATTTAAAGCGAGGGTTTAAATTTGGAGGGAGTACATGTACATGCTTGATGCTACATTTTTAAATATTACTTCCTTTTTTTTTATATTTAACATCGTTGACTTTTAAACTAAATTGACCATTCGTCTTATTTAAAAAATTTAATCAAATATATAAAAACAAAAGTCATCTTATAAATTTTTTTAATAATGAAACAACTCATGTCAAAATAGATGACATTTGCATAAATTTTTTGAATAAAACGAATAGTCAAAGTTTTGCTTAAAAGTCAACGGTGTCAAATAAAAAAACGGAGAGAGTATTAAACAAATTTAAATATGACGTTTATCGGCGTATGTTGCCACGTATTGCAATAATGGGGTTTGGACGGCGTGGGTTTTCGTCGAACTTATGGTGCTCTCGGTTTTACAGTTTTTGCATCTGTGGGTTGTTCGTAGAACTTTTCTTCTCTTGTTACGGGAGGTTAAAGCAATTTTCGTTACTACTACGAGGCAGATTAACGCCACGCATAGCAGAGATGGTGATTGGTAATTAATGCGAGTGCAGGAAAAACTAACGTACACTTGAATTTGTGGAGTGTTGAAATGTTTTGTTTGCTTGCTGCACCTGTTTAATCAGTGTGATGCTTTACTTCATTAAACATTTAAGCCTGTGATATTATTTAAAAAATGTGATATACTGCGTCCATTCAATAATGTAAGAGTTTTGATATTTTACTCAAAATATTTGATCGTTTATTTTATTTAGAAAATTATAGAAGTATTATTTATTTTGTTTGATGATAATAAAAGTGTTTTAAGCATGACTTATCTTGTTTATACATGCACTGGATTTTTTAATAAGAAAATAATCAAGGGTAAAAAATCAAAACTCTGAAGTTTCTTTAAAAAAAAATCAAAACTCTCAGGTCCTCTTTGATTTGTAGGAAATGCATAGGAAATTTGGAGGATTTCAATCCTATAGGAAAAATTCCTATGGAAGCCTTTGAAACAAATAATTGAATCCTACCAATTCCTATAAAATTCCTAAGAAATGAGCAATCCTTCCTATAAAATTCCTAAGGAATGAGCAATCCTATAGAGATTTTGGAGAAATCCAAGCAAGAGGTTTTACCTCATTTTCATCTTCTCGTGCCTACAATTCCTGTGTTTCAATCAAACGACTGTTTTGAAACTTTCTTGTATTTTTTATTTCTATAGAAATTTAGTAGGTAAGGCATCCAATTCCTGCGTTTTTCATATTCCGGTGTTTTTACAATCCTGTGTTTCAAAGGGGCCCTAATACATTATTAAATGGAGGGAGTGTTACTTTGGAGGGGGAACTATACCAATCCATTACTCCTATGACTCCACGATTATTGTCATATTTTTTAGCTTAAAACGCTATATATAATTGGAGTACAAGCTAAATGATAACCGGGTAGTACAGACGGTGAAATGCAGATTACGATGGTTGTTGTACATGGAGATGATTATTTGTCCATACCGTACAACTAAACTATCATATAATCAATACAACTACCGTTCAAGCCTCAAATGGTACAACTATGTGAGATGTGGTGATACAATGATGAGCTCGCTGCCACGTGTTTAAATTGGACGGCATGTGTTTTTATGTGTTGGTCTGATATTTAAGATGTATGGTTTTGTGTTTTACATGTCACTTGTATAACATTTATTCTCGTGTTATGAGAGCAAACAAATAGCGGCGATTGGTAATCAATGCGAGCACGGAAAAACAGGAGTAAACTTGAATTTGTTGTCTGTGGAAATGTTTGCTTGCTCGCTGCAGCTGTTCAATTAGTGTGATACTTTTCATTTAAAATGTGCGATAACATAAAACTGTGATATTTTCTCCTTGACAGAGAAATTGTACCAATCCATTTTCATTCCCCTCTAATGGACGGCAGAATTGTTGTGATGCTTTAGTTCATTCTAAACGTGATATATTATTGTATATTAATATGACATTTCTGTGACATTGAAACTGTACCGATCCACTGTGTTCAGCATCCAATATAATTGACACCGTGCACAGATCGATGAAAGCGATTCATCAGTGTAAAATTTGCATCATAATACTGACTTTACAGTAGCCATCCAGATGGTTGGCCGAGCGCTGGACCGATGGAAAATCTGACATGATGGTTGCTACATGTCTTGAGCTGTAAACATCTCACATCCACACAAAACAATCCGTAGTTAATCAGAACACCGCTGCTAATTTAATCTCCAGTGAAGCAAAGGGAAAAAATCAACTATGTGTTATACTAATTTGTAACTTGTAGGATCAGGCTTCTCTTCAGTTTCTAGAACATAATCTCGAAGGCAATGAGACCAATATTTATTTGGAATATTAGAATGTTTTCAGTAGCATAGTAGTCAATTTTCCTGTTTCTTTTTGTCGTCACTGCATGCACAACTGTAAAAAATATATGCATATGTATGGTACTACGAGAGCGAGAGGAGACTTGTAAGGGAGGGGGGTTCAGGAAGTCATGGGTTTCTAGATGTTGGTGATTATTTGCAGGTGGTTGAGGTGCCACTGGGACTCTAGAATGAAACGACTTTTGAAAAACGAGTACAAATTTTCCCGTGGGGGACGACAATGTTTCTCTTTCGATGGGATTCTACCTTTTCTTTGGTTTCAATTCACAGCGATTGTAGTGTTTCTGTGAAAAAAAGAAGGAAAAAGAAAGGTTTTTATACTTACGTGGATGAGATGTCTCTATATGTTCTTCCACTTATAAATAGCCCGGTGTTATTATCTTAAAAAAATAGCCCAGTGCAAATCTATGTCGAATTTCTACATCAATGTTTTCGTTTTCGGAGGATGTTGGGTGAATTATAAAACTAAAAGGAAAATATGTCGGTAAAGCTGTTCATACATGCTTAGAGTATAAATTGTTGAACACACTAAATTTTAATATTTTAATTGTAATTCGCAGCACCTCTTTTGTTTTGTCTTTCTCAACACACTCACCGTCTAGTCATCTAGAATAATCATGCGCATGCATATGCGTACGATACAATATAAGATAAATTAATACTTGTTCAACTTAGTTTAGAAAAAAAAAAATGCTACTTCAAGTACTCTAAAGATCTCAATCTGCCATAAAAGACAATATAATCTATGTCGTTTTCAGATATGGTTATTCCACAGCACGAAACTTTGAAATAATCAGATACACATACAATTAATTAAAAAACTGAACGCTGCTGGTATACATATATCTTGAAGTGACCTTTTTTTTCCATGAACAAATCATCAGATATTCAGTAGATACAGACACATATCTTTCAGAAGATCTCTAAGTGTAGCATGGTCTATCAGTGTGGGATATTGCATAATTAAGTTACTTCCATTAGTGTGCATCAACACAATTTGTTCTTAATTTAATAAGTTTGTCATCAAGATAGACTAGATCGATCGAGATGTGACGTGGCATTCGGTTTGTGTGTGAATATAATTAATTGTTTCTCCTATCCGTCATGATAGGGTATACTCCTAATTAAGTAGGTACTTTATGAAGTATATACCATGATCAATCAATTTGACTTAGTGTGTGAATACAATTATTTCCAGATGTTTGCCATGATGGCACTGTTTAGTACTCTGTGATGGTAAAGTGCAGACAAATTAAACCAAATTAAAGGCTGGCTATGTCAAAACTAGGCGTGGCAAATGTCTAATGCATGGCAAATATATGGTGCTTCATTTCTGACCAAACCAAGAGCATAGCTAAAGTTGGAGTGGCTGTTTTGCTTGCCTTTGACTTCGCCGTAAAACTGGTTTACATTGGCATAGCAAGTGTCAATTTTTCCTTTTGGCATGGCTAAACTTTGGCCTAAAACCAAAAGATGAGCAAGTTTCCAATGAGCATAATTAACCTAGTTATTTCTGGCTCAACATATGACCACACGAGAGAATCAAGCAAATGGGCGGAAGAGGCTCCCGATTGCCATGACTTTTTTTACACTTTAGTCCTTTAAAAAACTTATAAACTCCTAAAAACCCTCATTTCAGGAATAGAACTTTTTATGGCACAACACCAATAATATTGGCACCGCCCTCATGTCAAGTTTCCGATGTGCATAATCAACCTGGTTATTTCTGGCTCAACATATGACCACATGAGAGAATCAAGCAAATGGGCGGTGCCCCCAATTGCCAGGATTTTTTATACTTTAGTCCTTTTAAAAACTTATAAACTTCTAACAAACCTTTGTTTTAGTAATAGACCTTTTTATGGCACAACACCAATAACATTGGCACTGCCCCCATGCCATGGTCGTCGCGAAAATCGCAAATGTTAAGAGGTCCGGCGCCAACGTCAATGATGCCGTGAACCTATTATAAATAAATAGATCCTCATAAGGGTAAAAATTAAAAAAATTACAAATAGGTTCTTGGTGATAGTGTCATTGGCATTAAGGATCTATTTGTAATCAATTTACTTACAAACAAATCAACAATACCAATAATATCGGTGGTAGCTAGACCACTTAACGTTTGTGATTTTCATGATCACGATTGGCATGAGTGATGGCATCAACATCACGTAGGATTACAGCGCCAATAACGTTGGCGTCTTGATCCTACGGCACGGCATCAATGATTTTGGAGGTCCATCTGTAAAATAAGTTTTGAAAAAAAAGACTAATATGTACAATTCCAATCACAATTACTCCCACAACCACTCGGTTTCAAAAGAGCATCTACTGTAGATAACAATGCCACAACAACTTCACAGCTCCAATCTCATTTTCTTGTCCAGTCCACTAAAAATATTCATAAATATCAGTTGATTCATCTCACCGTTGATAATCGTAATGGCTTAATGGCTATGGAACTGAAGGAGAGGAACACCCACATCTTCGACGGTGTTCTATTACGGAATGACGGTCACAGCTTCTGTTGGAAAGGTCTGCTCACTGGTCTTCTCTCATTTATTCTCTTCCTAGAAGGTAGGTCCTTAACTTGGTACCTAAAGCCTGCATGTACGCATTTTTTCGCTTTGTTTGTTTCCTAGTTTTCTTAGTGCATTCTACTTGCACAGTATGGTCAATTCAAACCTTCATAGCTTCAAATACAATCGATGCTCGAATCTTTTACATATTTAAACATAAATTCTCATAATTGGATAAGATCCGCTAGTATTCTTCCAGCTCTCGCTGATTCAACTCTCTCGTTGAACTAGCATGAAGAGAGGACAAAAAGGAAGATGGCGAGCTAACCAACAGTGGTGACGGCGATGATGATGATAGCAACTGAATCAAACAGAGCTTTGGATTAGCATTCTGGTTAGAGATGGTAGGAGGAGGATAGGGGGCGGGGAGCAGAAACAAATCCAGCGGCACTAACCGCCAAAGACGAGGTAGAAAGGCGGGGCGGGGAAGCACATCAATGAGGAATAGAGGAGGAGAAAGAAAGAAGCATCGAGGAGGCTTAAGGTTGAAGGAATGGTGTAACCGTCGAATGTGCATCTAGCAGAATAGCGATAGAGGTTGATCGACCAAGAAATATGGAATTTTCAATTGATTGATGAATAGTTGCCTCTTTACATGTTGCTAGTTTTATGTGTAGCTTACCGCTTACTAAATCTTTTCTTTCCCCTTTGGCAAAATAAGGTTTTTTAAGATTATAGAACGAACGAAAAAAAACATGCTTGCAATGGCGGTGGGTAACCAACCTATCATAGGTTTCGTTGCATGCTTGCAATAGATAAGGAGACCGCCTCGATCGATCAATGGCATCCCTAGCCGTGGATGCTCAATTGTGCGCACATCTGTTGCTCAGATTACGTGTGACCAGCAGTAATTGCAAATTAGTCCTAGGAATTGACCACGCGTTCACAACCATGACAGGGACAAACACGCACGTATGCATTCAGATGTGGTATCTTACAGGTGGGACCTTATGATTTGAGATACTCTAGATTAGACCATCTTCAACAGTTTCCTTTTCTTAATAATACTCCATCTGTTCCAAAATATAAATGATCTTTAAAATTTATACGGAGAATCTTTTTTTGAGGAAGTATACGGACAATCATTTATGTAGGTGCATCCCATAATCCTATATTTTAAGACAAAGGGAGTATCTAGAGAGGAGGAATGAAATTCTTGTACTTTGATGATCGCTTAATAATCATCCCAACTTCCCTCAAACCAACCCCTCGAATGGAATTGGGAGGAGGGGGTGATACCAACTGCTACCAATTGTCTTCCTCGTTGCATCCTACGAACCCACTCCTCCTCGGTCTTGTGCTCTCATTGCCACGCCATCATGCTGCCACTACCTCGGTGCCATTGACACCACCCTAAGGCCTTCTCCAACGGACGGTGTTATCGCCAACTAAGTGAGTTTTTTAGTTGAGGAACAGTGAATAAAACAACGCGCTAGCGCTTAGCCAAGCGCTAGGCTGTAAGGTGTTTTATGGTTCACACAATCCTGGCAACAACAGCTTTTTTCTTCTCTCTCCTTGAGCAGTGCTAGCGACAACGGTTGGAGGTGGCCTAAGCAAAGCTTGGCCTCCTCCTTCCTGGCAGTTGACCTCGAGCTTCCCAGTGGCCGCACGCTAGAGGTCAAGATGGCGGTCATCAAGCTCGCGTTCATGATCAGTGGCGGTATGCTCGCCATCGCCAAGTTTGCTCTAGCTTCCACAACACCGCCTGCTGCCTGCACCTGTTGTGACTTGTGATGCTCTGCTATGAGTGAAGGGGAGAGAAGAGATACATAAAAGAAGAGAAAAGGCTAGCTACGTACATGTGAGACCCATGTATTATTGGGATGAGGCTATTTGGAACTGTAAACTAGATGTTGTTTTGGGTTGTTAAACATCGATTACGGTTTTAGAAAAATATCAATATATAGTACCTCTTATTTATTGATGTTTGGTAAAAAGTGAGTGAATATTTAGGCGTAGGATGGACGTACACAATTTTAAACTGGATTTGGTTTTTGTAAAAAAGACACTTCAAAGTAACAAATATTGTGGGACAAACAAATATTGTGGGACAAAATTTTAAGTCCAAAACGATATCTATTTTGAGACGATGGATATACACAATACTCCATTATCTCTATACCGTGTCTTACGAGGATAGATTATATTTGGGACTGCCGGAGCCTTGAGATACCATTAATCATTTTTCTCAGCTATGCTGATTTTTTGTTCGCTGTTCACTTTACGTGCCGGGAATCAGAAGCCATTGACACGCGCGAAAACGTAAGGTAGCACGCACACAAGACTATGACACACGCACGTGCAGTCGCAGTCGCACGTGCATACAGACATATACACACAACACTTGTGCATCCATCGCCGATGACCGAGAGCCTACTAATCGATGTCATATTTAGGTCGCAAATCGCAATTACGTCAGGATGAGTTGTGAGCATACGGCAAAATAAGAATTATTTAATATTTGGTACCGAGTTCCAGCTAAATTTCGGCGTTTCAAACTCGCCGACAAGAGCATGGTTGTTTTATACTCTTCTCTCGTAAATATATCTGGACATTTTGATGTTTGGCTGTGAATCAGTCAATTTCTTTTATAACTTTGACTATATTATTTTTATTAAAGTTTCCAATATCTAACAAGTCTATGATATTACGGTAGCAATTTTAAGACAAATATATGCATACCAGTATTTCTTGTTTTTATACTAAGTTCTTGAGAAGATATTAATGAATAAAGTTCTAGTTGCTTACTCAAATACTATAGTAAACATCAAATTTGGGGGGGGTGTACCATACCAAGATGAGTACCATTCCGTTTTTTCGCATGATCAGTGTGAACAAAATGTTGTGAAACGAGGGATTGGAACACTACAGTAAACTACTAAACTCCCAGTTGGTTGCTAGGTTACTATTGTGTGGTTCAGATGGGGTTATCACTTATCACATGAGGCAGGAGAAATCATTCTATGGTCAAAATTGAGCAGAGTACTCCATGGTCCATGAATACATCCAAAGTACTAACTTGTGGTGCACGGTTTTGAACTTGGAGAAGTATGCATACCTATATCCAGCTAGAGCTTCTAGTGTCCATGCCACCGTGGAGTTTAATTAGGTCCAAATTGGAGGTCCTCATGGAACATTCCGCTAAAGTGTCTTCTTTTATCCGACTTGGTTCACTCCGTTTTACAAATTACAATGGCTAAACAAACTGATTGATCTATCGTTACACTTTATTTCTTTTAAGGAAAAAGAAAATTTTGATCTTGTTGCAAACTAGCTAATTGGACATTGTTGTAATGAGTAAGAAGATCATTACCTTTTCTCTGTTACAAATATGTCTCAGATCATTCTCTGCCTTTTATAAATACAAGTCGTTACAAATATTTCATCGCACTTTTAATTGCTATGCTTATGCTTTACCTTTCCACAATTGCATCACTAAATGGGCTCTTTTTCTTTGATTTGATGCCAACTAAATACTGGCACGTACGATTTCTACTCTCGGTTTGATCATAGCTAGTACAAACAGGGGACAAGAAAAGGTTGAATAATCCCTTTTTGATAAGATGGGTGAAAAGTTAGCTGACGTTCGATATGGGTTAGGCGTGACAGATAAACGCCAAACTCAGCCGCTCATTTCATAAAGATACTTGACTTGCGATCACAGTACACACCAGGACAATCTGGCAGTCCAGTGAGATCAGCAGCCGAGAGAAAACGCTAGTTTGAGCAGTCAAGAAGAGATGAGAAAAAAAAAGGGGCACCCAACGACAAGCTCTGAACATGAACATGCTATGCAACTTCAGAACAGTTTCGTGTTCTCTGTAAAAAAAGGACATATTCTGGTGTTCCTGAGATGGAACTGCAAGCACGACACAAGTGTGTACCATCATGCGAAGAAGACTGGTTGCTGTTCATGCTTATCAAATGTTCCTATAAATCTGAGTCTGTTAGAAAAGTAGTATTATTTCTCGGCTATTTTCTTTTCTGAACATGCACAACTCATGCTAGAGAACATTTGGATGTATGTAGTAGAGCTGGAACTTCAGTTGAACTTGTCTATAAAATGGCAGTCCCAATTGGAGGATGAGATGTTTCAACTGAAACAGATGGTTTATCTGTGAAGGTAAATGAGTTGTAGGAAACTGAACTCTTTCTTGTAAGTGACAGTTTCAGTAGTTCAGTTTTCTCACCGGAAGTGAGTGCGAATTTGTGCAGAAATAGCTTGGCTAGGCATCGCATCCAAAACATTTGGCAGTTGAATTTGAGATCTGGATGGGACCAAATCTTATTGCAGATCGCGTGAGACAAGATTTGGCTCTCTCCAGTATCTCATGTTCACTTGTCAGAAAATGGATACTGCAACTCTGCAATGAGTGATTTTTTAACTTCCGATTTCTCTCAAGAACCTAGTTTGGAAGTTGGAATGTGAGAATTGGATGAGACCAAATCTTCAGCTTCAGATTATGCAGTGCACAAGGTTTGGTTTCCTCCAATGTCTCATCTTCAAACTTTCCCAGGTTCAACACCAAACGTGCTTTGAGGATCATCATCCATGGACCATTGATAGCTAGCAGTAAAACATTTGCAGTTAAGCAATCAACGGAAATCTTGAAGACATTTATCTGCAGGTAGAATGTTGGCTTGAAATTGGATGGAACCAAATCAGTGAACTGAAATCTATAGTTCTCCTCATGCAATTCTCAGCATTCATCAGTAGTACTAGTAATCAAGCGACTAAACAGAACAGCCATGTTAGTTGGAGTACTCCTCTAGTTTCATAATAATTAACGTTTGGATAAAACTAAAATCAAATTTTTTCAAATTTTAATCATAAATAATTTTAAAAATATTTGTTTAAGCAACATGTGGACTTGTATAGATTAATCTTAAAAGCATTTCAATAAAATCATATATTCATTATTATTTCTATATATATTATAATAGAAAAATATAATCAAGGTTATTTTTTTAAGGCCATGCTCTTATCTAAAACGTCAATTATTTTGAAAACACGAGGGTAAGTCGGAGTACTGCATTTATTTTTATGGTTTTTTCCATGTCTTTCTAAACATACAACACAATAGTGAATACTTAGGCCCGTTTGAAATGTATGAATGAAAAAAACAAAGGAATAGGAAAACACAAAATTTTTGCAAGAATGCATATAAAAAAAGAAGGATTACAAAACACAAGAATGACCATTTGTTTGAACCACACGAAAAAGACATAAATTGAATGAGAGAGAAAGACTCAAACAAAACTTTCCAAGAGGTTGGAACTCTTGGAAAATTTCCTCCAAAATCCACATGACCGTCTACAGTTCTTGCCAGTCACATTGGCCGGATGCGGTCGGCGCGCGGCCCGTCGGGCCGGTGAGGGAACAGAGAACCAGGGAAGCCTAAGAACTGCGCCGCGAGCGGCGAGCTAGGCTGCTCCATTGCTCAATCCCTCTTCCTCCCCAAGGTAACTGCTCGGCGATGTGCTGGTGATTCAGAGGGGAATCCTACTTTTTGATTGATTTGTCTCCTTCCTTCCGCACCTTCCAGGATCGGCGCCCACCACCTGTTCGACGAAATGCGGCAAGAGGGAGCAAATGTGCACGGCGGCCACGAGAACTTGAAGAAGGCTTGTTTGGAAGGCGGGGATGACCGGATCAGCGCTCTCCCGGACGAGGTCCTGCAGCACGTGATGTCGTTCCTGCCGGCGAGGAAGGCCGTCCAGACCTGCGTGCTCGGCCGGCGCTGGCGCCACCTTTGGAAATCCACTCCTAGTCTGCGTATCGTCGATCGATGGTATCTGGACAAGGACGGTGTCAGGAAACTGAACATGTTTCTGAATCATTTGGTTCTCCTCCGGGACCATAGTGCGCCAGTGGATACATGTGAGATCGATCTCGGTTCATTTGAGCGCAACGGTGATGAACCACAGGTCGAGCTACTTGTCAGATATGCCTTGTTGTGCCAAGCTCGGACCCTTAGAGTCGAATTACATGCAAATAACGATTATTTTGATCTATATGAACTGCCTCTCATCTCCCAGCACTTGACGAGGCTAGAGCTTAGTTATGTGACATTACTTGGTAGTTTTCTTGATTTTTCAAGCTGCCTATCACTGGAGTTCCTATGGATAATGCACTGTTATATTCATGGTGAGAAGATATTGTCTCAGTCGCTTAAAGAGCTGACCATCTTTGATTGTACATTTTTCGACCATGTCCGAGTTCGGATTTCTGTGCCAAGTCTCGTGAGGTTGAAGATAAGTGATTCTGGGGGTAAAACTCCTGTGCTTGATAACATGCCATCATTAGTAAAGGCATTTATCAGGCTCTGTGACTTTGATGATCTTTGTGCCAAAGAATAATTTGGCGGTGTTTGTACTAGAGCTGGCTGTGATAATTGCACTGCTAATGGTGTTGACAGTGGAGATAGTGTGCTTCTGAATGCTATTTCAAAGGCAAAAAGCTTGGAGTTGGTAGCTGAACCTGGTGCGGTATGTTTCTGTCTACTTTCTGCTTAATTCTTTTTTTGTGTATAGTCCACTGTTTGGGCTATACTATATCATTGTTATATATTGAGAATATAGATGTCTTCAATATTGTGTTACATCGAGGTGCTTTATTTATGATTAGTTGATCACTAGCATAATGTTCGTGTGTTGCGACAGATACCAACTAAAGTGAAATATAAAATATGATAAATAAAGAACTATTCTCACATGTAAAATTTATATATGAATGCAAAGGAGCAATAATTTTCTACAAAATTCTTAGGAATAACAGAGACATGCCTACGTATTTTGTATTTACAACCACAAAAGATTTGGAGTTGGCATGGGTTTAGAACATTAAATCGCCCCAATTCCCTGTTCTAACTTCAGAAGTTGTATACGAACTCTATTTCTAGGGAACAACATCTGCTGTGCAATCATGCAAAGATTCATAGAAAATTCTGAAAACATCTTTATGTATTTTATGGTTCACTCTATATATGCTGAGTTGTAATCCTCCTATGTATTCTACTACATTCTGTTTTCATAGTAGTGAAGACATATGTTAATGGCTCAAACCTGTCATTTTGTTTTTGTTACTCTTAGCATAAACGGACAGAACAGAAGATTTTATCTTTGATTACCTTGGTACCGGAGATAGGTAGAGAGCAACGAGGATGCTGGTGTTGCAACAAACATGATTATGAAGTAGGGAAAGAGGGGGGGATGCAAGCTGAAAAAGCTAGAGGCATGATTGACAAAGTCACATGTTAACAGCGGTGTATGGGAAAAACCAGAAGAGATGGGACTTGGGAAGGCGCAGAAAGCTAATTAGGAGAGCACTAGTGGTCTAACCAAGGAAGGTTTTACAGAATGACCTTACATGTTGCCATGTTGGTGCTCTAGATTTTGTAAGGTGGGGCATGGTAGATTGGCAAACGTGGGCTATTAACCATACTAATTCTTTCTTTTAAACGGGTAAAGATGATGTGGGATTTGGAATAAGGGTAATTTTACTATCCTTGAGAAGGTACCACATTTTATAGTGTAAAAACTTGGTACCTCCAGGTACCAAAAATTTTCATGTAAAATGTTGGTACCTCAAGGACCATAAAATTTCCCATGGGATATTCATATCTTTCTTTTATCTTTGTGCTCTAATAAGTTCTGAATTTTCAAAATGTGTGGTAAGCTCCTATTCTTTGTTGTAGAGAGAAACTCGAGCTATTCCTAATCCTTTGGGTTTTGCAGTTTATTTTCAAAAGGGATTTGATGCAGTGCCCTACGTTTAGCAACCTAAAGGCTTTGTTACTAAACGAGTGGTGTGTGGCAATTGACTTTCATTCACTTTTACGCTTTCTCCAACTTACACCAGTTCTAGAGATGCTCACTCTTCAACTTATCCAGGTATGTGTTTTATGGATCTGATGGATGTTGTCTAAATAAACGTATCTAGCATGTTAACATACTTTGTTATTCATGATACAGACACACCATCAATGGGCGGTAACTGGGTGGAACTACAATCCTTCGAAGCAACCATTCATATCTAGGAAACTTAAGGTGGTTGAAATTAAGTGCGAAAAGTTTGATAAGAGATTTAACATGGTTTTTAAGATCTTTAGCACCTATGGAGAAAATATTGAGCAAATCAATGTCCAGCAGACTGGGGAGATATACTGAATGTAAGTGAACTGTTGATGTTGTTTTTGTTTGTTCTATTTGATTATATCTTTTGAAAAAATGGAAGCAGCTGGTGTTCTTGTGTCTGAATTTTATTTCACCCTGTTTAATTTCTTCACTTCGTGTTCCATTTATTGTCGTAAGGAGATACTTCAGCTAAGGTACCCTGGATGTTGTGGTAAGGGAAATAGTGTAATAAGAAAAGTTCGAACTGTCAATTTGAGCTAGTTTTCTAAAACTCTAGCATGTAGTAATGTTCTGGCAAACATTGGTACAGGTTTAAAATAATAGAATCCATTATCTAAAACATGCCAACCCTGCTTGAATCACATCAAATTGCTTGGTGGTCGAAAGCTGACTTCAATGAATCTATGATGCTCTATCCTAGTGACAGTTTATACTTTTTAGATTTCTCTTTCTTAACTTACAGAGACCTTTTTGTGTTTATGCAGGTTATAGTTTCCAGACAAATGCTGATTTATCTTATTTGTAATCATAGGACTTCTGAATTCTCAGAACTATAATGGCACGTCTATTTGCACCCATGAGTTCTCTCTCCTGATTACGCTTGCCTAATTAATGTTCAGAAACTGTCTTTGTTTTGCATGATGACTTCTGATAATATCATATTAGTAACTGTTATTTGTTTCTTGTCTTTTGTTTAATGTGATTGATTCTGATCTTGTACTTTATTTTTTAAGCCAATCTTATTCCTTTTTTTAAAGTAAATTGTATTTTTCACTGGGTTTAGCTCATACTTTTATTTTGCACTGGGATATATATATAAAAAAGATTTACTTTGTACTGGGCTATATCAATAATTCAAAGAAAAAAATTGTAAAATATGTGAATGAAACTTATAAGATATTTTGAATTTAATTCAGGTTTCAAAGTTTGATTCATAATTTAAAAAGCACATGAAAATTCTATAGATTTAATAAATTATTTTGATGTTAACCTGGTGCAAAGTGAAATTTATATTGATGTACCCCGGTGCAAAATGAGATTATATGCTAAACCTGGTGTGCAAAGTGAAATAAGATTCGTTTTATCTAGTACCAGGTATAATTTATTTATTTATTGAGAGGAGGTAGCGACCTGCAACTGCAAGTGGTAAAACTGGCAAGATCAAAACCTTTGGTTTAGCGAAGGCAGCAATTGGGTTTACAATGACTGGGCCAATTTCCTCATCATATCTAGCCCAACGAAGCCCACGGCCGTGTTCTGGTTGTACGTGGCCCATACTTACCTGGGCTCTCTCTCCTTGCCGATTTGCGTTGGCCACACTCATGAATGGGCCAATATTAAGTTGTTCTCAGTTGGCCGTCAGCTAATGAATTTTTATTATTTTTATATTTATTTTTTAAAAGTTTTACAAAACTAAATTATCATTTTAAAAATTTACAAAAATGCACTCCTCCCGCCTTTTGGGTGGGCGGTTTATAAAAATCGCCCTTTATTAGGGCGATTTATATGACGTGGCATTAGACACATGGAATAATTTGTATTTAGACCCTCTATTTTAACCTGTATTATATTTATAATTTTTAATGAAGTATAAAGAGTCGGATGAAACTAAACCATACATAAAACTTGTAGATCTCGACGAGATCTAGAACTTTGTAGTTTATAATTTTTTCATTTGAATTCATTTAGAGGCCCAAATATTTGGTACAATACCATATATATAGATTTATAAAATATCAGATCTACGTTTATAACAACCTCGAATAAAGATAAACTTTGTTGTATATCTAGACAAGATCTACAACTTTGTAATAGATCATATTTTTAGAAAATATCGTTTAGAGTGTAAAATAAATATTTCTAGGTTTTAGAGCACTAGATTATACTTTCTGCACATGTTTATATTTGGATTGAGACCCTTTCATCCATTTTCGCTGCTACTAATACTTATTTGACATACTAAATAGCATTTTCCAAAGATATGATCTATTACAAAGTTATAGATCTTGTCTAGATCTACAACTTTGGTATAAAGTTTATCTTCATTGGAGGTTGTTATAAACGTAGATCTAATATTTTATAAATCAATATATATAATATTGTACCAAATATTTGGACCTCTAAATGAATTCAAATGAAAAAAAATATAAACTACAAAGTTTTAGATCTCGTCGAGATCTATAAGTTTCATGTATAGTTTAGTTTTATCTGACTCTTTATACTTCATTACAAATTATAAATATAATACGTGTTGAAATAGACGGTCTAAATACAAATTATTCCGCGCCTCTAATGCCACGTCATATAAATCGCCCTAATAAAGGGCGATTTTATAAATCGCCCACCCAAAGGGCGGGAGGTGTGTATTTTTGTAAA
The DNA here is from genome assembly GCA_000325765.3 of Leersia perrieri. NCBI lineage: Eukaryota > Viridiplantae > Streptophyta > Magnoliopsida > Poales > Poaceae > Leersia > Leersia perrieri. The sequence continues at coordinate 4,092,812 of CM002478.1, forward strand.
TTTTTGATTTGGTAATTTATTTTTGTAAAACTTTTAAAAAATAGATATAAAAATAATAAAAATTCGTCAGCTAATAGGCCTATTGCTAGCAAGCCGAATGTTGGGCTTAATAGGCCCGTCCCATTAATTGGAGCAAAATTACAGATTCTATGGGCCGAAATTGCTGATATAAGGCCCCAAACAACCAACACAGATGGGACTCAGTTTACATGCAGCGATGGGCCAGCGCTGGTGCTTTAACACCATTGCTTGCCGAAGCCCATAGAGAACGTGGGCCCGTGGATTCTGGGTCCCAGATGTCAGTGAGCGAGTTGGGTGCGAAGTGAAGTCCGGTGGATCTCGTTCTATTGCGATTTGCGAACAATACACACAGAACACAACTATCTCTGCCTGCTCCATCGATCGGCGGCGGCGGGGACGCCGCGGCGGTGCTCGGCTCGGCGGCGGACGGAGAGCGTGAGGTGAGTCTGTCTTCTCGTTTCTGGTCTGTTTCCGTGGTAGTATTTGGCGTCTCACCCTCCTCTCATGGACTCCCGCAGCGGGGGGCGCTCGCCACCTGTTCGACGGAATGGCTACGAGGCGCGACGCCCACAGGGGACACGGCTTACAAGAGGAAAGCGGAGGTGAGGACTTCCTTAGCGCCCTCCCGGACGAGCTCGTCCACATGGTTCTCTCCTTCCTGCCCGCGCACGAGGCCGTGTCGACGTGCAAGCTCTCCCGGCGCTGGCGCAATCTATGGAGGTCAGCCCCCGTCCTGCGCATCAGAGACGCTCAGAGATGGGATTGTGGGCATAGCTTCAACAAGTTTGTCAACAGTCTTCTGCGCTTGCGTGATCCTCTGCATCTTGACGAGCTCGAATTCCAGACCTACTTATACCGGCCTACCGAGATGCCCATACCTGTTTTCGAGTACCAACAACAACGAGATCAGGAGGTCAAGTATGCTGATCTATGGATCAGGCATGCGCTCAAGTGCAATGTTCGAGTGCTCAGAGTCCTTGTTCAAAGTGATTCAGGACCCCGGCTGAAAATCAACATGCCTCTCGTCTCTGAACACTTAAGGACCTTACAGCTTTTGTCTGTACAGCTGGACAACAGTGTTTTGGATTTCTCAAGCTGTCTTGCACTTGAGGACCTTGAGATGACTGATTCTTCAAACTGTCCTGCACTGGAGGAGCCTGGGATGAATTATTATATGACTTTCAGCAACAAGATGTTTTCCCAGTCACTAAAGCGTCTTTGCATCACCCAATGCACGTCGACTGACTTCACTGAAGATCTGTCAAGCTTACCTGCATTGGAGGACCTTGAGATGGATTCCTGCACTATTTCCACCAAGAAGATGGTGTCCCAGTCACTGAAGAATCTCTGCATCACTCAATGTTGCTTCAATTTGCCCACACATATTTCTGCCCCAGGTCTTATTTCACTACGATTGAGTGATAATCAGGACTGGACTCCTTTAGTGGAAGGCATACCTTCGCTAGTGACAGCATCTGTCAAGCTTGGGAAGTGGTCAGTAGGTTGCAGTCAGGAATGCGGATTTCTTCTTGGTACATGTGCTGGTTGTGATGGTGATCATGATGGCACTTTCAAGTGTGAGCTTCTCAGAGGTCTGTCCAATGCTGTGAATTTAGAGTTGGCAGCTGAAGCAGGAATGGTACACCGTGCTCATTTCTGACTTGTCTTATAGCCGTTTGTTGTTGTCTTTCGTACTATTAAACGTAACATACTCATTAGCTTTATACTCGAAAAAATTCTTCTGTGTTACCATGGATTTCTGTTCTGCCTTGCCATATTTTAATGAGGACAGCACAGAGCGTTGGATTGTGTGGGCATGTGGGGGTAAATTATTGCATTTTATGGTTTAAAAGTTTTGCATACCGAGATGATTTATGGAATTTGGAAATAGGTGGATTTGTGGTAATTTCTGCATAACTTCAATCAGTATCATTAAGCTGAAAAGATTTGCGGTGACTTATTGGTTTGTTTTCCTTATGCCTTTATTTTGCTCTAATGTTCTGTCCGATGTCCATATCCATTTTATGTCACATGTTAAAATGATATATCCCATCTTACTTTTAACAGTGTATTTTCAAGCAAGACTTGACATGGTGCCCCATATTCAGCAAGTTAAAAACTTTACTTCTTGATGGGTGGGTTGTCGGGCATGATTTCCTTGCTGTTGTTTGCTTTCTCCAACACACACCAGTTCTGGGGAAGCTCACTCTTCAACTTTGTGAGGTATATGCATTCTAATGTTATAGTGATGGCTTACCAAAGCTGTCATGCACGATTGATAGAGCTGGGATATTTTCTGTCTGCTATAGGGGCATAAACATATGGTGGAAATTCAAGAAAGTAGCAGTTCAGTGGGACATTTGGTTCAGTTTGAGCACCTTAAAACAGTCGATGTCAGATGTCTTAGGAATGATGAATGGGTTCACAAGATTTTGAATATCTTGAATACCTATGGAATAGCTTCTGATAAATTCAGCATCCACATCCAGGTTTGAAAATACTCTTCTGTCCTTGTTACTTAAATTTGTCAATACACCAAGCTGTCTCATTAGTATATCTACTTATAACAAGAAGTGTTGTTTAAAATTAAAAGCTTCAAACTAGCCATATAAAGGAAGGAAGAAAACTAGAAATGTGCTATGCATTACCTTTACTACAACAGTCATTCTGTACTACACTTACGGATGTCATATAGGGACTGCATATGTTTAAAGTAATCAGTAGCAGCTGTAAGAGAGGTATCAGCAGCAGTTTCAGCAGTGAAGAGTTACACGTTCTGATTGCAGGATTTTGTATTGATAGGTTTGTACCTAAGGAGTTTGTAATGAGAATTAAAGATGAGTTAGCACATATTATCTTGAAGTAATTTGCTTGTCCAGTAAATAAAAAATCCTAAAAATCAAAATGCAGTCTGGTCGTAGGTGGGCACTCATGTGCTGCCTCTGCTTTTTTGGTTTCCTGTACTTGTCTCGTACTGGCTAACAGTAACACCTATCAAAACAACCCAATCACTCCAAATCTTGCACTTTTGTCCTCCTTATTGGTTACACATCGTCAAAAACTGCAGTAGATTGCATCCATCCTCGTGTCTCGTTTAGATGAACATACTTATTACATTAACCATAATACATGACAAAATAAATCAATCGCTGTCGACTTCAAGGACTACATCTGTCTGGAACTTGCCCGTCCTTTGGCATTTATCATAATCTCTAGTTGGAGAAAACAAAGCTTATTTTGTTCTCCGAAGATATAATGAGTTGTACACAATTTATCTATTGTGAAATCCCTTGTCATCCGATTCATTACAGTTTTTTGTACTTATATATGTCAAATGATATCTGACCTAACATACTCTGCGTGCTTGTGTAGGATTCGGTCTCGGAAGCTATGGCAGATCATCGGTCGAACTGACGATGTCCATGCAGAAGTCAGTATCTGAACGTGCTTGCACTGTGTCTGCAAGAATTAATACTAATGCTACTTGCTGGAGCTCATAAAAATACAACTTAGATTTAATTGGTTTCAGAAAAAAACTAGCACACAGTAGTTCTCAGTTGGTTATTATTCCATGTATAGTGCATGATAAATACTTACATACTCCATATAATTAATTGTTTTCTACTTATATATGTTGAAGAACCAATACACCCTTTGTGCTTATGCAGGATGCAGTCTAAGAAGCTCAGGGATCTGGCAGATGAACGAGATACTGCAACTGGAGTAGATGACAGTTTCTGGAGTTCAGTATTTTCACGGGCAGTGAATGCTAATTTGTGCATAATTAGGTTAGCAAGGCATCGCATCCAAAATATTTGACAGTTGAATTTGAGATCTGGATGGGATCAAATCTTTGTAGTACTATATTGCAGTGTAAGACAAGACTTGGTTCTCTTCGGTATGTCACGTTTACTGGTCAGTGACTGGGAGTAAGTATATTAATTGGACTTTAGTTGCAGCCATGAGTTATTTCTCCTTTGCAATGATCGATTACGCTTGCCTGATAAATGAATTTATTTGGCACGATGACTTTGGATCATATCATATTAGTACCTGTTATATGTTTCTTATGTTTGTGGTTTAATGTGCTTGATTGTGATCTTTGTACTTTTTTAGAGAGGTGTGTGATCTTCTACATGATTTACGCTGGGCTTGCACACGGCATTGTCTTGTGTGAGGCTCCTCTTCTTGTTTGGACCAGCCGCCATTGACGAGCGGGCCCTGGTCGTCAGTTCCTTCCCCTCCTCCCGTTGATGTTTCCGCGCCGATCGTCGGTTTTCCTCTCTTGAGCTTAAAAAGTCACGGTTTTGGTCCGTGGCGGTGGATGGGCAAAATTGTTCGCGACCGTAGGTGGCCCGAATCATTCTCGGTCGTTTAGTGGGCCAAAACTACGTGCCCAATTTGGGGCTGAATATGCAGGTCCACTTTATTAGGCCAAATTCGTACTCGGCCATGAGTGGCCCAAATTTATTGACCCCCATAAGTGGGCCAAATTTGCGTGTGGCCGTTTAGTGGGCCAGACTCGTGCGTGGTTAGTTTGTGGGCCGAATATGCACTTGGACTTGCGTGGGCATAATTCTTCTCGGCTTTGTATGTGGCCGAATCGTTCACGCCCAAACTGGTGGGCTGAATTAGTTCATGGCTGTTTACTGGGCTGAATTCGTCTGTGGGAGTTGATGGGCCAAATTCTTTCTCGGCCAACCATGGGACGGATTTGTTCACTCGTTGGTGGCCGAATTTGTTTGCTCACTAGTGGGCCTAATTTGTTTGTGGCCGTTTAGTAGGCTGAATTCGTTTGGGGCTGGTCGACGGAACTCAATTGTGGCCGTGGATGGGCTAAAACTGTTCGTGGACATAAGTGGGCTGATTGTTTCGTGACAAATAAGTGGGCTGAATATGCACATGGATTTGCGCTGACCAAATTCGTTCTCGGCCGTACATGGGCCAAATTAGTAGTACATCTGTACATGTCTATTGGTGGGCCAAATTCCTGTGTGGTCGATTTTTGGGCCAAATACTTACGTGGACCAAATTCTTTCCTAGACCGTTTGGTGAACTGAAAGTCATTCATGGGCTCAAATTGTTTATGGCTGATAGTGGGCTAAATTCGTTCGTGTCCATTGCCTGGCTATTCGTAGACCAAATTTTTGTGGCTAAACCTGTTCGTGGACGTATAACATGTGCAGAGGATTCACTCTGCACAACTCAACTTCTATGTATAACATATGGGTAGCTCAGCCAACAAAAAACAGGTCAAATATATTCCCGAAAAAAACAGGCCTAATATAGACATCTCGGTCGTACTATCGGCCCATCATCGTAAATAGATCGTGGGCTGTTTCTTTTTGGGCCTCGAGTTAATCGGGTCCATGACTCGATCTGGGCCTTTAAGTTAAGACTGGCCCGGTGGGCCCACAAGCCACAACTCACAACACACACAGACCGTCTGCTCCATCCGGTCAGAGCAGCGGGCGACGGTGGTGGTCGTCGACGTCGGCGGCGGCGGCGACCGGAGCTCGTATCTTCCGGCGAGTGAGGTGAGGAGACGCCGGCGCGTGGAGATCTTCTCGTTTCTCGTTTCTGCCCTGTTTGCGTGGTGTTTCTTCAGGCGTCTGACCAATGGCTGTATTCCGGCAGCACGGGCGCACACGACCTGTTCGACGGAATGGCTACGAGGCGCGAGAGCAGCAGGGGACACGAGGGAGCGGCGGCGGACGCGGTGATCGGAGGCGAGGACTTCCTCAGCGCCCTCCCGGACGTGCTCCTCCACAAGGTTCTCTCCTTCCTGCCCGCGCATGAGGCCGCGTGGACTTGCAAGCTCTCCCGCTGCTGGCGCAACCTCTGGAGGTCCGCGCCGATCCTTCGCATCAGAGACGGTTCGACGTGGGATACCGTGGATAGGTTCAGCAATTTTGTCAATAACCGTCTGCTCTTGCGCGACTTGACTCTTGACGAGCTCGACCTCCACAACTATTCTTGAACAGAATTTTCCCGGGCCAAGTATGGCGATTCATGGATCAGATATGCGCTCATGTGCAATGTTCGAGTGCTCGGAGTCCTCATTGAAAATGGCAATAGGCCCGTGCTTAATGTCAACATATCTCTCAATCTCTGAACATTTGACAACCTTACAGCTTCGGTGCCGCGGACTGATCAGCTGACGACCTTTATGGAGAAGTCAACCAAGTATTTATCTGAAGTGTCTGGAAGAATTAATACTAAAAGTGCTTGCTGAAGTTCATAGAAGATACAACTTTTCGATTGAACTGGTTATTAAAAACTAGCACAGGGTTCTTCTCAATTGGTTATCATACTGGCTGTTACTCATTTTCTCGGTTAGTTACTGAACTTGCTAAAGCCATTCTTTTCCCTTTGTTGACGATGCGACCTACTATTACGAAATGGTGGGATACATGTGGTATCTGCAATTTATAGATACCTCCTCTAGGCTGGTAGAAGAGTCCTCACTTGGAGTATGTTGTTGTGTGGCCATCAATTGTACGTACGTGGTCCTTTTGACACAGATAGGCATGTGGTTGAAACATGCATGTTTCACGAATTACGATTTCTCGTGTCGATATTGGTAATCCGATCCATTCATACCCTCTGATGTGGTCTCTTTGCCAATTTTTTTTCTTTTTTGCTTTAGTAACATTGTGGGTTTCATTTACTATTTGGAGTACACGCAACGATAATGATTGCTATATGGAGTGGTCCTTTTGCATGCAAGAACCAAGTCAGTTTATTGTCTCTGTGCCATGATGTGGATACCAGGTAGGTGTATACATACACTTTCTTCTATATATACACCGATTGTGTTGTCTTTTTGTTACAACTTCCACGTGTAACACATATCTCTCCCCCCTCCCCCCACCCCAAGGGATTCAAATTAACGTCACCCATTGGTATTTCTCCTTTGCTGAAAGAAAGAGATAGGAAATCTCTACAAAATTATTCTCCCGATAAAAAAGTTTTCTTATCATAAGCATGGTTCCCAGTAAGAAATATGAAAAAAAACATCTTTTCCATACTTTTCCTCGACCTTGCTATGAGAAACACATTCATTTCTTAAAATCTATCATATTAGGTTTTTTTTTTTGGACGGAGGAGGGAATAAATATATCATCATGGTAGCAAGAGTAAAAATGCGGTCAATAATGCAACGTCAACGGGAGTAGTAACAAAAATATTAGCGTAAAGAAAAGGGGATATTTATCGGATGGACAACAAGTGATTTATGCCCCCTGTCTAGAACATTTTATTTCAGAGGGAAAATCGATCAAGCTTGATCAACCATTAATAAAGAGCGGGAGGGTTTTGTCGGGAGATGCAGAAATGATGCTTCAGGATCACGCATCAAAGGCCTTTTTTCATTTTTTTCTTCTTCGCGTCTGTTATTTTTCTCAGAAAGATATAGGTTGAAATGATTGAATTGTATGAACTGAATTTCTATGTCCCTGGATTCCTTACCATTAAATTGGTAAAAAGCCACTTCTCGAAATTTGATAAATATGTAAGTCCCTAATTGCCACTCAACTGCGTACATTCTGCATGTAATCGTTCTATGCCATGTACAATCCACAGTATATGTTAGCTTTGCATAAATAATTTTGTGATAGTGCTGAAATTTTAGTTGCATTATTATCAATATTTGTGCTCCCGTAATCAGCTGGTAAAATACTTATGCATACATGTCATTAAGAATTTCCAAAACCAATGAGTTCTAGAAACACTTCAAACTTGCATGCAAACTTAAAAAAATTAAGGCGCGGGATTGTACGTACGTGCAACAAAAATACAATACACTAATATTCGCGTATATATGGAGAAAGGACAACACATTTACTTGGTATTTGTGTGTACCATCATTAATAAGGACCGGATTGTCTTATTGCTATACGTGAAACATGTCTCGACATGAACTTGAAAGTAATGCAAACATATGTGTGGTGGTACTGGCTCCTCTACCTTTAGGGATAAAGTCATGTGGTGACTTTAGTCCCCATCCACGGTTTATTTCTCATCCGATGGAGTTGGTTTCTTCACCAGTTTTTTTTCTTCAAGCTAAAGCCATATTCAATTTGATTTGTTTGATGAGAATTGGACGGTGGGATTGGGAATAAAGTCACCACATGATTTAACCCCACATGATTTAACCCCTAAAGGTAGAGAAGCCGCATCATGTGTGGGTTGGTTGACATAAATTTTAAAGTGTTCCGAATATATTGGGTTGAGGTAATGTTAGAGCGATGTGGTGGTTGTCATATGGATCCATATAACGTCGTGTCAAATAATCTCAATCCGATTTGGAGAGTATGGAGGAGAAAGAAAGAAAAAATAATCTCAAATAATCTCTAAGGGCAGGTTTCGAAGGGACTCGGATTTGAAATTTAAACCTTTGTCTGTGCAGGTCCGTAGAAAATATCTTCGAATGGGCATAGCCGATAAGCACCATTGGAAGTTATATATCTAAATTTGGAGTGTGTATTTCCAACTCTGAATTTTTAGTTGCATTTAATATTTGTTCTCTCATAATTAACTACTACCTTTGTTTCATAATGTAAGTCACTTTGACTTTTTACTTACAACGTTTGACCATTTGTCTTATTCAAAAATTTATTGTAAATATAAAAAGAGATAAGTCATTCTTAATTTCTTACGGTACCTGTGATGATAAAATAAGTCACAAACAAATTAAATGATACTTCCATAATTTTTTGAATAAGATGAATGGTCAAACATTGCAAGCAAAAAATCAAAACGACTTAATATGATACTTATAAATGAATAGGCATAGAGAAACTCATAAAACTTCTTAAATAAAACAAACCTTTTTCTTTTTTATTCCTTTTGCTAAATTCAATAAAACTTAAAAATTCTGGCTGATATCCTACCAGCAGCCACCGGTTGCAAATGAAGCTACATATGCCGAATTAACCATCCGACAAGAAACTAATTAGCAGCAGGCTCTAGCTAGAACCATGTTTAAAATCATCATCGCCCACAGCAAAGTAGTCACCACTAGGCATTTCATCACATGTTATAAGTGCAATAACCCAGACAAAGCAAGAGCCAGTACATTAATGTATTGGCAATGCTAAATTAACCTAAACACATGCAAGTTGAAACAAGGAGTAGTTGTATGTAGTTTTATTTTCAGCGTAAAACAAGTTTTAGTTCACATGGGATTACCAGGGAAGGGCTTTTTACCGTGCCCTGATATGTAAGCCAGCTGGTAATTGTTCAGTCGCTGCAGTGAATACTGGGAAAACCAGATGAAATCTATAAAATCAAATCAAATCAAATCAAATTTCTGTTTAACTTCATAGGTTTACCGGCATCGATGGCTACCCCAAGGCCCAATGTTGTGCTCCGGTGCCCCCTATCCGCTAACGGAACTTTGTAAGCCTTTACATTAGTAAGAATGAACTTCTTACCGGACGTTGATCCTCTGCCTTTAGGCAGCAAAATCACACTGGGACTTTGGCTCCATCCCTGCTAGTTGATCCAACAGACGAACTTTATTTCTTCAATGAAATGCACTATTACCCTGATAGTTGGCCCAGAAAGTTCATACGTTGTCTTTTCTTTTGCTTAAAAAAATTAGCAAACATTATCTCTCAAGTGAAGGCAAAAGAGTTGCATGTAATCACAAAGATCAACGAATTATTGGAAAAGAAGAAGCAATTCAAAATCACCACAAGACATTTGATTATGTAGATTAATCCACTATATGTTGGCTAAATTAAATTCGTTGAATTACTGTGAGATTAGTAAGACTCCAGGATTTATTTGATGAATTCGTTGGATTTGGTGTTGTACATCACCAAATTCATGAGCGTTTAAACCTCTCTAGCTGAGTAAGAATATATGCAGAACCATTAGCCAGCTTAGCCTCTCTTCCTTGGCGTTTTGATTATCTTTTTTTCTCATCTTTTTGAGTTCAAAAGATAGGAAATAAGTATCTGTTTTATCTGACGTAAAAACTAATTGTTTTTCTAGTTTTTTCCCTGCATCATGTAGCTAGCAGATAAAGAGCAAGGGGAAAGGGTAATGGAAGCTTTTGACGGGCCAGGCGGTAGGCCACAGAGAAGCTTGTCCCTTGGATGTTTTGAACGGTTTAGACTCTAAAGTCAGAGGAGCCGGTGACATGTAGAATTTAATGTAAATCAGGTTAAAGAAAGAGCTTTTTTATTGTACATAGTACCCCTGCATGATGCCTTGACAATGTCTTGGTCTCATAAGCCCATAATATGTAAAATTTAATGTGAATCAAGTTAAAGAATACAGTCAAATAGTACCAACAGTTCTACGATTCAAGCCTTAGGTGCAATTTAGCAGTTGCAGGCATGATTTCCTTGTCATGCTAATTAACATGTCATATGGTAAGGTAGACGAGCCGATTCCCAGATCCTTTTATTAGTGATATGATTAATTTGAATGCTTATCTTGGTTAATTAATTAATATTATTCACAGGAGTTTAATTATCCAATTGAAAGGGATAGCATTCTAGTATAAATGAAGCAATGGAAGTTCGATCTAGCCCTCCTCCCTTTCTCAACCTAGCTTTAGAACCTCTCTACCGTTAGTAGTGAGGGACTGAGGGGCCCTGCTGGCTGCTAGTTTGATGTGAACTATAAATTTTGGGCTCATGATGGACAATTTGATGACTATCAGATTGTGTCAAATGACACTTGAACTATTATACTCTGCATAGTTGTGGAGGATTCACTCTCCGAAAGTGATGAAACAGCAGATGATTTATCAGCTGCCAACCTCCATGCAGAAGTCATTATCTGAAGTATCTGCAATAATTAAATACTAACACTGCTTGCTGAAGCTCGTAAAAATACAACTTTATATAATTATATTGAACTGGTTACAGAAAAACCAGCACAGGGTTCTTCATAATTGGTTATCATACTGTGCGTGTGGTAGTTTTACGAAATGGTAGGATGCACGTGGTATCTGCAATTTTCTAAGTACCTTCTCAAGGCTTGTAAAGAAGTCCTCAATTGAAGTATGTTGTTGGGTGTCCATCTAATATAGTCCTTTTGACACAGATAGCTTGAAGTATGTTGTTGGGTGGCGATCTAACGTACGTGGGTGGTCCTTTTGACACAGATAGCTTGGCATGCATGTGGTGACAGTGGTGCGAGCATGCATATTTTACGAGTAACCATTTGACGTGTCGATATCACTTGGTAGCCTCACCCATTCATATGCTCTGATCTGGTAATTTATCAATATTTTTGCTTTTTATGCTTTATTAACATTGTTGGTTTTTTATTAGCTCTTATATGTAGAACCACAGTAATAATTTTGCTATTTTTAGTGGTCCTCTTTCCATATAATCACCAAGTCAGTTTATTGTCCCTATGCCACAGTGTCCCTATCAGCAAACATATACACTATTATTTTCCCTTGTACATATATACCAACTAGACAACTACTCTCTCCGTCCAAAAATAAACGAATTCCTGGATTTGAATCTGGACTTGCGTTTATTTTGGGATGGATGGAGTATGTTGTCTTATTGTTACACGTGTAACACAGCCTCCCCTCACCCAAAAATAAAGAACACATAAATACACACACAAAAAAAGGAAACACTTAAAAATAACTAACCTATTGCCGTCATTGGATCGAGTGTGTGTCTTCTCAAATCTTGATATATATACACTACTCTATTCCATGTACTAGATGTTTTGGACAAGGACACCACAGTCTTAATTAAAAAACAACTTTGACTATATTTTTTTATTATAATACATATAGAAATAGCAATAAATATATGATTTTGTTGAAATACTTTTCAAGATTAATCTATACAGATGATTTTCATGTTGATAAAAAAATATTTTTAAAGTTATTTGTAGTCAAAGTTTTAAAAATTTGATTTTAGTATAGTCCAAAACATATAGTATTATCAAACTGGAGGGAGTACATCCCTAGTTATCACTCAGCTTAATTATGCATATTTTTGCATAATCCATGATGTATTTGCTGATGATTTAAATTATTGACAAAGATCGATCGAACTACGTCGATCCAGAGGAATCTTGTCTAGTCCCACCCACAATTAATTTTGTGATAGCAGTACGCTATTGTGGGTTCTCTGAATTATATTGATTCTGAAATCCTACGTGACAGCAGAAATTTTAGATGCATCATATCAATATTTGTATGCCCATAATTTGCTAAAATATTTATGCATGTTATCAAGAATTTTCAAAACTAAAAACCCAGCTTCATAGTTCTAGAAACACTTCAAACTTGCATGCAAACTTCAAAAAAAGAAAAGTACTGCCAACTCAGCGTAGTGTTTTTTCCTCTTTTTCTATACGCACACTTTTCGAACTACCAAATAGTGTAGGTTTTGAAAAAAATTTCTACACGAAAGTTGTTTTAAAAAAATCAAATTAAACTATTTTTGAAGTTTAAAATAGTTAATACTCATTTAAACAAGTACTAATGATGTTTCTCGTTTTACGTGCACTACTATTCCAATTTGCCATTTCACCAAACACAAGCAAACAAACACAGCCTATACATATGGAGAAAGGGCTACATGTGCACTTACTAGGTATTTTGATATATATGTCTTATATTACTGCTTATTGTCTCTTATTGTTACACATGAAACATGTCCCTGACTTAAACTTGAAAATACATGTGTGGGTTGGTTGAGACAAATTTCCAAGTGTTCCGAATATATATATATA
>CM002478.1:4105658-4184621 GCA_000325765.3 Leersia perrieri
TATGTGCATCTGCACCAACATGGACGCGGTGACACGTGTCCCTGGTAGATTAGAGAGAAAACATCTTTTATGTACCTAAAACGCGATCAAAAAAGTTAATATTCAGTTTATAATTTCGAAATATAGTTTCGATAAGTATAATTTCGAAATATAATTTTGAAAAATATAATGTTCAGATTATAAATTCAAAAAAATATAATATTCAGATTATAATTTTAAAAAAAATATAATTTCGAAGAATATAATGTTCAGATTATATAATTTCAAAAATATAATCTCGAAATCATTTATTTACTCATTATAAGCTACACTTAATATGAACGGTTGAGATCTTGATTGATCCCACATCAATGGTGCAGATTGTTGATGCACATGTACATATGATCATTTTTGCATTTTCATATATATATATATATATATATATATATATAATGGTTTGGAGGGGAGCATATCCTCTAATATGGTGAATGACATGTGGGACATGGATGGCAGGGCCCACATGTCATGTTAGTGATCGCGTTAGAGGAGACATTACATCGGAGAATCTCAATCCAATTTAGACAGGATGAAAAGGAAAGAAAGATTATGAAGGGGTCTTGACTCTTGACAGTCTCTTGAGTTCAAAAATTCTGAGGGGGAGTTTCAAGGAGACTTTAATTTCAAAATTTGATACTAGGTTTTATCCAGGAAAGATTTTTGGGATGTAGTTTTCGGAATCAGAGTAAGTGATTAGAGGTAGCCACACACGCCCTGGTGGTGCATCTGCTCTGCACGCAATCGTCTTGGCAAACTCAACATCCTCAGCTATAAATAGATGCACCAACCTATCAAAATGAAGTTCAAGCAGCTCGAAATCTTTAGCCAGTTTGCAAGAAATGGCTCTTGTTGCTTGTGCGTTCCATACTTTCCATCCTACACATATAGAACCTACCAGCAGTAACAATTTGACACAACACCTCTCTTGGTCACCACCAAAGGGTAGAGTTACTGGACAAATTCTATTAGTCCGCCCCTCCATCTCTTGTAAGAGAACCGTTCCTTTTAGATCTTGCGCAGAAATGATAAAGAACGTGCTTGGAACCAACGGCGACAAAGCTTTCTTGAGACCTAGGCGGCTAATTCCCCGCAAAGACTCCTTCCCTCATGACTTCATATTTGGCGCCTCATCTTCAGCCTACCAAGTATGTTCATGCAAAAAAAAAAACGCATATTTAGTATATGTTAATTGTATTAAAAAAACATGTTTTTCACTTTTATACTAAGAAATATATAAACCATAAGAAAGAACATGTTACATTTTATTTACTAGTTTTGTATATATAAGAATAGTACATCTTCCGTCACGAAATATAACAACTTTGGAGTTGGGCATGAGTGGAGCCGGGTTGGTTGGGTTGCTAACAAAGCCAAGAGGTAGTATGGGTTAGAAGTGGATAAAAAGCTCAAGGCTCATATCAGTGCTCACATTAAGTTTGGCTCGAACCGATAGTCCTAATACATCGTGCCAAGATGGAATATTAGCTCATGAGCTTAATGACCGAGCTCACGAGTTGCTCATTTAGCTCATTAATTAGCATAAAAGATCACCATATCTTCATGTACTCACTACCACTTAACCGATGCTTGCCCCTGTAATTACATGTAAACATTTGTATTTAAGGGTTCTTTATTAGTTAATGTTTATTATTATGTTAACATATAATAAAATTGTAAATTTAAAACTATGAAGGTGATATAAATGAGATAGAGCCTGTTAATGAGTCTAATAAGCTAGCACACACATGAGCAAGATAGCCTTTTAGCTTAATAAAGTTCACGAGTAGTGCCGAGGTGACTCGTTAAGGTAACAGGCTCAAGCGAGCCGAGTTGGGTCATTGTCCACCCCTAGCGTGTGTTAATTAGTGATAAAAGTCATTCTTTATAACTCATTTTAAATTTGGTACAAAATTTAAGCTCTAAAAGTTACTATGTTTTGAGACGGAGAGAGTAATAGTTTATATGCAAGGAAAAAATTATGGTCAGTTTAGCTTGATGCTATCTACGACCATACCAAATGTTGTCATTGCTAGATTTTCGTAGGGTAACAACCCAAACATATTCTCACTACCTTAACCATATCAAAATTTATTGGTTCCGGAAGTTCTCTCTCACTAAAACAGTACCTATGTTTTGTAAGGTTTTAAAACAAACACATCCGATACTAAAAAGATAATATATGCCAAAAATTAGCATTGCAATATTTATATGGGGTTGAAAATGGCTGCAAAGTGCACAAACCAAAATTCTTGTGTGCAGATTGAAGGAGCTTGGAATGTCTCTGGTAAAGGACCAAGCGTGTGGGACCACTTCTGCCATAATTATCCAGGTAGACCACTTCTGCCACTGCATACCTAGATTATTATGTTTTGACCGATGTAATCAAGCTGGAAATATGCAAAAAAAAACATTAGACATACTGTTCTATTCATTATCTGCAAAGACGATGTGATTCTTTTATGCATTTTCTACAAAAACATTAGACATACAGTTCTATTCAGCATCAACAAAGATGACGTGATTCTTTTATGCATCCATTCTTTCATGTGTCTATGAAACAGAGAGGATAAGGCAGGACCAACGGGGACCAAGCAGTAAACTCCTACTGTATGTATAAAGTAAGTGCTGACGTTTTAAGGTTTGGTGCTATCATTTTTGTGATAGCCAACTCACTTTCTGTGTCTCATTTTCTTTCTTCTCCCCCCTATTTGTCTTCACGCTTGGGCTCCACGGTGGAGGGGGTGGAGGGAGCCCTTGTTATGTTCTGTTAGAGCAAAGGAGCAATCTTGCTATACCAGTTATCATTATGTATGCCAACGCTATATATGTGACTGACAGGAGGATGTAGCAATGCTGAAGGAAATGGGCATGGACGCCTACAGGTTCTCCATTTCTTGGTCAAGAATACTGCCACGTAAGTAAAACATATAAATGAGTATGATTAATTTGTATTGTACATTACAAACACGACAGGAATTAATTCAATAAGGTTAGTTATATTATTGCTTTTGTTGTTTTTGACACAAACTAATGGCTTTCAGGTGGGACAGTCCAAGGTGGGATAAACTTGGATGGAATCCGGTACTACAGAAATCTGATCGACACGTTGAAAGAAAATGGTGAAAACAGTGTTTTTTTGCTCGTTCAATGATTTCTATATAAAAGATTCTAATATAGTGCAAAATCAATCGATCTCAGGCATAGAAACATATGTGACCATTTTCCACTGGGACACCCCTCAAGCACTGCAGGACATGTACGGCGGCTTCTTAGATCGGAGGATTGTGTAAGTATTGCAGGTGGAAATATATATGCACAAGACGAAAATTGTTTTATTAAAACATAACTGACATAGACTTTCATGCTTTGATTCCTAATTTAAATTAAAAAATAAAGACTATAAAATAAAATGATATATTAATGTTTATGGGTAATGGTCTCTTATTATGTGATTTCTCTTGTGAATAACAATAAAAATATACCGAATAATATTTTAAAAAAGTAAATAACATTGATGGTACATATAAACTTAATCAGGTGGGTGCAATCTAATGTACGAACTTATAACTTGGTGCATGAACTTGTTTGGTGCGTGCGAACCAAAGGCAAAATGGCTTAATTCTGCTTTTTTATGTTTTGATTAGGAATTAGGATGCTACTGTAAGCATGTATATCAAAAGGACGCCACGTAGACATACAAGTATAAGGTAGACTGAAGCATAATATTTGCATAAAAAAACATAAAAGACCAAAGAATGATGTTTATTTATAAATAAAGAAAGATAGAGTAAATGTTTTATACATTATATTAGTGTCTTATCGTTACACCTTAATAATCATTCAACTTAATTTTATTTGTCTTGCCGTGTCATTTTCGTCTTGGTTTTCATGCACTAGACAGGTTTATGTGCCAAAATAAATGATTTAAAAGTTTATGTAATAAATTGCACCTGACTATTTTCTTTTTTTACTTTCAATGCAGTTGCCTCCACAGATATCAAAACATTTAATGTTCTTTTTTTTGTCATTCAATGAAGTATATAAATCTTCTAATGAGCAGAGTAATTACTGTTGAACAATATATATTAATGTTGGCTTGGAATCGGAATCCTGCAGTGACCATTACAGAGACTTCGCCAAGGTGTGCTTCGAGTACTTCGGCGACAAGGTGAAGCACTGGTTTCACTTTCAATGAGCCGTACATATTTTCATGCTTTTCCTTTGGCACTGGAACGCTAGCTCCTGGCCGGTGCTCGCCAGAGCACGATTGTGCCGTGCCATCTGGGAACTCGCTCACCGAGCCATACATCGTCGGCCACCACCTCCTTCTAGCTCATGCAGAGGCTGTTCACCACTACAAAAAGTATTTCCAAGTATGAGAACATGTACACGGCAGCCGAACATGTAAATCATTTTATTATCTTAAAAATATAGATGTATCAACATAAGTAATTGCAGGGCAATGATGGACACATTGGATTGGCGCTGGTGTCAACTGGTTATGTACCATATGACTCGTCAAGCTTTCTCGACAAACAAGCCAAAGAAAGATGCATCGACTACAACCTAGGATGGTTCCTTGAGCCAGTTTTTCGTGGCGACTACCCTTTCTCATGAGATCGTTGATTGGGGATCGGCTGCCCTACTTCACCGACGAGGAACAAAACAAGCTCGTGGGGTCCTACAACATGATGGGGCTCAATTACTATAACTCCATGTTTGCCAAGAACATTGACATTTCACCCGAATTCTCCCCCAAGCTGAACACTGACGACGCCTTTGTAGAAATCACAAGTAAAATTAACAAAATATTTATTATATCAATAGTAAATTTATTTCTTGCTTCTCAATATATATAACTGATTCACTAAAGTTTCGATCTTTTTTTCCCTTTTGTTCATCAAGTGTACGGACTTGACGGGAATTTGATTGGTCCAAATGTAAGTAGGTTCATATTATCTCAGTTACAAGTTATTTCTTTCACAGAAAAAAATGTACTCCCACATTTAAATACTTAAGGCAGGCAAATATGTACAGTTTATTCGTGCAATATGTGTGTATTAGTGACAAATTCGACATTTGGTACTTTAATTGATATGCAGACTGGGCTAGACTATCTGAACTCATACCCGGAAGGATTGAAGGACCTTCTGATGGTCATCAAGGACAAATATGGAAACCCACCAGTTTACATCACTGAGAACGGTATGTAAGCTAGCATTATTATTAAAAATTGTACACAAACTAACTGATTGCCTGTGCTCTACTCTTTGATAAAACAAATATATATTATAATATTACTTTAAAAAATATAAATATATCTTTTCTTATAAGACATATTCACTTCAATTTTATTTTATATATCGGTACATTTGATTGTTTTTAATATTTGGAACTTTACGGGATAATTTTTAAAATATGCAATGAAATTAGGTGAAAATAGGTGGGATGACAGCTGCCACTACCACTAATTTCTTTTAAGAAAGTATATAAATAGTATGAATTACATGTATGGCATTTACAAGTAATATTGCTTCTCATGCTATGGCTGCTACTTATATATCTATGTAATTAATATCCTTGTGGTGGATTTGTTCATCCAGGGACCGCGGACATTGACAATGGCGATCTGCCCATGGAAGTTGCATTGCACGACACGACAAGGCTGAAGTACCTCCAGGACCACATCTCAGTCGTGCATGAGTCAATCAAGTAACTTACAACACTGAATTCTACTGTCTTTTTTTAATTTGCATGCAACTTTGTGCGCTACTACATAAATAATGTTTTAGGCCCCATTCATTCCTTTCCCCATGTGGGTCAAATTTTAAGAAAAACTAATACTGGGGGTTTAATTTGAGTATTTCACATTCGGTTGGTATGATGAATTGTAAGCTCTTGCATTGCATCCACACATGTAGGTTGGGGGCGAACGTGCGTGGCCACTTCACCTGGTCACTGCTGGACAACTTTGAGTGGGCGAGTGGCTATGGCCCACGGTTTGGCCTCATCTATGTTGACCTCAAAGACAATTTCAAGCGCCACATGAAGAAATCGGCCCAGTGGTTTGCTGAGTTCAACCGAAAGTCTCATAAGGGGGCGATGGACAACAACGATCTCATTAGTGTGCCAACTACGAATGAATGGCATGATGTGCTTTATTGATTCTCCACATATATGCTGTGTGCGTGCAAGTCATGATACACATATTCTCATATGGACCGGCTAGCATTGATGTGCAGTGATTTTGGACTGTATTTGGTTTCACATGTCAGCGAAAATAAATGAGTGGTATGCACTACTACCAGTGAAATTGAAATTTTATTGGGGCACGATGATCTATTTCTGAAAATCACTAATTTGTCCTAATAGCAACAAACATAGCAATCCCTGCTTTCTATATTCCCTAATGTGGACTAACAACCTACATTAGCAATCCAGATGTATAATCATGGACACTAATATATTTCATCATTATTCTAATGCGGACATTAAGATTTATTCCTATAAAGGACTAAAACTTCACTTATCTTAGTATAACATTGAGAGGGGAACGTCCAAAATAAACTGGCATATGTCCAGAACAAACAGGAGCAAAAGAGTAAAAATATAGATTCAGGCAGGATGTGTGGTGTGAGACGAACCTGCAGGATAAAGATCAGCTTGTGGAGGCCTCGGAGAAGAAGCAGAATATTTCAAAAGCTGGGTCGTGATATCACAGAGGATCTGCTGCCGCCGCTGCAGCTGGGATATGATCTGTTGCTGTTGCTGTTGTTGTTGCTGTGCTAGTAACTCCTGTTGCAGAGCTAACATTTGATCAATCGTGCTTTTCAATTGAGCATTCTCAGACTGGGAGATTGGTGTAGTCTGAACTCGAGAAGGTCCAGCTCCAAAATCATCTGCAGGCTCTGTAGATTCATCAATCATCAAACTCAAATTGGAGACTCAATGATACAAGTGTCAATAGCCGACTTACCTTCAGAATCTATCACACTTCGCTGGATATACATTTGCTCAATATTTAAGCCATAGGTACTGAAGAACATTATAATTTGATGAACTCTCAGATCAAACTTTGCAAACTTCACCTCAACTACCTTAAGTTGCTTAGATGTAAATAGATTTTCTGTTGAGCTATTATAGCTCCCTTCCCTTTCCATCCAATTGATAGGTGCCTGTACCAAACAATAGAAATTCAATGACTCGTACTCCATGCATGACACATTTAAATAAAAATATCTGTCAAAGTTAGATGTATAGAATGAATACCTCGCAAAGCTGAAGAGTGAGCTTCTCTAGAACAGGTGTATATTGCAGAAAGTCTATCAGAACAACAAGATCAACTGCCACACACCATTCATTGAGTAACAACGTCTTCAACTTACCAAATGTCGGACACCACATCAAATCTCTTTTGAATATGAACTAGACAATAATATCAAATAGAAAAGTATGACAAACCCGTAACAATGATCAGTTAATCACAAACAGACAATTGACTATCTCACTGAACCATGATGGTATCCTGTTGATGAAATGCAGATGGACTACTTATTTAGTTTGTTATTAACGAAGTGTCAAGAGATGACATCGATAGCGCAAGGGAAGTAATTGGGCAGACTTAAACAAGAAATGTTAAGATGTTAGCGTCAACGTACCACTCTAGGTATAGCTATCAACTCCAGGCTTTTAGCCTCTGACAGACCATCAAGTAGCACAGAATCTCCATTGCTGCCACCATTAGCACCACAATTATCACATACATAAGAATCACATGAACCCCCAAATTCTTCTTTACCACAATGATCATCACAGTCAGTGAGTTTTATACATGCCGTTAATAACGATGGCATATTTTCCAGAACAGGAGTATACCCCCAAGGTTCAGTTAACTCCAGCATGACAAGACTTGGGAGTGAAATTCGAGTCCGGGGATAGGAAGGAAATACACAGTCAACTGCTATCAGCCGTTTCAGGGATTCAGACAAGATACTGCCAGCTTCAATATGGCAACTCCTCATGACTAGTTCCTTCAATGCTGGGCAGCTCGAGAAATTGAGAAAGCAGTTTTTTAGCACCACATTGCAGAGCTCCAACCTTGTCAAATGCTGGGAGACGAAAGCCAGGTCTTCCAGTTCAAAGCTGTTGTTATCAATGCTTAGATGAACCTTCACGACACGAGCTTGGCACAGCAGTGCATGGCGAATCCACAGGTTGATTTGTGGGTCGTCCTGGCTCCGGAACGTACCGAGCCTTATCTCGCACGCATCCAGACGCGCGCTGCGGTCACGGAGGAGCAACAGGTGGTTCACAAACCTGTTTAGCCGTCTGACGCCGCGCCGGTCCAGCACCCTCCCCTCGCCGGTGATGCGCAGGACGGGCATGGACTTCCACAGGTGGCGCCAGCGCCTCGCGAGCGCGCTGGCACGCACGGCCTCCGGCAACGGAAGGAAGGACAGCACGTGCTGCTGAGCCTCGTCTGGGAGGGCGTCAAGCCGATCAACACCGCCTCGCGGCTGAGGCATTACGTCGAACAGGTGGCGATCGCTGTTGCTGGAACATGGAAATGGTGCAAAGAACATGGAGAAAACATCAGAGACCTGGAATTGGTGCAAATGATCCCTCGATTGATCACCTGAAAGCTAACCAAATCTTAAGCTCAAAGATTGTTTACCTATGGAGCTTAAGGTTGACGGTAGACTGACTATGGCCTATGAGCTAGCGCCTCTTTCCCCAACTCGATCAGGCCGCCTCTGACCGTAGCCGTCTGGTAAGAAGGCTGAGCACGTTGGCTTGGGATGCCTAGGTGATTTATGTTCTAGAAGCTTCTCGAAGGCTAAGCAATCGGAGAGGAAGCCGATTCGACAAGGCAGCGAAGAGGAAGGAATGGATATTTGGGGATTTCCGCGAGCGTCGGGCGATACAGAGTGAGCGTTAACGCTGCCAGCATGGGGCCACCAGTCAGTGCAAACGGTGTGTAGACTGTAGAGGTTTAGTTGGATCTTTTGTTCAACCATGCTCCACTAGGAAAAAGTATACTTCGACTCCCTTCTATGGGCCGAGTATGAATCATGCCCTTCAACCGTAAACCGGATATTTTAATCTCTAAACTATTAAAATCGGTGTAATTCGACTCCTTCGACAGTTTTGTAGGACGGTTTCGCTTACGGGACGCTTGCTAGCAGATGGGGCCCACATGTCATACTCTCTCTTTATTCATTCTTAAAAAATTAAGAAAAACAATCCCTCCCTCCCCTCTCTCTTCCTCTCCTCTCTGCCGATGAGACTCGATCCACCCCGAATCCGCCGTCGCGTGGGGAGGCGACGCCCGCGGCTCCCTCCTCCTCCACCACATCACCATTCCTCCGCCCACCAAAGCTCCAAACCCTAGATATCCCCCGCGCGTGGGCGCTGGACGCCGACCGCGCCGAGGAGGAGGAGACGCGGCGGCGACAAGTCAAAGAAGAAGAAGAGGTCTCCGACGAGCGGCTGACCTCGGCCTTCTTGGACTGGCAGTGCTCCGTGCAGACGTGGAACGGGTTCCCCGTGTTGGGACATCGCGGATCAACCTTCTTCCCATCACCATCCGCTCCCTCGTGCACTGCATCACCACGAAATCAAAATCAAATCGAATTCGAATTTTTGTCTCAACTGCTTGAAAGAGAATAGGGAAGAAGGAAGAGGAGGTGCTCACGGAACATGTAGAAGGGGAGGCCGCCGGATCCGTCGGCCCTAGCGCGGCAGCGTGGCTTGGCTTGCTCCTGCTTCTCCACCTACAGCTCGCCGTCGCTGCGCGCGCTCCTCCCGTTCTACACCACCACGCCCTTTTGCCGTCCCGTTCTGTGTCACCGCCGGCGGCGGCGACGGGGTTTGAGGGCGGCGGGAGGAGCCAGGACGGGGCAGTACTGTGTGCAGCGTTGGAAGGGGTTGGCGGCGTTAGGGCAGGCTGGGTTGACCCCCTGCCGCCGTGCTTCCTCCTCCATCGCCGGCGTTAGGAGAGGAGAGGAAGAGAGAGGAGAGAGGGGAGGGATGGATTATTTTTTTATATTTTTAAAGAAAGAATAAAGAGAGAGTATGACATGTGGGTCCTACCTGCTAGTAAGCGGCAAAACTGCCCTACAAAACCACCAGGAGTCTGCACCGGTTTCAATAGTTTACCCAATTTTATGATTGGAGGTCATGATTTATACTCGGACATAGTTGAGGAAGTCAAAGTACAGATGGGTTCGGCTAGCCCAGTCCACATGTTGCTAAGATTTCCCAGCCGAACAAGCCTCGAACCCTAGGCCCAGAAAACTGCTCCACTGGCCCAGCTCGAGGAACACATCGACCTCGCGCCGCTGGCTGCCACATCTCGTTCCCTCCTCCTCCTCCGGTGGCTCGCCGGAGCTCGACGCCGGCTGCTCCTTCGATTTCCTGGTGCGTCCCACTCCACTCCCACCTGCTGCTTCCGGAGGAGGCGCCACGGTGGCGTTCCGTCTTGCTGGCGGGGCGGATGCGCGAGATCGATGGAGTAGTACACCGTCTCCCCGTGCACTTGTTCGCCTTCTTCAATGGTACTTAACTAGGTACGTCGTCCACAACTACACACCTGCTAATTAATCCCATTTATGATTCAATCCCCAATTTCCCATTATGATGGACTACAAAACAGAAGACAAGAAAAATTCCGGGGGGGATTGAGCTCTAGAATGGTCTCTGCTTTCTGAAGAATTCCTTTCTGTTCTGTTCCTTTTTAGAGAGGTTTAGTGGAAGTGAAAAAGTTTAAGAAAGTGAGTGTATGCTTTCTTCCAAGGAAGATGAGAGCTTGGCATTTTCAGTCTGATGACTGATGCTTAATCTGGGAACTGAACTCCATTTTCAGCAGTCAAGAAGTGTTGACATGGAAGCAGTAATATTTGAACATCATTCTTGGAGCCGATAGTATTGTGCAAGGGAAACAAGTTTGATAATCATTTCTTGGAAGTTGGAAGTAGTATTCATATAAAACTCATTTATTGGAAGTTGGAAGTACTGTTCATATTGTTAGAATCCTATTGAGTATTGACAAATGCTACATGATGAACAGCAAGTGTTCTAAGAAGTAGTCAGAGTTCAGGCTAAGCAATACAATTGAAAATGACAGTTTTGCTTTAGCATAAGCATAGATATGAATCCTTGATTGTATGTAGCTTGGCAGCCACCTCCTGCATGCTGACGCGTTCACTCAAGGATGACTTGGTGCAGCAGAGTTCAATGTTCAATACAGAAAGAAGGCAATGTGCTGCATTTTCATTGGCAGTCACTGGATCTTCTTGGGAGAAGCCCAATTCTTGTACTAGCTGAGGATCCACAATCTGCAGCAGCTTATCAGGGATGCTGATCTCTGTATACTTTGCAATGCTCAATCCATCCTTGAATATGTCATCTGTTGGCCTCCTTCTTATGAATATCTCGAGGAGAACAACTCTAAAGCTATATACATCTGCAAAGTTGAAACTTGACCACCAACGGCACATTCTACAGATTGCATGTAAGAAGAATTCAAATTGGATGTTTTATATAAATAAAGAAATTGCAACACAGTTCTCTCAAGTTAATTAGTCAGAGTCAGAGACTGTCAGACAATAGTTACAGTGTGAATGACCACATATACCTGGAGCAACATATCCTATGGTTCCATTTATCGCAAATGAAGAAGTTGAATCTGACTGCCCAAAAGATGTTCTAGAATCAGTTATGAACCTTGTGAGTCCAAAGTCTCCAACATGAGCTGTCATATTGTCATCCAAAATAATGTTGCTAGGCTTGAGATCACAGTGAATAATTGTTCCTTGATGGTTGTGGTGTAGATATGCCAATGCATCAGACACATTGACAGCAATGCTTAACCTTTGAGCCAGTGAAATATAGCACAGATCTGAAGATCTTTCATCATGTGGAGTTGAGTACAATAATTTATGCAAGTCTCCTCGTGGCATGAATTCATAAACCAATGCTTTGAAATCATTTCCACTTGAATCAGTGCTTGAGCACGCTGTTAAAATAGGAACTATATTGCGATGCCGCACATTTCTCAAGGCATTACACTCTACAATAAAGCTCTTGTTTGCTCCCCTTGTCTCTAGAGTGAAAACCTTGATAGCAACTAAATTTATATCTTGAAATAGTTGTCCTTGGTATACAGAACTATATCTCCCTTTGCCATTAAATTGGATGTGGAGAACCCATAAGTTGCTGTGGCAATATCTTTATAAGAAACTTTAGGAAACTCTCTACCAAATGAGGGCAAAGATATTGATTTTGTCCTTTTTCCCCTTCCACATAGACAATATCAATATCACGATGGCAAGTGTCACCATGATGGCCAATGAGATCACTACTTTAAGTATTGCAGATAACTTGTGTTTAGTTTTATCTGAAGTCGTGATAGGACATTCTGGTAGGTGTAACTCAGGTGCACCTCCACAAAGCCCAAGGTTTCCATCAATTTTTATGGCAGTTGTATTCTTGAAAATTCCTTTTGTTGGGATCTGAAGTGGTGCCCCAAGTTTACCAAGTTAAAGACTTTGCTAGTCAATGATTGGTTCATGACTTCTAATATGTCAGAGCTAGCTTCCCTTCTTGAGCACGCACCACTTGTAGAGAAGCTTACTCTTGAACTTTCTAAGTTATGTCTTATTGATGGATTGCTTTGTACAATTAATCCATGGGTGGTTTATATTAGCAACAATTTTACCTTCCACAGGAACCTCAAAATTTTATGGAAATTGAAGACAGTGACAAGCCACTGAAACCAGCATTTCCAATTAAGAACCTCAAGATAGCTGAAATCAAATATCAAGAAGGTGATGAAAGAGTTAAGACAATTGTAAAGATCTTGAATCAAAATGGTGTACCTCTGGAAAATATTAACGTCCTACAAATTAGAAGGCAGTCTAGATGTAAGTTATCTGTTGTGCTTCACATAATTCTGTGTTTGGATATAAGATGCGAACAAATCATCAAGTTAATAAAAAAAAATGCAAGTCTATGAAATGTATTAATAGTTCACACAATTATTGAACCTGTTTTCCCTTTTTGTAGTTTAGTAATTAATGTGTATAATGGTTTGGTAGTTTTTATCAGGGAGCTTTCTAGGTTGCATCCCTGGCATTTCTCCACCATAAAGTAAATTTTAGTCTGATAAGAATACTAGAAATGTATCCAAGATTTGATTTAGTAGTCAAATTGCACAAATATTATCTTTCATTGTGATTACCATGCCCACTTCTCAGTTGGGGATTCACATGAAGAAACTAAGAAACATATTTTATTGATAAAATGCTATTTTCACACAACTGTTTGAATACAAGTTATCCATTGCAGTAAGATATCAGCAACCAATTTGTCATTGGAACAACTGAACATTTTGTTATCTCAACTGTTATTTTAGTCCATTCATCTGTAAACTGGCACCTGTATTTGCCCTTAGATAGAGTAATAAGGAAATATGTATGAGATGCATTTGTTGCTTTCATTTATCATGTCCAGGCTGATAAGTGTTCTGATTATACACCAAGCGGGTGCTGTGACCGTTGTACCTCCTAACAAACTAGCTATATATGAACTAGAGGCAAGAACTTTGTATCAAATTGTTACCGACGCATTTGTGGGCCGGGTTTACCGGCGCAGGAGCAGGAGGCCCGCAACGCCGGGCGATGCAGCGGGCGACGCTGAGGTGGCAGGCGCGTGACGCGTGAGGCACGCCATCATCATTGTAATGTACTTGGTCTCCAAGTTAGTTTCGGTAATCTAGATAACTAGTAGAGTGCCCATGCGTTGCAATGGGTGAAAAATATTCTGGCAAGGAGGTGTCTATAGTAATGGTACACTAACAATGAATAATACCAATCAAACAATGTTTGTTATATAATAAAAATGTTCTTTCATAAGAATTGTCAGACGGATCATAAATCGATTTCAAAATTGAAACAATAAAATTTGTAAATTTCTAATGCACCATTCTCTTCATCGAACATTAGTGTGGACAACTTATGGTTTAGTTTAGCAATATGATTGCTTGTTGGAGTAAGATTGGTTCTTGGTCTTGTATTGTAAACGAAGAAAGTAAATTCTGGACAATGGCACATATTGTTAATTTCGTATGTCTGCTGCGGATTGTTTAAAAAATATGATTGCTTACAAGCTGATTTCATTCATATGGCTATCATGCAAGCAANGCGGCGGCGCGCCTTAGGATGCGACGGCGCCGACAACGTGTAGGCGGCAATTCCCAGCACCACGGAGAGAGGAGGCGGCGGCGCGCCTGAGGGTGTGACGGAGACGACGACGCGTGGCCGGCGAATCTTGGCCCAGTGGAGGGAGGAGGCGCGAGGAAAGATGGGGAGCAGGCGGCGGCGAGTGCGGAGGCTGCGAGGAGATGGGGAAGTATAGCGGAGAGGAGCGATCAGGGTTGCGGCGACGCGATATTTTCTGCGAACGGTTCGGCCGAAAGAGTTGAGGAAAGAACTGCGGGATTTAATTAATCCTAAACGTTGATTTGTTGGGAGGATCCTCCAATAATTCTGGACCTTTAGATTTTCGGGACTCACAAGCACCACAAGGATCTTTTTTTTTTAAGTAGTATAGATCAGATGAGTTGTTAGCTGACTTTGTTAGTTGGTTGATCGGATAGCTATCGTGTGGTGTATTAGGAGTCTGGCCGGCCAATACTATAAGGTCGGTGAATTGTATTAGCAAAGGAAAGCAATAAGAGATTAGAAAGTTTCCTGGCATTCAGAGCCTCGTTCCTCGTCAGGAGAGCCGACAGCGTCCGAGGGCGATCGTGATCGCCTCCGCTATCCACTTCGCAACCATCCTCACTCTTATTCTCCCCTACGTCCACCGCTTACACATCACCGGAGACGAGCCAGTAACACAAATGCTCATACATTTCCATTCTCAACAGTCTAGCATAAAAGCATACTTGGTTTTTCTTAGTAGTAGGAGGAATGTTCAATTGTCAGATATATGTAACCCTCGGAACATTGTCTTCCATATAGCTAACCCAATTATTTTGCCAGCTTATAGCCTTATACTAGTAACTAATTAGATATCCTGTAAATTAGATTAAGCTTAGTCTAAGTTAACTTCTTTGTTTGAGTCATTTCTGATATAACCATTAAGATTTTCCATTCTTTTCTGGAAAAGACACCTTACACGACATTATTGTTACTTTCAGGATTTGGTTTCATCCCCATGGAGAAATTCGGATTGCAAATTATTGATGTTTCAGAATATACCGGAGTAAGTTTGCAGCCATGAAGTTGTTATGGTCTGGTTATCCAGACTTGAAATCTATGAAATGGGAGCCTATCTGTTCCAGTTGGTGTTTGGTGGGAATGAATCTGTTTTCTGTTGAAACTTTTGGATGCTCCGTGAATTGTTTTGCAAGATGGCTATTGTCTTCAGTGTCTACGTTGTGAGCTGTAACGTTGCTGAAGGCAACTACTGTGTCAGAAATCAATTTTGTCCCGAGTCCTGACTCTGATTCAAGTTGGATGCTGTGCTGTTACCGTGATGCCTGTGGCCAATTTGCTATTTTGTCAGAGATTGTTTTCCCAAATGTCACTGCAAATGTGCAGTGCTAGAGGGCCGAGATTGATTCAGTAGACACTGTAAGCAGTAGAAAGAGAAAATGTAACGATGTTGATTGGGTCAAAGAGGAAATGCAACGATGTTGAATGGGGCATTGCAAATCTATATGTTGTAGCATTACTACAGACTATGCATGCTAATATGATCAATACAAGAAATATTTCCATCTACTACCTCTGTTCTTATACGTAAGGGATTTTCTCCATACAATAACATAGGGAAAATTCTCTACATTCAGGGACGGAGGGAGTGAGTATATAATGTTACGCTTGTATTTTACATGATAATATGATCAATTACACATTGGTTGTGTACATTGAAGGAATTCTATTAACAAGGAATTTGGCCGGAGGATGATTTGCGTCTCGTTCTTGGGTAGCTTGTACCTTCGACCAGTCGCCCGATCAAGGCGACAGAGAAGAGACGAGAGGAGAGGTTTTTGGTCTTGGTCTTAGGGTTTTGGAGGAAGAGGCCGCAGTCTCGCGCGGGAAAAGAAAGGGGAGCGCGCGCCAATTCCCGTCCGTCACTGTGCAAATCTCCCGCCAGTTGCGCGCGGGAAAAGAAAGGTGATCCTGTCTTTCTCTCTTCTCCGGTTCCCCCTCTTTCCAATCCCCGCTTCGCCTGCACGCCCGCGGGGTGTTCGACGGAATGTCGCCACGGCGCATGATTAGGAAAATGTCGTCGTCGTCGTCGGCGAGCTCGACGGGGAGGGTCAAGATCGGGGACCTCCCCGACGACATGCTCCGGCGCGTCGTCTCCCTGCTGTCGGCGCGGCAGGCCGTGCAGACGAGCGCGCTCTCCCGGCGGTGGCGCCATCTCTGGAGGTCGGCGCCGCTCCTCCGGATCGTCCCCGACGAAGGGTTCCCGACCGTCGGCAGTCTGAAAAAGTTTGTCAAGAACCTTCTTCTCCTCCGCGACCACGCGCTGCTGGACGCCTGCGTAATCAATTTTTACTGCTGTGAGTTTGATTCCTACCAGTATTCGCCCGTCGAGCCGGAAATCGGCCTGTGGCTCCGAAATGCTGTGTCCTGCCAAGCTCAGTTGATCAGAGTCGAGGTCTTTGTGGAGGATGACCCGTTGTGCCTGCCTGACGTTCCTCTCTTCTCCAAGCATCTCAGAGTGTTGGAGCTTTGCCTTGTAGAGATCAAAGACAGCTTGGTTGATTTCTCTGGTTGTCCAGCGTTGGAGGACCTGAAGATCAGGGGTGTATTCATAAATGCGCGGATGATCTCTTCTCCATCAGTGAAGCACCTGATTATAAGTGGTTGCGGTTTTAATTGGGAGTTCCGCACGCGTATTTCTGTCCCAAATCTTGTTTCACTGCAACTGGAAGATTTCTGGGGCGTAACTCCTTCGCTCGAGGACATGCCGTTGTTGGTTACAGCATCTGTTAGTCTGAGTCACGAGTGTAGGGATCGGTGTGTGAACACTGAATTTGGGAAATGTGGTGATCCTGAATGTGATGACTGTGATGTTAATGAGGTCATTGATGGGAACGGGTGTGTTCTTCTTCAAGGTTTATCAGGCAGTACAACTTTGGAGTTGAAAGCTGAGTCTAGAGTGGTATGCTCAACTTCTAGCACATACTTGCTGTTTTTGCTTCTTTTCATCCATGTCTCATCTTTCAATATTTGCATCCATCGTCAGATGTCCCCATATTTGTTTTCAAAAAAGGTGCTTTTTTACATTGCCACCAACAGATTCTTGTAAATCATGAGGTTTTATTGATGGCATTCCTAGTGGTTGACACTAGAAAATTAAAGTTAATACATTCTCATATTATATGTTTATACCCATTGTAGTTTGAATTTTGGAGCACTCAAGAAGTTATACTGATTTATGTTAATAGAAAACATTATAGATGGAGTTCAGTATATTTGTTATGAACACGTCTGAAATGACCAATGTATATATAATTAGATACACACCTCTGTAAGTTAGATGAACTTACAAACCATGATAAAAATAGATTATTCACTTCTAGTTTATTGGCTTTTAAATCAAGTCTTGAATGCACAATTCCCTTGTGTGCTTCCAAATTAATTTTTAATTCATCTTTCTTCACTGCATTTCTGCAGTTTATGTTCAGATGGGATCTGAAGTGGTGCCCCAAGTTTAGCAAGTTAAAGACTTTACTAGTCAATGAGTGGTTCATGACTTCTAATATGTCCGGACTTGCTTGCCTTCTTGAGCACGCACCACTTGTGGATAGGCTCACTGTTGAACTGTCTAAGGTATATGTCTTCCAGATTGATTGCTTTGTATGATTGTAATTCATGGTTAGTATATGTTATCAAAAATTTCACTTACTACAGGAGACTCAAAATTTTGTGGAAATTGAAGACAGCGACAGGCCATTGAAACAAGAATTTCCATTTAAAAGCCTCAAGATAGTTGAAATCAAATGTCAAGAAGGCGATGAAAGACTTAAGACAATTTTAAAGATCCTGAGTCAAAATGGTGCACCTATGGAAAAGATTACAGTCCTACAAACTAAGAGGAAGCCTAGGCGTAAGCTATCTATTGTGCTTGATATAATTCTTTCTGTTTAGATATAAGATGTGAATAAATTATCGAATTAATTCAAAAGCTGCATGTCTAAGAAATGTATTAGTAATTCACACATTTTTTTTGAGGGATAGTAATTCACACATTTGTTAAACCTGTTTATCCCTTTGTCTAATTCAGTAATTGATGTGTATATTTATTTGCTACTCCCTCCGTCCCACAATACATGTTGTTTTGCCCCCTTAAGTTGTCCCACAGATGATGTCATTTTGGAGCACTGGGAGCAGAAACGTGGGGCCATCTGGTGTTCCCATCATGTCAGCAGACAGCAGATGGGCAAGGCCCTACTAATTCACAATGTGCATTAGTGGCATGCATCAATTTACATTCAATATTTTAATGGCAAATGGAAATCTTTTCCTTTTAACCCGCAACTCCCCGGGCACGAAAATGACAGACATAAAGCTAACTTAGCACGAAAATGACAGACATAAAGCTAACTTGGTTATTTTCTTTAGAGTTAATTTGTCTCATGATCCATAGAACGAAATGCTTTATGGGACAAAGGGAGTAGTTTTTCCCTTCAGCTACAGTTGATATTTGATGAATCAAATTTTAGGTCTGATAGTATACAAGAAATGAATCCAGGATTTGATTTGGTATTAAAATTTACCATTATTATCCTAGTTTTCTATTAGCATGCCCACCACTTCTCAGTTGGGAACTCGCATGAAGAAATTAAGAAACAATCGTTGACAAAATTTTATTTCAATTTACCATCGACCAATTTGTCATTTGAAGAACTAGACATTCTGTTGTCTGAACTATTGTTTTAGTCCATTCATCTGTAAATTGGCAGTCTGGCATCTGTATTAGATAGGGGAATTTGTATGAGATGCAAATTTTTTCATCATGTCCAGACTGATAAGTATCCTGTTTATACTTTATACACCAAGGGGATGTTGTGACCGTTGTACCTCCTAATTAGTTGATCAAACTGGCTGTATGCACTAGAGGGAAGAACTTTGTATCAAATGGTGATGCATTTCAATTCTTAACAATCAGCGTAAAGCGCACCTGGTTTTGCTTAGAGGTTGGAGAAAATTTTCAATTATCAGATGTAACCCTGAGGACATTATCTTCTAGGTAGATAACCCAATTATTTACCAGCTTATGCTAGCTAATAAAATTGTAAATTAGACAAAGCTTTATGTTAGTCACCCAATTTTTTTTTTAGTCTAGGTTAAGATTGTATAGGCCACAATTTTCCATTTTTTTTTATGAAAAAAGGCCTTACATAAGTTTCTGTTGCTTTCAGGATTTGGTTTCATCCCCATGCAGAAATGGGGTTTACAAATGATTGATCACTCAGAACGTGCGGGAGAAAGTTTGCAGCCATGATGTTGTTATATAGTGTGGTTATCAGATCTTATTGGGAGCTTATATCTGTTCCATTGGTTGAATCTGGAACTGGCCAGTGATTTCACCTAGATGAAGTGTTTACGGTTTTGAACTTTTCTTGGAATTTTTGGATGCTTCATACATTGGCCCTGTTTGGAAAACTAGCCAAGGGTTATTTTGAGAGCTATTTTTTAGCTTAAGCAAATAGCACTCCAATAAAATAGCCCTCGACCTGTTTGGATCTAAGGGCTATTTGGCCCTCCAATAAGTTTCTTTTTTAGTGGACCCCATCCAAAATAGCCTCAATTAGCAAAATAGCCTCAATTAGCACCGCTTGAGGGGATAGTCTTTTGGTATGGGCTATTTGCAAATAGCCCTAAAATAACCCTCTTATTTGGCTCTCTAAGGACTATTTGGGGTTAAAAGTGGGGGGGCTAAAAAATAACCCATGGATCCAAACAGGGCCATTGTTTTGTAAGATGGATACTGAGACCAACAATGGTGAGGTTGTTAACTAACTACCCGCTGCATCTTCATCTTAATTTCTGAATAAGATATATCATTTTCTAATTATCGATGTCCATGTAACATTGTTCCTTCGTTGCATCATATTGAACACTGTCTGAGCATCAAAAACTTAGCCGTATCTGTCGCACATGGTGACAAAGGCACACTGCTGACATGTACATCATTTTTGTACATTGTTCTCATAGCAGCACAATGCAGCTGCTTTGAATCTCACAGCTTCCCTTTTGCCCAAGCACAAGCCTTCTCCGTCCAATAATAGCAACCTATAAGAGGATTTTGACTCTTTCTAAGACAATGTATCTAAATACGGACATATCTAAATATATTGTTCTACGAGGTATCAAATTTCCTCATATGCCACTCTATTTTGGGACGGAGGGAGGGCAAGAGCTTGGTTCCCATGCCCAGCATAGGCCCTTATCAGTGTTGTCCATGAGATGACAGCACGACAGGTCATCTTACAAAATACTCCAGCTTAGAAGTGTGCAACATAACGTCGAATATCACATCCATGATCCATGACAAACCATTTTGCTAATATTCTCGTCCCTACCTTGTAAAAAACTTTTGAAAATAGCGTACCACATTCTGCGACCCTGTTAAATTCATCATCGTCATCCTCCTGGGAACTTCCTGACTTCACAACCACGTGGAACCTAACATTCCTACTCATCAAATTGTTGCCCACATACTTTCCAAGGCTATTGAAGGACCGGACAGCAACCGAGGCTCCGAAGTTTGATCAAATCTCCCAAAATACAAGGTTCTATAGGGTTGAAAAGGCAGGTCAAAAAGGAAGAGAAAAGGAGCATGTAAGTGTCCTAAACTGGATGCAAACAAGACATCGCCAAGTTTACAAATTGGCTGAACATGCAGTAGGTAATTCAGCTTCAGTCATGGCACAATATATTGCCAAAGTCAGCCCGTTAAAAAACATATGGAGCTCGCAAAAATAGTTAGCCAATACTCCTAAGTCCAAAAAACAAGGTCCAGTCATATCTAATTACCAAGCCTCACCATTCACCAACAGGTTTGGAACATATTCTAAGATACCCACAGTCCACAGAACTCAGACAACACCTGGGGACTACAAACTTGATATACATCCATAGCAATTTAAGGAGAACGGAGATACATCGACAGCTCGGAATATGATCTAGATCTACTGTAACTCTGCTTTCGGATGAACCCTGTCCAAACGAAATTAAAACCTGTTGCAAAAAAGATGAAAAAGACGCAATGCATTCAGAGAGGTCGTTTCTTTGAAATAAAAAAAGATAGGCGTTAATATGATAAAAAATGCAAGAAACCGGTAAGTCTGTAATATATACAAGAGTTTAATAATCAAAATGTGGTGGCGCAGCAGAACAAACAAGGGGAACCGATTCACTAGAGAATTCTTCACATGTTTGTACGGAATAGATCAGGCTTAGGTAGTGTCATAATGATAGTGATTTCCAAGAGAAGGCGCATGGCTGGGCAGTCCAAAGAGATGAAAGAGGTGGCTTATTATAATAATCGGTACTGAAAAGCAACTAATAGGTAAGATACGCAACTAAATGGTAATGAAAAATCTAGCTGGGTTTATGTGACAAGTCTTGGCTACTAGCATTGGTAGCTGTAGCCTCAGATGGCGCGGTGAAATAATATTAGTTACTACTGACATGTAGATATCCTAAATTTGAAGTCAAAGATAATGGGGCCGTACGTGTTGTAGTTTAATTTTAACATATCTTATACTTTGATATAAAAAACACTTCCCATTAATTACTCAATTAGAGAATAAAATATTACTCTGGATAAAATTATTTGACGTTTAGGACAACCAAACTATAAAGCAAACAAGCCTTTGTTTTCGACGACAAATATATATAACTGACTGGAGGTAGTAATTATAAAGCAAAAAAGCCAAAATGTTTGTTTTAGACAACAAATATATATAATTGATTGAAGGTAGCAAAATAGCATATTAGTTCTATCATCGACCGTGAGAATTTTCCAACTTCTCGTTTTGCTCCTAACATGAATGTGCCCAACATTTACACATACATTGACTTTCTCTGATTTAGTTTTCAAGGATATAAAAGAGAAGTATAGAAATACAAGAAGAGTGGAAGAATGGAGATCAGGAATAGAAAACTCACACCCATACGATCGATTTGTTTGTTGAATACTAATTTTCTCAAGGGGTATGCCATGTCTGTTCAAGGACTTTATAAGTTTGTGAACTCTCTGGTCGATATCTTGATATTTTACTTCAACAGTCTTAAGGTTTTCTGATGCAAATGGTTTTTCCATGAAATCGTAGATTGCTATTGACTGCACACTGATATCAGGTTTCTGCAGCAAGAAAAATATTATACTAATATAAATTATCAAGATGGTAACTTTGATAGCATACAATGATCTATGAAGAAATACTAATAGGTACCTTAGAAAGCTGAAGAGTGAGCTTCTCTAGAAATGGTGAGTGTTGAAGAATCCAAATTAGTGTACAGTACTCAGCTGACTCAAACCACGAAATGAGTGATAAAGTCTTCAGTTTGGTAAATGTAGGACACCATCTCAAATCCCTTTTGAGAATAAACTGGACATTTTTAAAAAGGAACACAAACTCAAGGTTAAATTTTTAAAGTAAAGTTGTACCATAAATAAACGGTTAGAAGTTTTTACACTTAGCAGATATGAATTATAGACATTCACCTAAACAATGCTAGTATTTAATGATATACAGAAAATCATATTTTCTAGTATATTTGGACCGTCCAAACTGAAACTCGGTTTTTAAAGCTCAAAGTAATTTGAACATATACAGCTTTCTGAATGTAAGCATCCAAATAGTATTTACTGATAAAATACAGTACTAGCAGTGGTAGTAGTAAGCGTACGTACCACTTCAGGATCAGCTATGAACTCCAAATTCGTAGCATCAGCCAAACCTTTTAGAAGCACACATCCTGCAGTGTCACCATCAATCCATAACAATGCGTACAACCACTAGTACAATACCCATGGTTCATGCTGTGACAATAATCCCTACATTTGGTGCCAGACAGTACAACTTTTGCTGTCACCAACACTGGCATATCTTCAAGGAAAGGAGTTCTCCCCTTGACATCTATTAGTTCCAAGAAAGAGAGACTTGGTGCAGATATACGTGTCCTCACATTTGACTTAAACTCGCATTCCCAAATGCTCAGACGCTTCAGGGATGATGAAGAGATTTTGTCACCAGATATGACGCATCTGGTCATTTCCAGCTCTTCCAATGCTGGACAGCTCGAGAAATCAAGAAATTTGCCATGAACAGTCACACTACTGAGCTCCAACGTAGTCAAGATTCCAGAGACTACAGGCAGATCAATCAGACCAAATCCATTGATGTCAAGAGTGAGCACCCGAACTTGGCACAATAAGGCATACCGACTAGGTTCGCTTCCACCCTTACTCCACCTCTCCACGTGTTTGGTGCGTTGATGTTGCACCGGGTTGATGGAGAGGTAGACGGCGCTGACGTTGTTGCAGTAGACCAATGTGGCTCGAGCAGGGGGTGCATGGAGTTTATGAAGAAGTTGGCGGAGCCAGGTGGTTTTGGCGACTGCATTGGCAACGGCCCGGTACTCGACTTCGGCGCTGGAGCGAGACACGGTGTGCTGACGTTTGGAGGACCAGGAGAGGAGATTGTCCCCTAAGAACACGGCATAACCTGAAGTGGATTTCCGCGTGTCGGGGCATCCTGCCCATTCGGCATCCGAATAAGCAACCAAGTCATCAGCTGTAGAGCGGCGAAACTGCAGTCCGTAGTCGAGGGTGCCACGAACATAGCGCAGAATGCGCTTGAGAGTGGCGAGGTGTGGCTCGCGAGGGTCGTGCATGTGGAGGCAGACTTGCTGAACGGCGTACAAGATGTCTGATCTCGTAAAAGTGAGGTACTGTAATGCGCCGGCAAGACTGCGGTAGTCCGTGGGATCAGCAACAGGGGAGCCATCAGTGGAGGAGAGCTTCACGTTGGTGTCGACCGGGGTGGTGCACGGCTTGCAATCAGCCATGCCAGCGCGCTCCAAGACCTCGATGCAGTACTGTTTCTGGCTCAAGTGCATGCCGGAGGCCTGACGGGAAACACTGATGCCCAAAAAGTGATGAAGGGCGCCCAGATCCTTCATGGCAAACTCCGTCTGAAGCGACTGAATGGTCCAACGGAGAAGTGACTCTGAAGAAGCTGTCAGAACAATGTCATCAACATATAGGAACAAGTAAACCAGGTCGGCACCATGGCGGTAGATGAACAAAGAGGTGTCGGACTTGGCTTCGACAAATCCAATGGAGAGCAGGTAGCTGGCAAACCGACTGTACCAGGCACGGGGTGCCTGCTTGAGTCCGTAAAGGGACTTGTTGAGACGACATACGAGATCTGGGTTGGCGGGGTCGACAAAGCCCGCGGGCTGCGAGCAATACACAGTCTCCTGGAGGGTGCCGTGGAGGAAGGCGTTCTTGACATCAAGCTGATGTACTGGCCAATCCCGGGAGACCGCCAAGCTCATCACGGTGCGGACGGTTGCCAGTTTGACCACCGGACTGAAGGTCTCGTCGTAGTCAACGCTAGGCCGCTATGTGAAGCCGCGAAGCACCCAATGGGCCTTGTACCGATCAAGGCTGCCGTCGGACTGGAACTTGTGGCGGAAGATCCATTTGCCGGTGACGACGTTGGCGCCAGGAGGACGTGGAACGAGATCCCACATGCGGTTGGCAAGAAGTGTCGTGTACTCATCCATTGCCGCCAGTTGGGGTCGGCAAGGGCGGAGCGGTAAGTCTTGGGCACCGGGGAAAGGGTGGCCACACTCAGGTTGTACCAAGTGTTTGTTGGTGGAGACCGGTCTTGCCGCGGGTCATCATGGCATGTTTGTTGATGACGGGGGCGACACCGAGGTGACCAGGAGGTGGGAGACCCCTGGGACACGCGCACTCCGGGGGTGAGTGGGCGCCCCGGTTGGTGGAGGCCGCAGAGGCACGTCTGGCGAGGCCGGCCTGTGAGGGGGCGGCGTCGAACAAGCCGGTCCAGCGTCGCGGGAAGAAGGCGGCCCGAGCGGTGTCGAACAGGCCGGCCCAGGCGACACGGCTCGGCTGCAGGAAGAGGCCGACCGTGGCGTCGAACGAGCCGGCCCAATACCTCGGCTGCTGGAGGAGGCCGACGGAGGCAGTGAAGGGGAGCGGGCCGGCCTGCAAGGAGAGGCGGACGTGCTGGTGTGGCCTACGCGGGTAGAGGCCGGCGGGGATGCCACTGTAGCCACACGCGCTGCCGGACCAGAACGACCAGGGCGTGGGCGGCTGATTGGCGCAGGAAGAGCTGCAGAAAAATCCTCCAAAAAATCCAGATTAGTGGTAACAGGGGTATTAGTCAACTCCGCGAATGGGAACACGGATTCGTCAAAGACCATGTGACGAGAGATAATGACCCTGTTAGTGAGTGGATCCAGACACCGATACCCTTTGTGGTTGGAGGGATATCCTAAGAAAACACACGCGACGGATCGGGGGGCAAGTTTGTGAGGCGCGGTGGCGGAAAGGTTAGGGTAGCACTTGCAGCCAAAGACCCGTAGGTGGGAATATGATGGGTGAGCACCATAAAGAGCAAAGAACGGTGTGTGGTGTTGGAGGGTTTTAGTGGGGTGGCGGTTTATGAGGTGGGTAGCGGTTTGGAGGGCCTCAACCCAGTATGGAGCGGGAAGGCTAGCTTGAAAAAGCAAGGAGCGCGTGATGTTGTTGAGGGAACGAAGCATGCACTCAGCCTTACCGTTCTGTGGGGAGGTATGGGGGCACGATATCCGGAGCGTGACGCCATTGGTGAGGAAGAAGGAACGGGCGTTAGAGTTGTCAAACTCACGGCCGTTGTCGCATTGGATGCTACGGATAGTGGTGCCAAACTGCGTTTTCACATGAGCAAAAAACTGGGATAAAGTGGTGAATGTATCTGATTTAAAACACAAAGGGAAAGTCCACACAAAGTGAGAGCAATCATTGAGAATGACTAAATAGTATTTGAATCCAAAAACACTCGGTATGGGAGATGTCCACAAATCACAGTGAATAAGCTCAAAATTGGCCGTAGCCCTAGTGAAGGATGCAGTAAAGGGAAGCCGAACATGACGACCTAATTGGCATGCATGACATAGGTGGGTCGAGCCTTTTGGAGGAGGTATGACGGAGGCCTGTGCCAAGCGGGTGAGAGCTTCGTGACCAAGATGTCCTAGACGGCGGTGCCACAGATCGGTGTTGGTGGAGGAGGCGACAAAGGCGTGTGTGGAGGTGTCCGATGAGTAGGCGTCCGCTGGGAGAGGATACAGATCGCCGGGGCTATTGCACCTGACGATCTCTGTCTTGGTTCGATAATCCTTCAAAGAAAGGCCAAAAGGGTCAAGTTCAACAGAGCACCAATTATCATGAGAGAATCGACGGGCAGAAATAAGGCTCTTAATAATATCAAGAGAGATCAAAACATTCTTAAGAACAAAGGAATGACGAGGGTAGTGTAAAAGTGCATGACCAACAGAAGTGATAGGTAATAAAGAGCCATTGCCAACGATAATATGAGAAGGAGTGGTGGAGGTTGGGCGGGAAAAAGAGGAGAGAGTACCGGCATCGGAAGTCATATGAGATGTAGCACCTGAATCCATGTACCATTTGTTCGACGGTGGAGGAGTTAGTGTGGCCGTGTTGTAGGCGTTGGCAAGCACTTGCGGATCCCATTGAGACGGGCCCGTCCAGAGGAACGAGGAGGGTGCCAGAACGGAGTGCGGCGTCGGCGGGACGACGGAGGAGGGGTTGTACCTCGGGATGCTCTGCAGTGGAGCATACGTCGGCTGGGCCACGAGCTGGAAGCCTGGAGGCCCAGCCGCGACTGCCGCAGCCTGCTGGAAGGATGGTCCGGTGAAGACTGCGCCTGCGAATTGAGGCCGCCCGCCAAGGAGACCTGGGCCATGGCCCAATGGGCCCGGCCACATCTGGATACTGCCGGACCACGGATTGTAGGGAGTGGGCCAACTCCCTTGGCCAGAGCGCTGGCCCGAGGCCTGGCCAGTCGCCTGGGAGCCCTCTTGCGCCACGGGGTTGTTGCCCTGGCTGCCGCCTCCGCTACCGCCACGCCCGCGGCGGCGATTGCGCGAGTTGGAGCCGCCGCCCCCTGTAGAAGCCGAGGAGCCGATGCCGTGAGGGGCGGAAGACACCGGGCGGGCGCCGTTGTTGTCGGTGGAGGCGAGGAGAGCGGCCGCCGGCGTCGGGGAGGTGCGGAGGCCGTGGGTGAGCTCGTCGAGCAGGAGCTATGACCAGGCATCGGCGAAGCAGGGGAATGGGCGTTGACCGGGCAGGGAGGAGTGTAGATTGTCGAACCGGTCGTCGAGGCCGCCGATCATCTAGAGCGTGAGGGCTTTGTCGTTGACGGGGGCGCCGAGATCGGCGAGGTCGTCGGCAAGGACCTTGAGGCGGCGGCAGTAATCCCCGACGGACATGTCGCCCTGGCGCAAGTTGTGCATCTCGGCGGTGACGTTGATGACGCGCTGCTCACTGTTGCCGAGGAAGAGGAGCTCGAGATCGCGCCACACCGAGCGAGCCGTGGCGGAGCGGGACATGACTTCCTGTTGGAGCTCGGTGGTGATCGTCCTGTACAGCCAAGCCAAGACGACGTAGTCCATCTGGATCCAGTCGGCACGGTCGGGGTAGTGTTCGTCGGAGAGCATGTGCGAGGTGAGTGCATATTTCCCAAGGATCACCATGAACAGACCACGACACCGCGCGTAGTTGTCGGCGTTGAGGTCGAGGACGACGGGCACCAGTGCTCTGACGTTGATGACGGACACCGCTTGGGTGTGGAGGGTGGAGAGGGTCTCCTCGTCGAGCGCTGGGGGTGGCGGGGGAGGAGGAGGGAAGGCGCGGGACGATCCAGTCGGCTCAGACTGCAGGGTGATCCGAGGGAGGAGGGCGACGATCTCCGGCGGCAGGGACAGGACAGAGGCCGCAGGAGGAACAGCAGCGGTTGAGGACGCGTGCTTGGTGAAGCTTGTCGAGGATCGGAGCGTGGACCGCCCGCGCCGCGTCGGACGCCTTGGAGGCGGCGTCATCTGCGACCGCAGTGGCGGTGGCGTCGTCGATCTGAAGATCAGCCGAAGGCGCGAAGGAGTCGCGGACAACATCGGCGATCTGTTTGATCGTCTCGTCCAAGATGGAGCAAGACGTGGCGGAAGAGACAGACTTCGTCATGGCGAAGGAAGATCGCCGGACGAGGAGAGGTGGAGTAAGGGCGGAAGCGAACCTAGTCTGATACCATGACAGCGGATATAGATCAACGCAGTGATTTGTATTGATGTAAAAGAGTACATATATAGACTAACCTCCCTCACATATCTAACCGATGTAAAGAATACTATCGGTAGATTAGGAAGGAGGGAGCCGGCAGGATCACCGAGATTGACGCATGCCAAATATACGCTAACATAAGGCATACCGAATCCATTCGTTCACAATGGAGATGTGATCGCCGGTGAATACTCTGAATCCAAACATGCAAGCTTCCAGGGGAGATCGGTCTCGGAGGAGCTGAAGATGGTCCATGAACATGTGGGCATCCGTGACGTGTAGGATGGGCATGGATTTCCAGATGTGGCGCAAGCGCCGGGCGAGCACGCACGTGCGCACCACCTGCTTCGTCTGCAGGAAGCACAACACGTGCTGCAGGAGGACGTCGGGGAGGTCGCTGATACGGTCGCTTTTGCTGCCGACCTCGGCCACCATGTTGTTCTCGGTAGACATTTCGTCGAACAGGCTGCGAGCGTCAGATGGTCAGAGCAAGAAACAAGAAAGAAACACCTTGCGGAGGCACGGTGGTTGATCGCCGTCAACGAGCCACGGGCGGCGGCGGTGGTAAGGTGGGGGAAGCGCAAGAACTCGATACTCCGTACAATCTGTTGCCAGATCGCGAGTGCATTTGACCCTTTATATATGGTCGGAGGCTTCCTTTCCGCGTAGTTGGGAGAATAGGAAAGAAACCAAGCTAGGCGGAATCAGAATATCACCAAGCCTAGGGCTGAGTTAATATGTTCTATGTTATCTTCATAATTTTCATAGTAATTTGCTAAGATCTTAATGGAATTAAAGCCCTAAGAGTAGGGCTTAAGCCCTAGTTGCCCCAATCCTGCCCCGCCCTTTCATACGGAAAAATTACAAAAACCTAGAAAGGTGTGGCACCAAGTAAAAATATGGACCCCACTAGAAGGAGAGCAAGAGTGATAGGCCGATAACGCTATCGGGCTAACACGCCGGCCCCATCTCTCGCTCTCTCCTGCCGCCGCCGCCCCCGTCTCCACGCGCCTCTCACCCTCCTGCCACCTCTGTCCCCGTCTCCACCGCCATCGCCGCTGCCTCCCCCGCCTCGCCGGAAGGCGTCAACGGCACCGACAAGACCCACCGGCCAGCCCCCTCCCCCTCCCCTCCTTCTCCCCATCTCCGGCAGCGGCGTCGCCGTCGGAGTTGCCGTCGACGTCGCTCGCCGCCACTGCTGACCCCACCCACCGTCCACCACCGACCCTGTGGCTGCGGCGGCGCCACCGCCACCACACCGTCCGCCCAAGTCCGCCGCCCCGGCCATCCCCTCTAAATTTGGCGACCCCCCTTCCCCCCTTCTTTCCTGCCCCACTCACGAACCCTAAGTATAGTGTCGGGGTTTCTTCCTCGTCGTCGCCGCCGCCACTGTTGCCGTCGCCGCTGCCACCACTGTATGACAAAGTTTGTGAATCA
Organism: Leersia perrieri; assembly: GCA_000325765.3. NCBI lineage: Eukaryota > Viridiplantae > Streptophyta > Magnoliopsida > Poales > Poaceae > Leersia > Leersia perrieri. Next base: position 4,135,533 of record CM002478.1, read on the forward strand.
AACTGTCCTAAAAGTGTTGACGGCAATTGATCATCATCGATCATGCAAAGCAGGATCCATACTGTAGGCACACATGGACGACGACGTGTCTCTCTAACCGGCCAGGCGGACGAATTGAAGCTGGTTGGATCGGAGGATGAGTTCGATCGTCTCCGGAATTGCGGCCGGCCGTCGTACGTTTCTGTCAGGGTGAGTGGATATATGTACTACCAGTAATTAGCAATTACTTCCTCCATACTCGAATATATATCGTCTTTAATCTTTTATATAAATTTAATCATTTGTCTTATTTAAAAAATTTACACTAAATATAGTTTTATACATACATATAATTTTACATATTTTATAATTTTTTTTAAATAAGACGAACGGTCAAACTTATGTCAAAAAGTCAATGGCAATAAATATTCGAGGACGAAGGAAGTACGCTGCAAAACACACACGTATGGAGCATTACTGCATTATAATAGTACAATTGTGGCATCAACACATTATTCTTTTACCACGCTGAGAATTATCATCTTCTTGGCAGTGAGTACTTAGTAGTTAGTGCTAGCCGATTTATATAGCAACTAACCCGGAGAATGCTCCCACAGGCCGCATGGCCGATACGTAGGATAAAAATCGGATGCCCCTGTCAGAAAAATTACCCGGCCTCACTGATCCGAACTTTTGTCTGCTGCTTCATCTGTCTCAAAATATAACTATCTAAAGCATTTAAATATATCTTAAAATATACTAATCACTACTACACCCGTCTAACACATCTCTACCAATCACAACCATCTATTATTTATTTTTTTCATCTACTTTTCTCTCTCAACCAATCACAACTTTTTCTCACTTAAATCTTAAATTTCTCAAAAATGACGTAGGTAGCTATGTATTAAGACAGAGTATATCTTCTGTGATGCTAAAAGCTGGGTTAGTGAACTTAAAGAGTATGAATGAACAGTCTAAAACTAATGCAAATGAACACGGTAGGAGCTAGGGAGGTCTTTATATGATGATAGGTCGATGAAAGCGGTAGCTAGGCCAGCTGTCTCATGTTCTCACCCCTCTCAATGGGTGGATCACAGGTGGGCGCAGCTCGATCTCGCCTGCGCACATACACAACACAGCCCCAGAATAATGCATGCATGTACTCGTACGTGCTTAGTTTATGTGGAGTAGTTTCTCATTCAGAAACTTACGAGGCCTCACACAGGGATTTTTCCGGGGCCATAGGTACTAAGGAGACCAACAACGGTGAGGATGTTAACAAACACTCGTCGCATCTTCATCTTAATTTCTGAACAAGATAGCCTTTCACCATGGCCACTGTGTGCAAAGCCCGAGATCATTGAGGTCCATGTGACACCATTTCTGAAAATATCCTAAGAGCTTAGTCCCCATGCCCATGCTGCATATAATTAAGCTGTGATCACTGTTGTCCATGAAATGACATCACAACAGGTCATCTTCTCAAATATTGCTGAAGAACTAGCAACATCGCCGCATTGATCGCATTGAGCATATAAGTGTGCCGGTGTGCGGCAGCACTGCCCAATATTGCATTGCTCCAACCCAAATTTTGACAATACAACAGTGAACATGCTACCCCAGTTTAGCATCACAACACAGTAACACGAAACGGGGTACCTTTCGAAAATAGCGTACCATATTCTTCGATCCTGTTCCTCACCCCCATTGACCCAGGAACTTTCTGATTGCACAACACTCGCCACGAGATTTCAACAAGCAAACAAAAATTACCTTGCATTCAGCTTCCCACCGTATCAAAGAACAGCCCCTGTTACCTTGCAGTAGTGGCTTGACTTCAAATACAAAAAATACATGGTTTAATGCTATTGGGTTGAAAATGCCGGTCAAAAGAGAAGAAAAAACGAGCATGAAAGTGTCCTTGACCCGATGCAAGCAAGACTTCGCCAAGTTTATATATCGGCTGAACACGCAGTAGCCAAACTCAGCTTCAGTCAGGGCACAAGATACGAACAGTACAGGACCCTGCGTCCGCGTCGCCCTCCCCACGGGCGACTCGGGCGACGCCCACGCCGCGCCACCGCCAAGCTTTCCTCCCCCTCCCTCCGCCCTGCCACCGCCCGAGCTGCTGCCGGCAAAGCTGCGTGGCGGCAAGGACGGTGGCGGCCGGGCCTCTCTCATCCCGAGCCCACGCTGGATTGGGGACCCATCGGGGCGACGTCGGTGGCGACCGCCGGGATCCGCGCCTCCCCGGCCGGATCCACAGCGTGGCGGCGAGCCGGCGAGCCAGCGCGTGGCAGCCTCGGGCGGCCAGATCCGCGGCGAGTCGGCGGCGGAGGTGACGGCGCGGCAGTAGGACGTCGCCGTGGCCAGATTGGGCCGTCCTATGGCTGGATCCCTCGCCTTCGCGACGGATCTGGACGGCGGCGGAGAGGCTCGCGACGGCCCCCTGTCCTTTTCTCGGCACGGGCAGGAGGAGTGCGAGGGGCGGTGGCCGGTTGGTTCTTCTGGCGCAGGCTGGAAGACGTGGCTAGCCCGGTTAGCGCGGTGGAGGCGGAGCTCCCTCGTCGCTGTTTGATCGCGGGCAGTGGCGATTCGGAGCTCCGTCGGCTTCGAGGCTGAAGACGGGTTTGTCTTCTTTGTTGTCGACCGGGCTTTCACCATCTTCGTGGAACTCCTCCCCTTCCTTACGGGGAGCTCCATAAGCTTGGTGAAGGCGACGGGCAAGATGCATAGGAGGCTTAGGTTCCTGAAGCAGCGACGCTCGATTCCTTGCCTCCTTGGTCGGATTCGGTGAGGAGGCTGGCGGGTGTGCGAAGCGGAGGGGGCCTGAGACAGTGCACAGGGCCGGCGACAAGGTGGTGTTGCTGACGACGGATGTCTGTCGGTCGTTCTTGTCAGCAGTCAAGTCATGCCTTTCCCTGTTTGTGGAGCTCCTCCCCTTCTTCGTGGGGAGTTCTATGGGTTATGGGTAGGGTGACAGTGGACTGTCAACAATGGAAGGCTCAAGTTGTCAAGGCAATGGTGCTTAATCCCGGACTCTTTGGTCGGATCCGACAAGGAGTGTGACGAGCGGCAGAGCGGAGAGGGCTTGAGCTAGTGCAAGAGGGGGTGGCGAAGGAGTGGTGGGCGCTGACGGCGGGTTGTGACGGCGGTTTTTTTTTTTGGTGCAATTTCTAAAATACGAGTTTTTCTGGCATTTTGATCGACAACGTTCTGTCTTGAAGTTGTACCAAAATTTTACTTCCATTATGTTAATAAAATTGGTCGGCCGAATCTTCCGGTCGACCCGACAAATGGCACAAGATACTGCCAGGTATTCCCAAAGTCATTCCCAAAGTCAAGACGTTAACAACATATAGAGTGAGCAAAATTAGTTGCTCGACAATACTCCTAAGTCCTGGAAACAAGGTCTACCAACATCTAATAATCTTCGCAAAGTCATAATACTAAGTCTCACCATTCACCAAGAGGTTTGAAACATATTCTAAGATAACCACAGTATTCAGACAGCAGCTCTGGTGACTGCAAACTTGATCTACATCCATAGCAAATTAAGGAGAACGGAGATACATTGACAGCTCAGGGTCGGATCCTCCGTAACTCTGCTCAGGGATGAACCCTGTCCAAACGAAATTAAAACCTGTTGGAAAAAGATGAAAAAGGCACAATGCATTCAGAGAGGTCCTTTTCCTGAATTAAAAAAAGGAGTGTAAATACGATAAAAATGCAAGAAACTGGTAAGTCAGTAAGATATACATGACTTTAATGATCGAAGTGTGGTGGCAGAACAAATAAGGGGAACCGTAGATTCAACAGAGAACCAAAGCATCACATATTTGTACGAAACAGATCAGGCTGGCAGAAGATTAAAATAAAATTAACTTCTGTTTAAATGGTGCAGGAGTAAAAAAACCGGAACATTTACGACTGTCAGTCAGCAACAATAAAATAGTGCCCACACTCCACAGTTATACGACTCGCAGCCTCGCGGGTAAGGGACTCAAATCAACTGAATGTCAAATGCCATTGCCAGATTGTGATATCTTGTAATGTGAGTATGTGACACAGATACACATTATGCACCTGAGGATAGGTCTACTAATTACATCCATAAAGTATATTCTGTATCTCTTTTTTCCGTTGATATATGAACGATTCTGTATCTCTTTCCCTTCACCTAATTTGAGATTCTATCCCTTCTTCTAATTCCCTTGATATTTTCTTCACTTATTTAAAAATATGTAGATAAAAGGAAAAAAAATTGTGCATAGCAGGGTAAGGTTTATGAATCATATTTGATGATATTATAGTTATGTGTTTGTTCATTCACTATACGAACGATTCTTTTGAAGGGGAAGGGCAGGACCACTGCCTAACCAATTAAGCATCATAAGATGCTTTGCAGAGGTCATTTTACAGGGTTTGGCCCATTTCCCGAAGGACTACACCCTCAAAGTGGTTGGATGTTGAGTAATGATACAGTGGGAAACAAATTATGCATAACTTATATTGGAGATTCAAATCTAAATGAGGCTAGCAACTTAGTCTGTCATAACCAGAACCAGTCTGTCATGTTCTCCAGATTGGAGAAAAATTGGGGAAACAGGGGTAACACAAAGGCATTACGACCAGGGCAACAACACTTGCAGTGCAATAATGACAGTGATTTCCAAGAAAAGGCGCATGGCTGGCAGAGGTGGAAGGATAAGATATAGACCTCTTTCTTTGCTTGATCATCCAAGGAGATGACAGAGGTTGGCTTATGTGCCTGCTCTTAACGGTGAAATGCAACTAATAGATAAGAAACACACGCAACTAAATGGTACTGAAAAATCTAACTTGATTTATGTGACAACAGTCTTAGCAGAAGCATTGTTAGATGCAGCCTCAGATGGCGTGGTGAAATAATATTAGTTACTACTTACATGTAGAATTTCTAAATTGCAAGCCAAATTTTGAGTGCGTGTTTTGAGTGTGTGTTGTAGTTTAACATATCTTATACTTTGATTAAAAAAACATTTGCCATTACTCAATTAGAGAATAAAATATTACTCCGAATAAAATTATTTTATGTTTAGGACAACCAAATTATAAAGCCAAAATGTTTGTTTTAAATGATAAACATAACTGATTGGAGGTAGTAAAATGTAGAAGTTCTCTCACCAACTAAGAGGATTTTCAAATTTTTTATTTTGCTCCTAACATGAACGTGCCCAACTTTTTTACATACATTTTCTATAGTTCAGGACTTTCTGTGATTTAGTTTTCAAAGATATAAAAAAGTGTAGAAATACACGAAGATCGGCGATAGAAACTTACATTCATCCGATTCATTTGTTTGTTGAATATTAATTTTCTGAAGCGGTATCCCATAGCTGTTCAAGGACTTTATAAGTTTGTGAACTCTCTGATCAATATCTTGACATTTAACTTCAACTGTCTTAAGGTTTTCTGATGCAAATGGTTTTTCCATCAAATTGTAGATTGCTCTTGATTGCGCACTGCTGTCAGGTTTCTGCAGTAAGATAAATCATCCACAGATGGTAACTTTGATAGCATACAATGATCTGTGAAGAAAACAATCATAGATACCTTAGAAAGCTCAAGAGTGAGCTTCTCAAGAAATGGTGAGTGTTGAAGAATCCAAATAAGTGCAGAGTGGTCAGCAGACTCAAACCACCGAATAAGTAATAAAGTCTTCAGTTTGGTAAATGTAGGGCACCATCTCAAATCCCTTTTGAATATAAACTGGACAGTTTTAAAAAGCAACATCAACTCAAGGTTAATTTTAAAGTAAAGCTGTAACATAATTAAACAGTTACAAGTTTCTGGCAATCAGCAGATATGAATTATAGATACTCACCTAATGAATGTATCAAACAATACATAGTCCATGCCATATTGTACAAATTTCTTTAATTTACAGAAAAATTCATATACTACAGATATCGCATGAAGTTATGAGAGAATTAATACCAATATGTAGCCTTTCTCAACATAATATTTTGAATATATATAGTATATATGGACTGTCCAAAGAGAAACTCGGTATTAAAGCTAACTAATTTGAACATATATAACTAACTAAATTTAAGCATTCAAATATGTACTGATAAAATACAGCAGCAGCAGTAAGCATACCACTTCATGATCAGCTATGAACTCCAAATTCGTAGCATCAGCCAGACCTTTTAGAAGCACACATTCTACAGTGTCATCATCAATGCCATAACAATGCGGACAACTAATAGGACAATACCCATGGTTAATGCTGTGACAACAATCCTTACAGTTGTAGCCAGACATTACAACTTTTGCTGTTACCAACACTGGCATATCTTCAAGGAAAGGAGCTCTACCTTTGGCATCTATTAGCTCCAAAAAAGAGAGACTTGGTACAGATATACGTGTCCTAGCATTTGATTCAAAGTTACATTCACAGATGCTCAGACGCTTCAGGGATGGTGAAGAGATTTTGTCAGCAGATATGGTGCATTTGGTCATCTTCAGCTCTTCCAGTGCCAAACAGCTCGAGAAATCAAGAAACCTGCCATATACACTCAGCCTACCAAGCTCCAAAGTAGTCAAGATTCCAGAGACTACAGGCAGATCAATCAGCTCAAGTCTACTGACATGAAGAGTGAGCACCCGAACTTGGCACAACAAGACATACCGAATCCAGAGGTTCACGAATGGCATGTCATAGATGGAGTCGGAGTATGCACTGAATTTGAACATGCAGGCTTCCAGGGGGGATCGGTCCCGGAGGAGCAAAAGATGGTCCATGAACATGTGGGAGTCCGTGACGCTGTCGCCGCGGGTGACGCGTAGGACGGGCATGGACTTCCAGGTGTGGCGCCAGCGCCGGGCGAGCACGCATGTACGCACCACCTCCTCCGTCTGCAGGAACGACAGCACGTGCTGCAGGAGGGTGTCCGGGAGGGCGCTGATACGGTCGCCGCCGCCGCCCTCCACCGCCGCCTTCTTGCTCTCGTGAGACATTTCGTCGAACAGGCTGCGTGCGTCAGACGGTCAGAGCAAAGACCAAGAAATTACAACCTGCGGAGGATGAGATCTCAGCAATGTCACCGAAAGACGCTTGCTCATGCACGCGGTTGCAGTGAAAGAGGACGAAAGATTCATGGCCGGCGCATCACGCCATCATCTCACCTGGGCGAGGGGCGATGAGTTCACACACCACGCGGGCTGAGAGCGGAGAGGAGAGGAAGAAGAGGACTCGATCCTGGCCGGCCTGTGGCCGGACCTGTCCCCTAGCCAAGATCAAGATCGAGGGCGCGGTCGAGGCACGGCGGTTGATCGCCGTCGACGAGCCGCGGGTAGCGGCGGTTGGAGGGACTTAGAAGTTAGAAAGGCATGGTCGGTCACTTCAGTAAAAGGAAATGGAGAATTACGGAGGAAACTTTAACTATTTGTGGCATTTAGGTTTGTCTTTAAATACCATTTTTACGTTTACTCTTATAATAATCGTTTCTAATTCTTTGTCATTTTTGCATACGTGGCATGCCAAATTAGCGTGCCAAGATAGAAAACTGATGTGAAAAGTCTATTTAACCCCTGGTCCCCATCCCTTTTTCCTTTTTTCTAGATTAAGTCGTATTCCCACCATTTCATACCGATCAATCTTCAATTTGCGACCAGTGAAAATTAGAAGGGACAATCTTCAATTTTTTTACTTTCTACAGTAAGATCCAATATTTTGAATGTTTAAGCACAATCACCTAGAGCAAGTTACCGAAACATGAGACCTAGCAGCATGGTAGCTAGCTCTAGCTAAAGCCAATCCGCTGTGTGATTCAACGAAAGCATTTTTGATATATAGAAAATATTTATAGGAAAAATATACTTCTGTCGGTTCCACCAGAGTAATGTAAATGATGGTTAGCAGCGTATTTAGTTTCATGATATGGTTTCACGAAGCAATGTCATCTATTGTCTGTAAAAAATGGCTCAATTCTTGAATTGATTCTCCGCTTTCACAATATTATGAGGTAATTTTGTTGTATTTGCGAGTGAAGAACATTATTATGCCACCATGTCTTTACATATTCAGAGTTGATTAGATTAGTGAAAATAGAAATTTCTCATGTTATAGTGAATGGCTTAATTTTTAAATGAGTTAGTATGCTCTAGATTATGCAACAACTAAACATACATATTTTTTCTAACCGGTTAAATATAAAAGTGTGAGATAATCAGATAAAAAATGAAATTGAAATACCAAGCGGCAGTAGAGAAGGAAGAAGGGGTGGGACTAGAGGTAATATAGACTTTTCACATCAGTTTTCCACCTTGACACGCTGATTTAGCATGCCACGTAGGCAAAAATGGCATTTGGAGAGTCACCAAACCTAAATATGGCAGATACTTAAATTTCCAACTAAAACATAGAATACAGAGTAAGATTTAATAAGAAACAATTACATATTTGACCAGGTTTTCTCGCCTATTTTGCATAACACACTAGTACTTTACACATATTTTCACTTTAGACCTTTTTACCAAAACTTCCACCTTGGAGTAGTGGCTCCACTTGGCAACAATTTGATTAATTCGATCATCCGACAACCCCATCTTGAGAGCGCAATAATCGATATGATTATTCTATCTTGAGTCGAGGGAGTGCTTGACAAGCATGAGACAGGCGTATACCATCAACTGAGGGCGAGCTTGAGTGTTGTGAGCCAGCGGGCTATAGTAGGAAGTGTCCTCCAGGACGATGGGTGCTCGATGAAGCAGGGAGGGATTTTGAGAGGAGTATGGTCTGGTCTGCCAGCTGCACACGATACACACTGTTGCACTCATGCTGCCCATCAGTGGCGGAGAAAAGGTAGGGCGACTAGGGCCTAGGTCATGGTTTTAGGTCAAAAAATTCTAGTAAGATCCATCAAAATACTATGCATTTTCTTAATAAATGATGCAATTTGTCAATAACTCATTAGCTAGAACCCTTGGCGTGATGATTTCTTGGCTCCGCCCCTGCTGCCTATGACAGGAAAGAAGAGTTTTGAGCAAGCGTTTAGCGCCACTGCTGTCGGCTGCTATTGGGAGATGAAGCGAACACACCGGCGTAGGTTGCAAACGGGAGCTTGTACGTGTGGTATCCAATCGGGCTCTACTAGCTGACACGTGAAGCCACTAATCCAAAATGCAAAGACCTGTTCTAAAGTAAAACTAGTTGTCAACATCTAGTCCAACATGCAACTAAGGTAATTAAAGCTGGTCAAAATACAATTCACTCTACTAATGAGTCATAAAAATATATCCCGAGAAAAATGTAATTTAATTGAGGTAATCATATGGTCGAAGGATAATTAAATGACATCCTACTCAAAGAATAGACTTGTCCTGGCAAGCTTTTGGTGAGTAATTGAGAAGTTTTTGCCTTTTGGCCGGAAGTAGGACATGTGTACGATGTCTCTCAAATTTATGTCTCCTATGAAAAAACAAGAAGGATACACTTGCTAGCTCCTGAAGGTTTCCCACGCATAACTGCATAAGGTAGACTGAGATGCAAGAGACATGGGAGCTGGAACACTAAAAAGGATGAATTTAGTAGGATTTAATAAAAAAAGGTTGCAGTGGTAGGACTGATGTATGGATATTTTTGCATTAGATGTTGGGCATCTTAGCAAAAAAAAGTCTATGACGAGTAGATTTTCATTGGTAGTGTCTGGATTTTAGGATATTCATTTTAATTTTTTTCCATTCAGTTTTCTTGTTCTTTGCACTAAATATGATTTTTAGTCTGTACTTTTAGTTAATTACATGTTTTTTATGACTAAAATTATAGTTTCACGTGAAGACCCTATGTTCTTTTTTCCAAGAATGCTCTTTAATTTGTTTGGGCCACTGCCGGGACAACGAGCTCATCTGCACGCCCTATGGCACTGACAGCAAGGAGACGACACGATGTTTGCGCTGTGAAAATATCTATTATCAGAATAATTTTTATGAGGTGTCTATTTGTAAAAGACTAAAAATATATATAAAAAATGGCACGTCGACGCACACATATTCTCTCTTTTCCTTTTCCACGCGAGGACGTGCTTTTTTCTTCTTTTCTGCACAGCCCTGTTTCTCCTTTCCTCATAACGTTTTTCTTTCGGCCCAACCGCTCGTATTCCTAGACCTTGAGTGGTGTGCATGTCCCAGGCGTGCCGTGCTTGTGCCACCATCACAGCAAAGTGGACAGGCACGGCACGGTCCATTCTGTAGCGGCACGCACGGCCCGGCCCAACCCATGAGACATGACCACTTTAAAAATATTTTTATTATCTCTTCCCTATTTTTCTCTAAGTTTTTCTATATGTTTATAACTGTACTCATTTCTTATGATTTTTCTTCTGGTAAAACAATTTTCCCATGTTTTTCTCCCTACATTTTCTGACTTTTCTAATTTTTGATGGGCTAATCGGGCTGACGGGCCAATTTTGTCCTAGGGCCCTTACTCTTGCCCATGCCGGCCAACTACAGAAGCCGTGCCTAACAGGCCATATCTTCGGCATGCCTGGGCCGGGACGTGTGGCCCATTTGAACAGCTATACTCTAGTTTTTCTATTTTGGTACGTTAGATCTTGACCTAACGGTCATGATAGTGTCCTGGGCTAAACGGTCGACTCGGCTCGCATCGCATCACCGACAAGGCGACAACGCTCCTCTCGAACCCGGAACCGCCACCGCCGCCGCCTCCTTCCCGTCGAGCATCGATCCCAATTCCCCATTGCTCGCGCAGCGCCTAACCCTAGCCTCCTTCCTCCCAATCACGCCGCCGCCGCCGCCTCCAACTCCGCCATCCACCGCGCCGCCACCAACTCCGCTCTCTCCTCGCTCCCCCGCCTCCCTCTCATCCATCCACCAAGCAACCCCTGACGACGGAGACGGCCAGATCTACGCGGCGGCGGCGGCGGATGCGGAGGCGGAGGCGGCGAGTTGGGTGTTCGTAGGGCGGCATCGAGTCGGATGAGCATCGACCATGACCTAGGGCAGATCCGTTGCCGCCCGCTGCCGTGATGGGTTTCCGCCCCAGCGCGCGTGTGGGTGGAGCACCCGGATCTGGCGTGGGCCAACGCGGTGGTCACGTTGGTGTCCTTCGTCACCCTCATCGGCGGCGCCAAGGTAGGTAGTTTAGTGCTGAGCCATTGGACTTGGCACTCCCCTGCAATGTGTTTGTCTGGCCTTAGCAAGCCGTGTGGCTGTGTGCAGTCTAACTGTTTGCTGATTTGTCTGGCCAGGATTTGGCTGCTCTCTAGTGGTGTTCCGTGGTCGTGTGGTCCGGTTGTGTTCGATTGGGAGAAGTGGTTGCCGAGGGACATGGAGGCCGACCTCAAGGGCGTTGATGACATGATCAAGCTGGGCTATGCTACAATGTGTCTGCGGTGCTCTGCAATATTGCTTTCACGGTATGGACTCGATGAGAACTATGTAAGTACTGATACTATGATCCAATTTGATTGATATTGTTGCTTCAAGCTGAGTGGGACTGTTGCCAACTTAAGTAACCTAGTCAGTGTGCACGCTAATACTTTTCAAGGGGAGGTTGAAAGTAGTGTAATGTCAATAAAACGTGATCTGCTTATCTTTAGACAGTTTGAGATGGTATTTCTCTTTTCGATGGCTGCACAATTCATTATGAGAATATTTTGATTAATCGATGCACACACAATTGCTAGTTTTTTAGTTATGGCATCTAGCTGGCTCGTTTTTCGTTATCACTCATTTTTATTCTAGGTTCATCCGTCCAATTCCAGCTACTGGCATGTGTTTTGTTTACCAATTAAACTTCCAGATTACATCAACAGCCACAATTAGTGTGCTTTATTTACTAATAGCATTTCCTGCTCTTATATTGATCCCTTTGTCACAAACATATGTGTTCTTATATTGAGGATGATACCACCATGTTTTACCAGTAAAGGTAAATATCAATAGAGCAAAAAAAAAAAAAATTCCACGCAAGCCTTCTGTCATTGGTCATAATTGCGACCAGTTTGATTAAATACAAAGTCTTTCTAATTGTGCTCTCTGTAGTGCTTGAGCTGATTATGAATTGTTAGCTAAGACAAAACTTGCAGTGAACTTATTTTAGCTCATGGCAAAATATTCTTTGAAATATTAAATTTGCATTGATACATCTCGTCAATTGATCATTCTAGACTGTAGCTGAAGTAAATTATTTTTCTTCTGATTTTTTTTTTAAATTTAAGTAGCTGAACTACCTATCATTCTCACAAGGATGTCATAGAAGTAAACTCTTTCCTCAAAATGTTGGTACCTGAACTAAATGCATCCTCTTTACTTTTTATCAGTTTTTCATGTTGATGTATGCTAGCCTACAGGCCCTGTACCATATAAGATCTTGATTTAGTCAAGTTTTTAAACTTGTTCCCATAGACCTCTTCGATTGTGTTAAACACTTAAAATTCATATGATATTCTAGTTAGTCTGACGTATGCCTCTCCTTTTATTATGAAATGCATCCATGTGTTTTGTTCTTAGAGGTATATTTAGTTCTGAGGAGTAGTTTAAACACTTTTAAATTGTCTATTAGTACTTGCTTAGCGTGTTTCACTCAGTACTTTAACAATTTAAACCTTCTATAGCCTCACACCGCGTGGGTGCTGAGACATGCCACGTCCGAGTACGAGGCGTCGTGTTTTTTTATTTGTGTCGTTGGTTGGCCCTGATAGGTTGAGGCCACCTTAATTTGTTTCATTTCAGTTACCACACATGAATTATTCTTTTTTTTTCTTTGTGCTTTCCATTTCTTTTTATGCACAATTAGTTTGTGGCTTGAGGTTGGTAAAGATGTTGATAGGACATAGAATGTATTAGTTTTTTGTTTTTTTAAGAGATTTTTTCCCTTTCAATATGTGCACATTCTCAACTTGTTAGTTCATTCGCTTCTTTCTAGGGCTGTATCTACTACCTTGCTCCATAGGAATTTCATAAAATTTGTAAGAACATGTTCTCTTTGTAGAATTGTGCATTTTATTCGGTTAGTTAAGCTAATGGAAGTTGAATTTTTTGTTGATTGAAATATGCTCTATATATTATTCCATAATAGTATAAATTGCTCCCTAACTACTTGCTTTGTTATTTTTCCTCAATTTATGATAAATGTCATTATTTCATATGATAAGTGTCAGAGGGTGTAACGCCACGATTTTCTGGGCCGTTAAAAACTATTTTAATAAAAACCTATTTGCGAAAATCTTGGTTCTTTGAGTGCAATTAAGGACCTTAGTTCCAATATCCAAAAGCCTTCCCTTTGGATTCCATAGAAATCTTAAGTTCCAAATTCAAATCCCGAAATTTGAATTTGTAAATTCGAATTTATCCTCTGAGACCTTCCTTAAATCCTCTCCTCATTTCAAAGTTCAAACTATCCAAATTCACCTGGAATATCTTTCCGTGGCCTCCTAGGAAATCTATGAATTCAAATATCAAATTTGAATTCAATTTCCAGATCAAAATCCCCTTCAAACAATTTTTCTGAAAATCCTAAAGAGGAACTGTTCTCTGGGCTGTTCTTTTCTCCTTTCCTTCCACTCTCAGCCCACGGCCTCGCCCCTTCCTCTCTCCGCACGCGAGTCTGAGCTCCGTGGCTAGAATCCTGGCTTTTCGCCGTCCTATCCCATCGGTCGGCCGTGCCACGAGTGCCCGCGCCCTCACCGCCTCTCTTCGTTGGCGCAACGCGTCGCCTCCGCCTATAAAAGGGGGCCTCGGACCGCCGCTTACCACACCTCACAGAACCCCAGCAAAACCCCTCCCAATCACCCCCTGCCTAGTCCGCCGCCGGCGCATCCTTTCTTCCCCATCTCCAACCGTGGCTGCCAAATGCCCTCTTCGGCGAGCCCCTTCCCCTTTCTTCCTCCCTCGTCTTCTGCCCCACAGGAATATGCTCCTTCCCCGAGTTGATTCCGCGCCTTTCCACCATCCAAAAGGAGTTGCTGGCGACAGTCACCGCCGCCTCGCCCTTCACGTCGCCAGCCATCCTCGGTGCCAATCTCCCCGATCCAATCCGTCCACTATATTCCCCATCCCCATATTTCTGGGAAACTCCAGTTCAACGCCGACGGCAATCCACCGTTCGCCGGCAAGCTTGCAACCGCCGTCGTCCGTCGATCCCGGTCGAGGTCAAACTCGCCGGTCCGCGCTGACGTCAGCCGCCTCGGGCCTCGCACCCAAGCGCGGCTTCTGTTAAGCCTAAACCTCTATGAGAAATAAAGTCTATAACGTGTTCCTCTATCCAACGGCCCAATAACCTTGTCCCTTTACCCGAGGAAAATAAAGTCCATTTTTGGTCCCTCCCCCTTCCAACTACCTCAACTCAATTTTCCTTTAACCCATGAGCAATAAGTCTAATTTTCATCCCTCTACTCTTTCACTGCCCTTGGGCTCCACGTGTAAGTGGGATATTCTTTTCCAGAAATATAAATAAAATCTTTTCTTTTCTAGGAAATCCAATAAACTTCAAATATTCATATCTTTCTCTCCGTCACTCCGATTGAGCCCATTCAAGTCCCTAAATTCTTCTAAAATCAATACCTATCCAATGGCACTATTAGTTACTAAATATTAGTATTTTCTTTTTAGAATTTTCTTGGTTTTCTCTGTTTCGCGCATAGTTGCCTACGATGATGGAGTAATGGTTATCTCGACGGATATCATTGCGGTTTTCTCGAAAGACTTACACAAGAATGCCGAAGACCAGGACCTGAGGCAAGTCACCCTTTGACCATATTAAACACATATGTTGGTAAAAAACTATGTTGCGTGAAATCCGATGCATTATGATGCACGAGCATGGTTGCAGATTGCACTTTATTCGCCAGGCCAAAAATCATATACTTGCTGCATACAACCCCTCCTTGATTTTTGAATTACCCCTCCCTCGTCGCCCGGTCACTGTGATACTCGTATCCCTGATACGAGTGCCAACGATAACACTTTCAGAAATAAAATGAGAATGTTGGGATAAACTGGGTTTTGAAAAGGTTTGGAAAATCGACCCTTAGGGTCAGGAGCTTTTTGAAATAAAATGTTTTTCGGAGAAAAGTGAAGTTGTGGGTTGTCTTCACCTGTGTGGCCAGACTCCCCATGACCCATAAGGACCGATTCCTAGAGGTAGTGCAACCACACATACTATATTGCGGCCACACGAGTGAACTAGGGCGAACTGGGGCACTCTTGGCTAAGTAATTGGTGGACTTGGGGGGTGAGTGCGGAGTTGCTAAATGTGGAGGCGCCATAGTATGGAGAGGTACTATGGGCTCCTGAGCAAAGAAGTCTAGGATATGCTTGGTCTGCGACTTGTTCAGTAGACTATCGGCTATCCTGAGAAAGCCTGGGAAAGGCCTTGTCGCAAACCTTCCTGCTTGGCCCGTGTGGGAGTAAGCTCGCGTCATGTGGGTAAAGCCTGGCTTGTCTAAACTGTTCGAATAGTGTTGGTGATTTCTCTAGTGTAGATTTGTTTGAAAAATGTTTGTGAAACTTGGGTGAAGTTTTGGGAAGCGTTACCTACAATTGGCGTAGATTTGTTTGAAAAATGTGTAAAACTTGGGTGAAATTTTGGGAAGCGTTACCTAGAACTGGCTTGTGTGGCCGGTGGAAGACCTGTGTGTTCTGAAACGGGTCTGTGTGGCCTAGGGTGTCGTTTGGCACCATAGAGAAGTTAGGAGAAAGTGTCGAGAAAAGTTGTTGAGCCATGGCGAAGGTGTTGTCCAGGATAGTACGCTCCAAACTGGAGGATTAGAAAGGAGAAGGTTAAGAGAAAGTTAGTTGAGACAAATAAAATCTTTGAAATATTGATCTCTTCTCACCTAGACTTTCAAAAGAGTTTTTCCTCTCCCCTCTTTGCAAAAACAACCCCAACCTTCCTTTCCTTAGCCTTCCATACACCACGTATTTCCCGTGGCTTGCAGAGTACCTCGTGTACTCACCTTGTTTTAATTATAATACTACCAGAGCCGCCAGAAGCCAAAGATCCCAGTTGGAATCCTTCCTAGCGTGGCAAGTCGCATTCAGAGTGTTTAGGGTTTCGATCTAGGTTCCCAATTCGTAGCCTATGAGTTGGGTCTCAACGTTTTGCTGCCTTTTTCTATTTGAGTGTCGTTGTAAGCCCAGGCTGTCCGTGGCTGCAACCTATGTAAGAACTCTATCGAGTATAAGTAAAGCAAGTTGGCTGTGATCCACCAACGACCTGTATGTACCAGCTTGGATTCCTGGTACTATACAAATACGCAGGTATGATCATCTCGCTCCTGTTGATTTGTACGGTCAGCGGGAGAGGGGTGTTACAGAGGGTGAACTCCTCAAGCGGGGGACTAAGGGACCCCTTTTTGGTTTGGACCAGGGGTGTGGGCAAGGACTTGAAAGAGGGAGAGAGGAAAGTAGGAAAGGTCGGGCCCCTCGGGGCCAATGAAGACACAAGCAGTTTATGTTCGGGCCGCGTGGAGGCGTAACACCCTATGCATGTGTCTGGTTGCTAAAAGTGAGGGGAAACTGGTGTTCCTGGTCCTCGAATCCTCTTTTCAAGAGAATCCATTTTCTACCAAGCCAAGACCTTTTATTGTTACCACAGTGGCCCAGGACTCAGTCTGTAGGGAACGTAAACATACTTTATAAGCAATTAATGAGGGATTTGTCCTTCCTCCGTGGGTGTGGTAACGCTTGGTGTGGTAGCTGTGGGTGTGGTAACGCTCGGTGTGTTAGCTATGGGTGTGGTAACGCTCGATGTGGTAGCTGTGGATGTGGTAACGCCAGGTGTGGTAATGCTCGGTGTGGTAGCTGCGGGTGTGGTAACGCTCGGTGTGGTAGCTGTGGGTGTGGTAACGCTCGGTGCGGTAGCTGTGGTGTGGTAACGCTCGGTGTGTTAGCTATGGGTGTGGTAGTTGTGGGTGTGGTAACGCTAAATGTGGTAATGCTCGGTGTGATACCTGTGGGTGTGGTAACGCTTGGTGTGGTAGCTGTGGGTGTGGTAACGCTCGGTGTGGTAGCTTTGGGTGTGTTAGCTGTGGGTGTGGTAACGCTCGGTGTGGTAGCTATGGGTGTGGTAGTTATGGGTGGTAGCTGTGGGTGTGGTAGCGCCAGGTGTGGTAGCTTTGGGTGTGGTAACACACGGTGTGGTAGCTGTGGTTGTGGTAATGCTCGGTGTGGTAGCTATGGTTGTGGTAGCTGTGGGTGTGGTAACGCTCGATGCGGTAGCTGTGGGTGTGGTAATGCTTGGTGTGGTAGCTGTGGGTGTGGTAACGCCAGGTGTGGTAGCTGTGGGTGTGGTAGCTATGGATGTGGTAGCTGTGGGTGTGGTAGCTATGGGTGTGGTAGCTGTGGGTGTGGTAACGTCAGGTGTGGTAGCTATGGGTGTGGTAACGCTCGGTGTGGTTTGCTGTGGTTGTGGTAATGCTCAGTGTGGTAGCTGTGGTTGTGGTAGCTGTGGGTGTGGTAACGCTCGGTGTGGTAGCTATGGGTGTGGTAACGCTCGGTGTGGTAGCTATGGGTGTGGTAGCTGTGGGTGTGGTAACGCCAGGTATGGTAGTTGTGGGTGTGGTAACGCTAGGTGTGGTAGCTATGGGTGTGGTAGCTGTGGGTGTGGTAACGCCATGTGTGGTAGCTGTGGGTGTGGTAACGTGCGGTGTGGTAGCTATGGGTGTGGTAGTTGTGGCTGTGGTAGTATGGGTGTGGTAGATGTGGGTGTGGTAACGCCAGGTGTGGTAGCTATGGGTGTGGTAACGTCAGGTGTGGTAGCTGTGGATGTGGTAGCTATGGGTGTGGTAACATCAGGTGTGGTAGCTGTGGATGTGGTAACGCTCGGTGCGGTAGCTGTGGGTGTGGTAGCTGTGGGTGTGGTAGCTATGGGTGTGGTAACGCTAGGTGTGGTAGCTATGGGTATGGTAACGCTCACAGCTATCGAGCCAGTACCGATCCGACAAATATCTAAAGTTATGAAAGCAAGATTACAATGTTGATTAGGACAAATCCTTAAGGCAGAATAATTGTAATTAGGCATCAATGTTGATTATAAAGGCCGTAGTTATCCTAATAATTTTCAACGTGGGCTTTCAAAGACAGATCTATTATCTGTTATCCAGAAAATATGACTGGAGGGTGTACCTTTAGTTAGTGAGCATAACCGAATCATAATGAATGATATTGATTTGTTCGGTTCAAAAATTAAAATCCGTTAAAGTACATATTACTATAGCTGAGTTAAAATGTTTACAGGATAGGAAAATTTACTATTGCCACATCCTTTTTTAATAATAGATTTATTAATCGGGCCTCTATATTCACGAAGGATATACACGGCCATAAGCCATAAAGATACACGAGTAGTTAGACTCTAAAACCTTACATGAAAGAACCAAACACAAGAAACAAAAAGTTAAAGACCTGTCGTCACCTCCACAAATCGAATGCCTCATGCGCTGAGGAATCGCTGTGCTACGCCACCCCCATCTTCCTTGCTTGGCTGTCATTGGAAGAACCAACCTTTATGACTGCTAATCAGCCGACACCCCTTGGCCACCAGCACCGAGAACCTCTATCACCGCTGTCTTCAACCGTCGTTGCCAAGCCATCACGAGAGGTACTAGCCCCACCGCGCCCAATGCCTCCATCCACACTACCCTAGCATCATCGAAAACTCTACCATTGTTGTCCCCCCTTAACAAACCACCTCCATGGTCAGCTGGTGGATCTGGACTCCTGGTAGTGATCTATTGTCGCAGCAGCTAGGCCACGGAACCACCTCCACCGAAAACAAATCTTGCGGCTTCACCGGCCATCTGCCGCGGCCGGCCGCAAGAGGCTCAACGCCTCGCCGGCACGCCATGAGGCTCCAGATTTGCCACATTCTTAATGTCACATTCGTTTCATACTGCACACATAACACGGAGATAGAGGTGGCGGCGATGGCCGATAACTAGTGAAGGAGAAAATGGCGATGACGGGAACTATAGAGGGTCATCACCGTAAGGATTTCTCCTTCATGTTGACGCCTCCGTCCCACGTGTTGGTCATGCTAATACCTTGGTCACAACAGCTGGGGACGGTGTAGATCGAATTACGATGTTGGGTAGGACATATGTATTAGTGACTGTTGAATTCCTTTTTTTTGTGCTTTTCGTTCTTTGTATCATATTTCTTGTCACTTTTAAGCATTTCTTGTTATTACTTGACCATTAATTGTATGTCAATTAGAGCTACTTAATTAGCCCTTGTGAGGAGCGTGTTATCATAATTGGGTTTCACGTGCCACATACTACTGTGAAACACGTCGGGGTTAGTCGTCACACGTCACTCTGAGAGGCACCATATATACACTATAAGAAACACATTTGGGAACCACAATATTTATTCACAAATTGGCTGGTGCTGCTTCGGGAAGGCGAAGAGGATCATCTCAGTGTCGCTAAAGTGGCTAAGAATCTCCTTATGACTTTTCCTTTCTGGTTTCCGCCAACATGTGCATGCCCTGAATCTCGTTTCATTGCATCTGGATGCCATTGTAAGGGCTCCTGTGCTTGAGAGATTGCCATCATTAGTGGAACAGTTGTCAGAATTGATCATCTGTACAGCGAATTTTCGTGGGATTGTGATAATGAAGACTGCGATAGTTGCAGTTGCATTGCCAACGAGAACTGCATGCTTCTGCAAGGCTTATCAGAAGCTAAGAATTTGACATTGGTAGCTGAAACCAAAATGGTATGTATACACGTGGGCATGATCATGTACAACTTTGCATCATATTTACAGTGAGGATTGATTAATCTTTCCGGTGCGGTATATTCAGTTTATTTTCAGAAGAGAGTGGTGCCCTGTTTTTAAGAATTTGAAGACTTTGTTACTCAATGAATTCTGGTGTGTGCCTGCTGATTTAAGTGCACTGGCATGTATTCTTGAGCATTCACCTGTTATACAAAGGCTCATCCTTCAACTCTTTTCCAAGGTATGCAAAATTTTTGAATCTTACAGTTTTAGCTGTATAGGATTACTATACAGAATTGATGATTTTGGTGAAATGTTTCTGTTCATTCAAGGGACCCAAACATAAAGTGCAAATGAAAGGAAGCCGCCGGCCATCGGAAATATCAGCTGCAATGCTAAAACATCTTGAGATTGTTGAAGTCAAATGTGAAGTGGTTGATGAGAGAGTTCTCAATGTTTTGAAGTTCCTGGGTAGGCTTAATATATGTAAGATAACTATTGGCACTTATGTTTTTTCATACTTATTCAAATTCAAATTAACTGCGGAGTGGAAAATTTAGCAATTAAGAAAATCCTAGGTTAGTGAGAAAAAACAGTGAATTTTTGGGATACTAAAGTAGTTAACAATTGTTAATACTAAAAGAAATATATAAATAAGAGTCTTAATGCTTTCCATGTTGGAAAGAAGGAAGAAACTATGTCCATTGGAATAACACATTAACACCAAATACTCCATAAATATGAGATACAGAAATGAATATCCTGCATTACATATAGTGGGTACAGAATCGAAACAAGTGTTAATCCTCAAATCTGTACTTGACAAGTCCTCAAAATTTGTTGCATCCATGACATGTTAACATGTGATTAGTTCAGATCATTATATAATTGTCTGTATTGAGTTGTTTAGAGTAGCAGCAATAACAATTTGATAGCCAGCTTTTTTATTTTTTGACTGACATCATCAGCGTCTTACAACATTGTAGTGCCTCACACTCAATCATTTGTTTTCATTTTTATTCTTTTCTTTTGAACGCTTAATGCTAGCATTTCTAACTATGTAAATAGCCAATATGCCATGTCTGATTCCTTATACGACTTTGTTGTTCACTTGTTAGCTTCCATGTGCATATTTCTTTTTTTTAGAAAGTGTGCAACCCAAGCTTCTCAACTTTTAGCATTAGATTGGTCATGTGAGACATGATATCGTCAAAACATTGGTGAAAATTACTTGCAAAATGTAACAATTTCACAATTTTCTAACATCACATTTATTTATTTAAAATATGGTAAATTTATTTTTCCTTTGTCCAAAGTTAAATTCTTAGGCGCTGAATCTTATTCTTGCCTCCTCGTCATGCTTTCTTACTTTCTTGTACTTGTGCTGGCTTCAGTTTCAAAGAATAGGAAGTGTTGGGCAGAAGATGAATCTATTACTGCCTCAAGAAAATGAAAAGTTTCATCAGTGGAACAATATGAACCTACTGTACATTGAATTTACATGTTTTCTCAGTTGGATTCCTTTTCTGATCAATGTGTAGGAACAATATGACAGTCAGCTTTTTTTAGATAATGGAATTGATTCTGGCCTTAACTTCAAAGAAGGTACAACCAATTATTACAAATATTGAAGGACTACCATCTGTGAATTAAAAACAAGAAGACTAATACTAATACCACCTTAAAATAGAAATCGCCATTTATGGTCGGCCAAAAAGCATAAAAAAGTCTTTGTCTTCCTCAAACCGAAGAACTAATCTCCGAAACCTGCAGTTGATTGATTGTCAATCAAGTCCTGCTCTTAACACCGTTGGCAAGAGTCGAACCAAAGCAAAAGAGACGTGGGAAATTAGTTGAGTTGTAAACAACAGTTATTGGCAAAACTTAATCCGCTCCAAAAAGGGCACGACCACGACAAAGCGCGTAAGAGGACTCCAAAAACAATGCCTTCAAGAAGGGAACGACATCGAAGATATGCCGCCATCGCTTAACTAGAGATCACCAGGGTTTCACCCGACAGAGAAGCGGTTGTGCTACGACGATGGCTCCAAGGAACAAGATGGCGTCGGACAACATCATCATTGTCGGCCCTGGCTTCACGCCAGGATAGATCTTTCGCCCAGCACGACAACCACGACCGTGCTACGCTGCCGGCCCGCCCCCACCACTGAGGAGCTACACGCCCGCGCGACCACCGTAGACATAGCACCGACGTCCATGCCGACCAGATCCGGCGCAATTAGGTGCGAAGGCGGCAGGGACGTCGACGACGCAGCCACCCCCTCCCCACGCCACGCACGTCGACGCCGCGCCGACACCGCTGACGGGCTACGACCACTCACGGCTAGATCTGGAGTCGAGTTGCTGCCGGACTCATCGCCATCCGTGCTGTCTCGCCGAGATGTCCCAAGGCAGGCGAGGCCCTCAGGTATGTCCCAAGGCAGGCGAGGCCCTCAGGCTAGATGGCGCCAAACGTCGGCATCGCCGTCCCACGGATGCATCTCCATAGTTGCGCCCTCACAACACCACCACGCCGACCCCAGCGCTAGATCCGGCCTCAACAGTCCTGGTCGGCATCACCACCGTGGCAGTGCACCGAAACAAGGTTGTGGCCGACCGTGCCTCGGCAACACTAGTCATGTCAAAGCCGACGATGTCTTGTACAACCTTCTGCCAAGGCCATCGTCATACCTCACTGCTGCTGCTCCTAATCCTCCTAGCCTTGCCGTCGCCTTCCTCACGGCCGCACGCGGCGGCGCTCGGGCGACAGCAAGGCAAAAATTGCTGAATCGCATGTCCCTGTTTCTTGGATCGTTAGTTAATTCTTCCAATCGTTCCATAGTTTGTGCCTTTGTTGACATGATTTACCGTGCTACTTTCGCATCTAGGCAACACTTTATATGCCTTGATCCTTTGTTCCATTTAATTTGCTATATGGCTTCTTTCGAACGCAGAAAGTTCTTAGGAATCGGTTTAATTTCTGCAAATCCTTTGAAAATCCACTTTCATAGGAGATCCTTGTCATGATTCAATCCCATATGCATATGAACTTGAATGATATACATAATATATGGCATTCTGATTCCATCTGAATCAAAATGTACCACTCCAAAGGTCGATTTACGAAAAGTCTCACATCAAGTTTTGAGGATTTAGGAGCCTAAACAAAATTCAATAGTGTACCACCTCATTTCCCCTCAAAACTACTCAACCTCGCTTTCTCCGCCACCTTTCGGCCATGCAGTGGCCCATACTCACCATCCAAAAGTCTCAATGGATCATGTTTCTTCCCTAATCTCTTCTGTTTTTCTTCAGTATTAACTATGTCAACTTATCAATAGCAAGGCAGGAAGCTGAAGAAAGCGTCTCCAACGAATGGATGCAACGACATCGGCATTCTATTGGACGTGATGCTACACCATGTCAAGAAAGGAGATTTCATTTAGGGCTTGTTCAGTTAATCCCTAAGAGGGAGTGTCGGTGATATGGATATGGGGTACCCACAGAAGGCTAAACATGGTTCTACACCCAGACATCCGCGTCCGAGGCAGGGATCAGACTACACGGCCTCACCCCGGGTTCGTCACTAGAGGAGTCGTGGCAACCCGACGCTCTGCCCAACACAGGGGCAAAGCGGTCGCGGCAGCCTGATCTCTTCGCACCACTGGAGGAGTCGAGGCATCCCGACGCCTTGCTCAACATGGGGCAAGGCGGTCACGACAGCCCGATACATGGCCCCCTGGACCCACGTGGCCGCTCCTCGGAGGGGTTGGGCTCGTGACCAGGATAGTGGCTGAGACCCCGGAAGGGGTTCGGGCCTCGGGAGCCACGTGACCACCCCCAGGGGGTTGGGCCCATCGCGCTCCCCGAAGGCTAGAAGTGTTGAGGAGGGGGTTCGGGCTACCCTGAACCCACGGCGCACGAAGGCACGTATAGTGCCCCACCATGTGTGCGGGCGTTGTGGCACCCATCGCCCAACCACCGCATTTACTACGATGGGAGGGCGCCTGACGTAGGCCACATCGCATTTAATGCGATATGAGGCGCACGCCTCGCCGCCATCACTTCCTCCCCTTGCATAGAAAGGGGGAGGGGGTAAAAGGTCTCCCCTTGGTGACTGCACGGTGACAACGCTCACTGAGGGATGGATGTCATTCCGCACGGTCACCATCGCATTTAATGCGATGGACGGCTGTATGAAAAAACAGGCACCCCACGTTGGACCGCTAGGTCCAGGGGGCTGCCTCATTGCCCGCTGACCAGTGGGCCCAACCGGCGACTAGAAGACCTAGCATCATCATCGCGCAAGCAGCATGGTGCCCTCCTTACCTGCTCCCAGTACCTACCCCCGACATGGCAACGTGGGGAGTAAGCCGACAAGACATGGCCACTATGGTCATTCCAGAAAAGAGATTAATTCCTATTCCTTGCAGGGAGAGTTGTTAGACCACTGTGGTGTCTTCTTGGAGTATAAAAGGAGGCCTAGGTTAGTAGTAAAAAAAGGAAGGGACGAGAGGACGAACCCTAGTAGATGAAAAAGAAATTGGCAGAAGAGATAGATATAGAAAAATCACCATGCCAAATGTTTGTAACTTGATTCTCAGTTCAACCACCAAGAACAGGAGTAGGGTATTGCACATCCCTTGCGGCCCAAACCTGTATAATCCACCGTCTCCTGAGGGGTCTCCCCCTCAAATCGTTATATCTCATTCCACGCTCTCTCCGATTCAGGCTCTAGCTCGCACCCCTAGGCCGAACGACAAAGGGGGTCCCATGGTCCCCCGCTTGAGGAGTTCACGCTCTGACACGGAGGGATTGGAGGGGGAAATAATCCCACACCTTTATAGGAGTGGAATAAATCCCCTCCAAATCCCCCTCAATCCCCATGGGGAAGGGAATAACCAAACAAGGCCTTAGGGGAAGCACCCTAAACACTTCGAATTACATGTTTTCTATGAGGAATTTTTTTAGATCCATGTGCAATAACATACAACTACCACCAATCAGCTGGAAATTTGTGATTATACCACTGCCAACGTTAGGCTACATCAATGTATCATTTCTAACAGCCACTCATGACTTTCTCATTTACCATTATACTAGTTTTTTCTCCATTTTAATTATGCGAAATGACAAAATTGCTGATGCCACTTTCACCCCGCAGATGTTGCCGCCGAAGGCATCCACCACGCCGCCGTCGGAGCCCTCCACCATAATGCCGTTCTCCATCCCGCGATTGTTGCTGGCGCCCTCCACAACGCCACCGCTACCCTCTCCGCAAAAGCTGCTGCCCAACACCTTCCAGCCACCACCACCCTCCACACAGTTGTCGGCCACCACAACGTCGGCACCACCCAACACCTCCTAGGTGTTGGTGCCTTCATCTATCATGGTAGAGGGGAAGGAAAAAAGAAACGGATTTGGATCGAGATCTCTCTGATGAATTGGAAGTAGCATGGGTAATTTTGTAATTTTGTGTAGCTAAGAAGTGTAATGTTGGAAATGGTATACTAGCGAAGCCCAACGTTGACAATGGTATAATCACAAATTTCTCCCAATTTGGCAGCTATGAATACACTCCAATTTATGCCTCGAATGTTCCAAATTTACTTTTGACATCTATTCGTGTATGCAGTTATTCAAAAAAAAAGTCAACATGTGTTGTGCACAAAATTCAACATTTTGATTACATTTTAGTCAAAGCCAACACACTAAAGGTCGATTTGCAACACGCTTTGCATCACAAAAAAATCAGAAAGGTATGGTCAGCAGTGCCAACAAAATTCATCGGCGAAAACCTTAAGCGTCCAAAATTATCCTCAGATTTAGCAAGATTGTTGCCTAGTAGGATGCTAGATACCTAAAAACCATCAAAAACATTGTCCAAGCAACTGTTTCTATGACAAAGATAAAATTCTCTGTCTAAGGAAGTCTATGGAAGCAAAGTCAGGACGACATAGTCTAAAGAGCAAAAAGTAAACATAATATGCCAAGACATCTTCATGGTAGATTACCTAATGAAGCAACTCACTACAAATCCAAACTCTGTCCTTAAAGACACCATAGAGAAAACACATCATTCATGTGACCTCGGTGATTTTCCAATAATTAACATGGCAGTGTATACGCCTTCATCTTCATCATTGTATGGTCACTGTCATTATAATGTTCATAATCTGGTCACTTGTCATCACTTTCTGCTTGGTCACTATCATCGTCATCGCCATCATCATAGTCTTCATATTTTTGGCAACTGTCATGACTATCATCATCTTCGACTTGGTCACTGTCACCACCACCAACATCATCATCATCTCCATCTTGGATACTATCATCACATTCGTTATGTTTGTCTTTGTTATTGTTATCATCATCTTTACCTTTGGAGATTTTGTTTTCTTCAAAACTGAAAGCTGCAATAAAAGTTAATAGTGCAGTAAGTTTTGAGACATCATCCAAATCAGAAATAGCATTAATAGTTACTTGAAAATACAAACTAATATGATTACTTCACTATTTTAGCAATAAAATACGACCATTACTATAGAAATCAACTAAGCAATCTGTATCACATAAAGCACAATTGGCACAACTAGCTGGCACACTCAGACTCGGTGCCTCGGTTAGTGTAAGAACCATTTTTTGTTGCAGTAGAGTTTTATAGAAAGATAAGATGTGAGGCACCTGTTCACATGGAAAATGACACTGATGAAAGTAGCAAGTAATAAAGTAAAATTCAAGACAAAAATATTAGTTGTTTGAGAGATGTACAAGAACAACTGGTGGGGAAAAATCACATCAAAATTGTTGAATGAAGAAAACTATTTATACTGATTAATGCAATACAACAACATTTATTTTCTTCTTTACATCATTAGGAAAGTCCACCTTTGAACTAACTTGCAATTTTCAATGGCTTTACATTGCGAGATTTAACACAAAGATGCAGAAAATCATGAGAAGTGCAACAGATAATACTCACAAGCCAAAAAACATGAGCTCATCCGTTGGGTGCTAATTTTCTCAGATGGGACATCAAAATTACGAAGGATTTGCAAAAAATTTTGAAGCATCTCTTCACTGTAGTACTTGATTTCAACAACCTGGAGGTGTTTTGATGCCAATTGTTCCCTTTGGTTGTAACTTCCATCTTCTTTAACCTTACACTCTGGTTTCTATCATAAAGAAAATAGTTTTATTGTAATCAGTTAACCATATGAAATGGCTTTAATAAAAAAAAGTGATTCTATTTAAAACAGTATACTCTTTACCTCAGACAACCGAAGAAGAAGTTTCTCCAGAATTGGTGAATGTTGGAGAAAGTAAACTAGTGCACTAAAGTCAGCAACTATACCAAGCAACAATGTTTTTAACTTGCTAAATGTAGGCCACCACCTAAAATCCTTGGTGATAGTGGTCTGTACAATACAGAGTAGTTATTAGAACAATTGAAGGTCTGACATCAAAAGAGCTATATATAGAGAATAGAAGTGCTAGATTGATATAAGATTTATGATAACTTTTTTTTTCACATGTAATTGGGTGTACTAATATGCTGACATTTATGATTCTTGTACCAAATTTCCAAGTCTATGATTTACTCAGTCAGTGGTGTATAAATTAGATATGCCATTGTTACGTCAGAAGGACAATTAGGCACAACCAAGAATACTAGCTCACCCACTATACATGATGTTTATACTAGACTAGACTAGACTAGACTAGACATATCTAGATGTTTTGGCACCCAAGAATAAAATATGGTAAGGAATTAGCTCATCCACAATTTTCACATAATTCTGCTTTCTACAAAAAGCAGGGCCTTCTGGCCTTCTGTCTAAAAATGAATCTTCACATAAAGAGTTCCTTTAGGAAAAGTAGTTTACATGCTTGCACTGAAAAAAAAAACACACACAAAAGATTCACATTCTAGTTAAAAGAAGTGAAGCATACCACGTAAGGATTAATTATGAGCTCCAAGTTGCTAGCATCTTTCAAACCATCGAGGAGCACACTGTCATCCATGTCATCTTTACCATAGCATTTCACACATGACACAGAACCACAGCCATCAAAATTCCTACAACGACAATCATCACACTCTTCTCCAAGTCTAACAAATGTTGTAGCTAACAATGGCATGCTCCCCAGAACAGGAGTCCATCCGTAGTTGTTTGCAAGCTGCAAGGAAACGAGCCTTGGCATAGCAATACGAATGCGGCTTTCTGGACCATCATCCGGGTTGAAATTACAAAACATCATACTCAGACATGTTAATGATTCTGACACTATCATCTCTGCGTGAATGACACAGCTATCCATCTTGAGACCCTCAAGTGTTACGCAACCTGAAAAATCGAGATGGTCTGTTTCGAACTTCACCCCCAAAAGCTCTACCCTTTTCAGGTGTTGTGAAATCAAAGTCTCACTGGATAGCATCAGCGGACGGCCTGTGCTAATGGCATTGACATGAAGCACCTGAGCTTGGCATGATATAGCATACCTGACCCACCTTTGAATGTATCGCCGTGCCTCGCACCAGCAACCATTTCTATGATCATAGGAGTTGATGACACAATCATGAAGAATTGTTTGGCCGCGGTGGCGCAGAAGGCTGTTGACGAACTTGTTTAGTTTCTGGGCGCTACGATACTCGTGCCCATCGGTGATACGCAAGGCGGGCACTGACTTCCACTGGTGGCGCCAACGGCGGGAGAGGACACAGGTTTGCACTGCCTTCCGTGAGGGCAGGAAGGATAACACCCTCTGCAGGACCTCATCCGGGAGATTGCTGAAGGGATCCTCACTACCCGCTGTACTGCTCCTTGACTTACTTACCTTAGTACTGCGTTGGTTAGGCATTATGTCGAGCGAGTAGAGCTCGTTGGGGTGGTGTCTGGTGTGTCACTGTAAGAAGAAATTAGCCAGGCATGCCGAAGCAAGGGTTAAACCTTTGAGCAATCTGTAATCTGTTAAATACTTGGAAGTAGAGAGAGATTGCTCACTGCGATGTGGAGGCGTCGTGGTGGTTGGTTGTGCGAGTGCTTGTGGCCGTCAAGGGAAAATGGATCAAGCAACCGACGGGGCATGGAGGAGCAGTGGGGGCAAAGATCCCTGTTGTGCAGCCAATTGATCAATTTGGATGTACTGCAAAAGACAATTGTGGTTTTAATGTTAGTGTACCTATGGTCAATAAGAGAATAAAAATATTATTTACAAGAGATTACTATGAGTACTAGACTATTATTTATAAATGCAGTACTTCTTTTCCTCACCGCTGGACTTGTCCCAAAATTTGTGATCTGAGCCTCCGAAAAACTTCAGTGAACCTCGCCTTTCGTTTGTGGTGTTGGCGAGGATATGGTGGTGGGCCTGTCAGATTAGGGTTAGGGGGTCTTTTGGGGGTGAGACGGCTACGCTAGAGTTGCAGACCAAAGAAGATCGGTGGGGCACACTAGTTGAGAGATAACGGTGTATCCGACGACTACCATCACGAGAGATGAGGAAGAGTCTCGCGGGAGAGAAGAAAAGTGACCAATGCAGAAGAAGAGAGTGGTAGCATGGAGGAGAGGAAGGAGGTGAACCTTGCTAGTCCTAGGATTTGTGATGGCGTGGTGGCGAGGGAGAGGCGGCTCTAAGTGCGGCGAGGCGATGAGAGGCAGATAGGGTTTGAAGGAGATTGGGAGTCAATTTATATAGTTTGGGAGGATGAATGAAATCCGTTAGATATAGATCAACGGCTCCCAGGAATCGTGATGGCGTGGTCGTGCGGGATGGGTGGCGAGGCGCCTGTGGTTTGGACGAGATTGCATCACTTTTTATGGCATGAGAGGGTGAATGAGATCCTTCAGATCTTAAAACAATGGCTCAATTATATGCACTCCTAAACACATACCCAATTACTTCATGTATTCTTTATTATTTGTAAGAACTTAAACAACATTTTGTAAAACTTAAACCACTCTTTTAGTAAGTAGATTTCATGTTTTAAGTGTTAACACTAATTAAATTGGCATTAACTGTACCAAGAAGTTATGTTTTTTAGAAGTTAGAACCTTTAGGACAACAAAACCACTCTTGTGGCTAGGGTAGAAATTTGATAGCCGCACTTTATGAGGCATGCCATATTTCGACCAAGCTTAATTATGGCAAGGTACACAGCAACCAAAAAAACTAGTGTGACCGTCTTCCACTATGTTATTCCTCACACAACTACACAAGTGGCGAATACCTCTTAGAGCAAATTTAATAGTGGGTGATGAGTTGGCTATAAGCTTATGTGGATGGTTAAAACAGTAAAAAAATGAGAGAGATTGACTCTCACGTAAAAACTATGCTCCAAAACAAATATACGTGAGAGAAAGAAATAGAATAAAAAAACTAAAGCCAATCTTATAGCTTTTCTGTTAGAGCAAGGTTAATAGTAGCACCAACATGTTAAGCTGTAAGCTCAATTACAGGCAACATGTACAAATAGATAGGCTATAATTTTCTCCTAGCTACTTATAGAGCTAATAAGTTAGCTAACTTGCTCTTATTTGACTTGGTTGGACCAAACTTTGCATTGTTATTTCTTACCATCTCTAGTAACTTGGCCTAACGTTGTAAGAGCAAGGCCA
Source organism: Leersia perrieri (assembly GCA_000325765.3). NCBI lineage: Eukaryota > Viridiplantae > Streptophyta > Magnoliopsida > Poales > Poaceae > Leersia > Leersia perrieri. The sequence goes on from CM002478.1 coordinate 4,165,865, forward strand.
ATAGTAAAGCCCGTTGTTAGCTCTAAAAATTACATATCAGCACATTAGAGGCCAAGTAATACAACATATCCCATCACCATCTTTTAATTTTTTTAATGCTAGTGATTGGTTGCATGTAAAGTTAGCCCAACGTATTCTTGGTATTAGTGTGTAGCCTGGCTATTAATTAGAAGCACACTTCCTGCACTCTCATGGCTATTTTAGAGCCCGCCTAGTCACTGTTGTACACGCTCTAAGGTACAATATATAGTCGGCGACAGCATGTCCACGTCTGCTTTGGTGCTGACATGGCAAAGAAATGGGAAGAGAGAGAACGGGAGCGAGCGACAAATCTATCACCAACTTATTGCCGGCTACAGAACGCGTCTCGAGGTTAAATCATCAATTACAGAAGAGAGACAACTCCACAACAAGTTCAGCGAGCAGCACCGACGAGCTTCACAGCAGGGGTAACCCTCAGCGTGGTCGTCATCTCCCGGTGCGGCCGAAGGTCAGGTCATCGTCCTCGGCGAGCTCGACGGCAGGCAGGAACTCGATCGGCTTGGCCGCCATGGCGACATCTCCTGCAATTCTCCCATCCGTGAAGCCTGATAGCTTGAGATCGTCGGAGCGCAAGAGCTTGAGGCCAAGGCCATGGCAACCGAGCGTACGAGCTCGCGGGGCAGCGACACCGTCGGTGGAAAGTGGGCAAGTATGATAGGACATCACGGCCGATGCAACGGACGACGCAAGCTCGTGGGGCAGCGCCACGGGCGGATCATGAGTTTGGCAAGCAGCGACACGGCCGGAGTACGAGCTCAGCGAGCAGCGATGTGGCCGACGTACGAGGCAGTGACTCAGCTAGCTGGCGCGGCGGGTGAGCTCGGGAGGCGGCGCCGTGGCCGGTGCGGCAGTCATGGGCACAAAGCTCGGCAGTGTCAAGCTTGCTATTGTACACCAGTACAGAGATGGCTATCGTTGAGGTGGATGAAATTGGAGCCAACTGCCTAAAGCTATTAACCTTGCTCTAACAGCAGCAAGTCAGCAACCTACCATGACCAAACACCGAGAAGGCCTATTAGTTCGATCCTCTAACTTGAAGAAGTTTGCAGTTGTGCCACTGACATGTGGACCACCTGCTGCATGGGCCCGTATGTTGGTGGCGCTGCAAACTCCAAATTGGGCAAACTGAATCGATCTCAAAAAAAATTCTTGCGAACGAAGCAGCCCAGCAAAGCTCTGCATCGATGTTGTACAGGCGGCAGGTGGCCATGGTGACCTTCGGCGCCGTTTTCCAAGTGTGGAGCCTCTGTGTTATCAGCTGTTGTATAAAGAAAAAACTTACCGCAGATAAACCAAGGGAGACCTTGTGTATACTGATAATAAACCATCAGATGGTTACATTAGATAGGTCACTGAAATATGAACATAGGCCTTCGAGAACTAGGTGATTTGTAAGGTGAGGTTCGGTCCATAGTCACTGCATGATCCACACAAGTTTACATTAACAGTTCGAAGATGGAGGCCAATGGGACACGTACTGCATCTTTTAGTAGACAAAACACAGCAAACTCATGCTCCATATTTTTTTCCTCTGCTCGAAATTAAACCCTGCAAAAACATAAAAAGCACAAATAAGCACCGGAAGGTCATATGAGCATAAATGGCAAATTCCAATTTCCAAAATTTCAGCTGCTTTGCAACAGACACAAATAAGTGCAATTATCAAATATAAATTAATTTAACTTGCCTTACAAAAATTACCGAATGCTTGGCAACAGTCCTGACGACAAGCACGTACTCGAGATAATTGAGAGATTTACTTTTTGTGCAATCAATAATAAAAATGAGCATGACAAAAAGCTCATAAATAATTTGGAGCAAAGCTCAATTATAAATTCTTAATTTTTTAATAGAGCATGTAAATTTGAGAAAGAGTGTTTAAACCTTCTTGTCTATGTGATTGGGTATTTTATTTAACCTAGTTACTAAGTAGAAGTGTTGCAGTTTTAAATCATTGAATACATGAAACTTTAGTGCTAACTTGAGCTTAATTGCAATCTCTTTGTTTCATGTTTTTACTCTAATGCCATGCTTGTTATGCTAGTTGGTGGATTTATTTCTCTTGTCTTGCAACACATGTCCTTGGATTGCTTTAGGTATGCTCCAAAACTCTTGAAAAAAATATAAAAAAGGCATGAATATAGCATATTTATTTTGTGATTCTCTCTTTTAAAGATCATGATGAAATCATTGTCAAAGGGGGAGAAAATATACAAAATGCATGGTTCTTGAAAGGGGGGAGAAAAAGAGAAATTCGATTTTATGAAAATGGAGAAATTCTTTCTTTTAAAAAGGGGGAGAGTTTTTCTTTGTCAATTTTGTGATTTTTGGTTCTTAACACCAATTTGAATTTTTCAGATGTTGCCAATGTGTTCATCGAGGGGGAGATTGTAAGATCAAGGTTTTGATTAATATTTTGTGATGAACAAATTGACTTTATAAATAATAAATTAAATGAAATTGGTTTGGAATGTTTGAGGTTGTTGGTGTGAGTGCGTGTGATTGATGTGGGTCAGGTTGCGAATCTGTGCCCGGTAATGGTTGTTTTGTCTATTGTGTGTAGGTGACTTGAGGTCAAGGCTTGGTCAATGGCAAGGACTGAGACTAAGTTCAGGGAGGAACTGAGGTCTAGAGCAGTCAGGAAAGCCATATGATAAGATTGGATTAGAGTCAGAAGTCTTAAGGTTAACTTCGGTCAACGGTGGGATCGGGACTATACTCAGGGAGGAGTAGAGGTCCAGAGCGATCAATGATGCCGAGTGACGAGGTTGACGAAAGACAACATACAGTGGAGGGACACCGTGTGGGTGTTGTTCGTAACGGGCTTGACATGGTTATGTGTGCGAGCGCCGGAGAAGTGCGAGCGTCGGCAAAATTGGATGAATATATGGTTCTACAGTAGAGGAGCTACTGCAGCGTGCATATATGTTAGGTGTGGTACAGCACATACATGTGTACATACGTGTGCTAGGAGATCGATCGGTGGATGCATGGCTCGGTGCATGCATGTACGTGTTGCTGTGATTGTGTGCTTGTGCATGCGTGTGCGTGCATGTGTGCATACAGGAGTGATCAATGGATGGTTTGACCAAGTCAACTTGGACTTGGATTGATTCGGTAGCAGCAGGCAATCGGCTAGAGACCGATCGATATACGGTGGTGTACGGCCGTACGCAGGAGTCCAACTTGGTCGGTGTTTTGCCGCGGCTGCGGTGTTGAATAAAAAGAAAAGGAATTTTTCTTTTTAGGAAATTGTAATAGAGTCCTATTAGGAATTGAGTCCTACTAGGAATAGGAGATATTTGGTATAAATAGAGAGGAAGGCTTAGCCTAGAGGGTGAGCCACAATTGAGAGATTTGAGTGCTCTTTGTTTTAGGGTTTTTGTAGGGGTGCTTTGGCTGCACCTTGTGACAATATATTTCAGCAATAAATATCATATTCAATCATGAAGGCGTTTCCAATCACGTAAGTTGCTTGAATTGATTTTGTTCGTTTTGCTGAAATTCTGAGATAGCTAGATTGCGAGGGTTGTAACTTTTTAACCGTACATTATTTTGTAAATCCGTTCGGTGGAGTTGTTCCGTATATCTTCTAGTTTATTTTGACAAAATTTGGGATAAATCAAACGGTTGGTTTTTGCGTAATCTGGTTTTTACTGATACTTTGTTAATCTGGTTTTTGTTTCGAAAATTAAACTTCCGCTGTCAATACCTACTATTCACCCCTCTCTAGTAGGTTAATTTATTGTGTTCGATCCTACAGTTAATGCGAAACATTTTCTAACTAGTATAAAAAATTATGAAGCGGTACACTTTATAAGGTGTAGCAAGGTCTTTTTATCTCAACAGCACATACATTGTTATTAATTGCACTTTAATATTAGAACGGATATGTTCTTTAGGCATACGGTTTATAGAAAGCTTACATAAATGAATATACAGCATAACTCAATGGCAACAGAACAAAATAAATACCATTCAATCACCAAACAAAATATTCTAATTTGATTGCTGTGTTTCAGTTGTAGATACACTGGTATGCTATGTTGAATTACATTAATCACATGCTTCATGGCATGGTATGTTGTGTCAATGTATCATAAAAAAGGAGGGAGCATTGAGTCATCCCCCCGTTGATTCATCACAGACTAATATTTGTTTCCTTATCAAGTTCTAGAATTTTGTGCAGAGCAATATAGCCATTTAAAAACAAATCTTAGAACTAATGAAATAGATATGTAGGGGATCAAACAACTAGGGGCATGCTGGGGACGAAGTGAATTTCAAGGGCATGGAAGAGGTTGAGCATAATGTAGGTACATATGGACTATTCTTGTAATTATAAGAAGCAACAAGTGAGTGTTGTGGAAAAGTTTAGGCCAAACTCCATGTGATGAGAGGTTCAAGTTAAATGGCAGTTGTTGGACTTGACAATCATCTTCCCACGTCAGCTTTTCTTCATTCTTGAGACTCTCATCAAATTTACAAATGGGTGACCAAAGCCTTTTCCTTTCTAGTTCATCAACTTCTCAAACATGTGGTCTGCACAACCAATTCCTACTAGTCCAAAGTTTCTCTCCTACCTGAGAATCAAGGCCGCTGCTGTACAACACCCTTTATTACTTGGATTATGTGATATTTATTCACAATTCATGGCAATTTGGCAGAGCTCCTGAGCTCTTGTGTGGCATATTGGTGGAGGCATGGAATTCCAAAGGCCTTCCCAATGTGGTCCTGAGTCAAGTTTGATAGGTCGGTCACACGACCTGGCATCCATGGGAGCATTGCAACACAAAGAGTGCTCTTTGGTCATACTCCTGTGCTGTTCTCGTCAATCTGTCAGGTAAGTTTGGCATTTTGATCATCCCATCTGATTTGTACTGACTCTCACATCAAACACCGTTGCAGCTATAGATGGATGGATGGAAAGTGTGATAGTAGTGTTGTTGTCAAGATATACGGTTGTTTACTTGTCCACAATGTAATCTCATACTCAGATGCTAATGGATGTCATTTCTCTACATCCACCGACTGCGGTGCTTCTGAACTGATATTTTGTACATACTAATACATCAAGTCAAACTCATGGAGATAGCAATGAAAGATTGCGCATCACAATTCAATTAAAGAAAATGTAGTGTATAATGTTTTTTTGCCTTCACACTCCAATTAAGTTGCTAGTATCTTATTTTCCTGGATATTTTTAATATAGGACAGTTCCTGAAATACAAGGTTCATGAGAGCCAGAAATTAATTACCTTGCAACATGGTTTCAAATGTCAAACCTTTGGATTTTTTTTCGAATAAGCAGGAGATCTACCTATCATTTCATTAAGAAGGAAAGAAAAGGTGGGAGGGCTACAAAACCAACCAAACCCCCACCAACATCCATACAACGTACGCCCCCAAACAACAAACAAGAGACTACAAGACCTCACTGAAGGAGCAAGAATAACAACCATAGCCAACAAATCCCGGAGCTTGGAAGCCCCGGCCATGCACCAAAGCGCACACTCACTAGCAACCGCTTGGAGAACATCATCAACCCTTGGATTAGCCCCATTGAAGATACAATTATTCCTGTGCTTCCAAATCTCCCATGCCACCAGAATGATCAGGGAGTTGAGGCCCTTCTTATCATTAGTAGCCAATCCCTACGTTGCCCTTGACCACCACCTTTGTTAGGAGTATCATGGCTTGGCAGGATAGAGAAGAACCCCAGCTTCATGAGGACAGCCGACCACACCTGTCTACTGAACACACATGACACCAAGATGTGGTTGATAGTCTCGTCCTCTTGGTCACATAAAGGGCACACCTCCGGTCGATCGAGCCCGAACCTAGCCAACCGATCCGCCGTCCAACAACGACCATATGTAGCGAGCCAAGCAAAGAACTTGTATTTTAACGGGGCCCAACTCTTCCAAATCCTTTTCCAGGAAGCAAATCTCATTGTACCAACAAAGAAAGCCTCATAGGCGGATTTAGCAGTGTAAACCCTGGAGCTAGAAAACTTCCAACTGTATTGATCAAGAACATCAACCTGTAGGGCCACACCACTCACCAAGTCCCAGACCCGAAGATACTCAGTAAGGACTTGCACGGACAGGGTTCCCTTAATTTCTGAAATCCACCTATTATTGTGAAGAGCTTGAGCCACGATACACTTTTTAATCACCCTTTTAGCAATCAACCCATGAAGGTTTGGAGCAAGATCCTTAATAGATGCCCCATTCAGCCATCTGTCCGACCAATATGTAGAACACCCATTCCCAACTCGAGACACCACAACCATACTGAACATCTCACGAGACATAAGAGGAACCTGAATAGGTAACCCTTGCCATGCGCGATCGCTATCCGTTTTCTGCAGCCAAAGCCAACGAATCCGAAGCGCCCAACTCATGTACTCCATATTCAAAATTCCCAGGCCGCCATAAGCAATCGGGCGGCAAACTCTGTTCCAAGCAACCAGACAACTCCCACCATTGGCCTTCTCTCTTCCCGACCATAAAAACCCCCTTCTTCTTTTATCAATGGCCTTAGTCACCCATTTCGGCAAATCCATAGCAATCATAGTATAAATCGGGATAGCAGAAAGAACCGCTTTCACAGAGATAAGGCGACCGGCTTTATTCATGAGCGAGGCTTTCCACAAAGGGAGATCATCCGCAACCCTGTCAACGAGAGCTTGAAGATCAGATTTTGAAGGCTTCTTGATCTTCAAAGCAAGACCCAAATAAGTGCACGGAAAATCTTTGATCACACACGGCAAAGAGGCTGAAATTATCTCCAAATCACTCTCATTACACTGAATAGGAGTAATGGAGCTCTTCTGCATATTAGTAACCAGCCCTGAAACATGACCGAAAACATCCAAAATATTCTTGATAACCAGCAGATCCTCCGAGGTTGGCTTAGAAAAGAGCACCACATCGTCCGCATAAAAAGAGCATCTTTGCCGCGTATTACCAAAGGCAAGCGGCTGCAACCAACCTTCCAAACTAACACAACTGACAAGTTGAATTGCACAATATTTATTCCCCAGGTAGTCAAGATCTTCCAAAGTTTGCCAACCTCTTCATCAATAGATTTAGATTTTGGGCATTTAACTTCAACAATCCGAAGATACCGCAGTACAGCCGTTCTTTTGAGATAGTTGGATATATCCATAGGAGAGCCATGCATCTGTTCCATACAAAATATTTCGTATTGATCAATTATAATATGGAATATAAACAAGATAACACCCATCACTATCTTATCTGGAAGGTGTATAGTAAGTACATACCTTGCAGAGGTTAAGTGTCAGCTTCCGTAAAACAGGTGTATGCTGAAGAAAGCAAAGTAGTGCATGGAAGCCACTGTCCAAACTATAATCATAGAGTATTAGTGTTCTTAAATTACTGAAAATGGGACACCATCTTAGATCCCTTTTAAAAGTAAACTGAAGAAGAAGAAGAATAAGAAACAAATCAGATCAGTTCGATATTTAAACCTGTATAGGTTGCAATGGAATGATAGTTAAATTAATATGACTATATGAGTACATGAAAAAGAGCACATGTATGAATATTAAATAATGGTGGAAGCAATTATGAATATTCAATAACGGTGGAAGCAAATGTTGCCATACCATATGATGGGAAAGTCCCAATCGTAAATCTGTGGCACTTGACAATCCCCCAAGAAGCAGACAGGTACCACTGATGTTGTCATTATCACGACAGTTTGCACAAAGACAAATTAGTGCATTGTAATTGTCCTTAATAGCACAATTGCCACTATCACTACTGTTGCTATCAGTACAGTTGTCGCTGTCACAACTGTTTTTTTCAGAACAGTTCTCACTGTCATTGCCTCCACTGTTGTTTTGAGAACAGTTGTCATTGTCACAAGAGTTTTCACATGGACCATAACATTCCCCACAGATACCTTGACCATAATGGTCCTCATCAAACCATCCAAGCCTGACAAATGCTCTTATTGAAGATGGCATGGTTTGAAGCAATGGTGTTTGACCTTCGCAACAATTTAATTCCAGATAAAGTAGGCTGCTCACAGAAATTTCTGTTCGTGAGGCTGAGTTAAAATTGCATGTAATGATCTTCAGGCATTTCAGGGATTGGGAGAAGATCTTGTCAACACCAATAACACAAGCATGCATCTTTAGATATAACAACACCGGGCAACATGAGAAATCAAGAAACCCTCCATTGAGCTTTGCCTCAGAAAGCTCCAACCTCACCAGGTGCTCTGAAACGAGAGGCCTGCCTGCAAATTTAACGTGGACACTGGTTCCAGGATCGATCAGTAGCACCCGAAGTTGCCACACATGCTCCAGAACATATCGGATCCACATGTCTACTTGGGCACCATTCACATCCTCAAAACCATCAAAGCTGAACCTGCATTCATGAAGAGACCCCTGATTTCGGCTGAGCAGCAGGTGGTTCACGAACTTGCTCAGCTTGTCCACAACAGCCGAGCTCTCCTCATCGATGGCGCTTTCAAAACATGGAGACCTCGATAAGCCCGCAATGCTCAGACGCCGGGTGGACTTCCAGAGATCGAGCCAGCGGCTGGAGAGCAAGCTCGTCTGCACAGCCTCGTGGGTGGGGAGGAACCACAGCACGCGGTGGAGGACCTCGTCGGGGAGGTCGCTGATCCTGTCCCCGCCGTCCACGCCGCTCTCCACACGAGCTTTCTTTCTCCCACCCCGCATTGGAGCCATTTCATCGAACGGGTGGCGGGCGCTGCTGCTGGACAGACAAGAGCGTTATCATGAGAAGCTCGAAGATTCCGGGAAGGAACAAGTTAGCAAGTTTGGTCCTCTGCGCGTGCTCACCTTGCGTCAGCTGCTTCAGTCGCCGCCGCCGCCGCCGGCACCGGCAGGACGCCGGCGATGAGGGCTGGATTCGGGGAAAGGGGAATGGCAATGGGGAAGAGGAGAATTTCGTGGTTGAGATCGAAGAGAATCGAGAGGGGGGAGGGGGGGTAAAGAGACGGATGGACGGAGAATTTGTTAGGGTTTTCTCACACTCATCTGATCCACTGGAAGCGGCGCATCCTCTCTCCAGTCCTCCGGGCATTGAAACAATTTTTTTTCAGTGCACATTGAAACATTTTTCCGGACATTAAAATTTTTTTCACTGCACATTAAAATATTTTCCTGTATGCATTAAAATAAAAGTATAGGCATCTGATATTTAGACTCTCATTAAACGTCTAGACATTAGCATTACCGTATATTAATTGGAGAAAATCCGCAGCACCAATCACTAGTGTTCCAGTATGTTCGTTCGCATGTGTTTTAGGCTTCTAGCTCAGCTTCTCTCTGGTATTGTCTAGGGAAAACTGATAAAACTAAGGTTCTAGCTATATTTTCTTTCTTGCCAATTGATCCATCACACGTCCAAAGTTTCAGAGAGATGCAATCATGCAATTTTAAAATACTGCAAATCTAGTCACCAGCTATGATTATGTACTATGAAAAATATCTAGGACCATATATAGGATCTAACACATCTCCATCAGAAGCTGACAATTTGAGAGTGACGGAGTAGGGGAGTTCACAAATTTGCGGGCAATCATGTTTACCATTTTTAAGAGTGTAGCAATAGGAGGCGCAAGCTATTAAAATATCCTGAAGGTATCAATTTAAAGACCGATGAAATTGAAATAGCAACTCATAAGAAACAAGTTACAACTAGATGATCTACGACTGTAGAAAACTGATAGTGCCAAGTCTGACTCAAAATAAATTGTACTCTTCCCTGTCCTATTACTGCAAATGACAGAACATACTTAAATTCCAAACATGAAAACGTTTTTTACATCAAACTTAACCCTCCATTCTAAATACTCCAGATAGGTGGTAGGTCTGTTGACAATTGTTTATTCACCATTCCTAAAAACTGAAACCTGTAGAGAAAAGGAAAGACACATTAACTTCAGTGGCAAGCCTCGTCTAGAGAAGTTTTATCATTTAGTTAGTTGAGAAAGATATTTATAATATAAAACAGATTATAAGAGTACAAATTTCACTTATCCCCCTTGTAGCTTAATCTGATTGAAGTGTTATTTATATTATAGGAAGACAAAAAAGAAATGATATGTACATTGATTCATGGATAGGGCAAGGGTCCAAATACCATGATAAAAGACAAGATACTTCTCATTAGTGAGGATCTTTATGCATCTTTATTGCTTAATTGATAATTGGTTACATGGGTATTTTATAGAGAAGGGTCCCCAAGAAAGTTTTTTTTTTCTTTTAACATCTACGTGCATTTCCTCTTAGGCTCATTGTCGCCCAATATGTTTTAAGATCCAGATATATGATGCACGTCTATTGCATGTGCTTTAGTATTTAAACATAGATGAATCACGATAACGATCGAACGGCTCTCACCCTAGGTACAAATGCACATAGGTTCAGTAAAACCAAGGGGCCCTTTGCTACAACACCACAAATATACTACAAACCATGTCTCTAATTCTTAACTAAACCAATTCTTTCCTAACAAATAGATATAATACACCTACCAAATAACTAATCTCTAACATGTGAACCTAACAAATTATTACTAACTATTACGAAGGTAAACTCTTTTCTAAACATATTGTTACAGTGTGATGTACTGTTCATGCTAGAATTCCAATATGCCCCCATAACAAGTAATCAATGTTTCATCAAATGATAATTTGAAGCTCCAATAAACAGTTAGCTAAAGGTTTTGCATTCTTAGATAAAAGTAGAACAAAGAAAAAGCTAGCAGAAAATAATCCATGCATCAAGAGAAGTAGAAATGTGAAAATCCAACATGAAGGGGGGTGGCCGAATGAGTAATGAGAAAATGTACTGGAGTAAGTACTACTTAATTGGCTACTCAAATGTTAGTTTGTATCAAAAAGATAACTCAATGATGTAAAATTCAATTCAACAATAGTGCATAACCATAATGATTTTTCAATAGACGTGAGGCATATCTTATTAATGATTTGCTGCATAGAACTACCAAGGAAAAACCAGTCATTCATTAATTATTTTTTCCCTACAGAAGGTTTGAAGTTTATTATTTACCAATTTCTTCTGCTGGAATCAAGGATTTACCATATAAATATGTAAATAGCCGAGATTTTCAACTTCTGTACTTTATGCGGTTATAACTAAAATATATATAAATGTTAAAATAGAAATGCCTTTGTAAACTACTTTGTAAAATTATTTAATCAGAAACCAACTTTCCATACTATTCAGTGCAGTTGTTTGTTATTGTAATGAACTAACCAGGAAGTCAATCAAGAACTATTAAACCAACCAACATCTTAGCACACTATATATGCAACCCCGTTTATTCCAATGACCATTTGCCGTACATTTGTGTTCACTACATGCCAATGTAGTGGCTTTTTTTTTTTTGGCTCCCACACTCCCACCCACCAAATAATTGCAGCAAATTCAGTAGGTAGTTTATTTATTCCTACTGTACTACTTTTCTAAGAGTAAATTTCACAAAACTATAGATACTTTGACCAAATTTACATAAAACTATAGATTTAAGCATGTATATCACAAAACTACACTTTTAGGTCAAGTTTATCATAAAACTACAGATTTAAGAGATTATATCATAAAGTTGCAAATTTAGTGATGAAATCAACAAAAAACTATATATATTTTTATATTTTAGAGTATAGATTCATAGCACAATTGTATTTTTAGTTACAAAGATGTATTTCTTTTGATAAAATTGATGCTAAATCTCTCTAGTTTTCTCATGCAATTGCTTAAATATGTAGTTGTGTGAAAACTTTGACACCAAATTTGTAGTATTGTGATAAACATTCTTAAATATGTAGTTTTGTAATAGTTTAGCCAAAGGATATGTAGTTTTGTGAAATTTACTCTTTTTCTAATGAAGAAAAAATTGCTTGATTTTTTTCACAAATATAAAGGTGAAGGAAAAATTTTCAGATAAATTGAAAGCGTATGACCAGTTCATAGTTGGCTTACGTATGTTAAATGCACATAGGAGCTTTAGAACTTGGGAAACATTCTCGTTAACCACTTCACATTTAACTTCCACTATTTTAAGGTGCTCCAGCATCTCAGTTGGTCTCTTCATCGGACAAAAGCTCCCTTTCATTTCCACTCTATGTTTAGGTTCCTGAAGTAAAGGAAGACATTATGTTTATAACTTGAGAATGCAGCTTAATGCGTGGAAGTCAGGGGCCACACACCAGTGGTCATTTAGTAATAAAGTCTTCAACTTGCTAAATGTAGGGCACCATTTCAAGTCCCTTTTAAAAATAAACTAGACGAAACACAACACAAATAATCAATTAATCTCACACCAAATACTCCCTCTATTTCATAACGTAAGAAGTTTTGACTTTTTGTTTGTAACATTTGACTATTCGTCTTATTCAAAAAAATTATAAAAGTACTCCCATCATTGATTTTGTTTGTGACTTACTTTATTTATTATATGAAGTACTTTAAGCATGACTTTTTTATATATATTTGCACTAAATTCTTGAATAAAATGAATGGTCAAACATTATAAGAAAAAGTCAAAACGTCTTGCATTATGAAATGGAGTTAAATACAATGTAAAATCCAATTAGCGGCATTTGCATGAGAAAATTTTGTTTGGACTTTGAGCGCCTTTGTAAATGTCCAGCAATGGATACACATATACTGCCAATCAAACAATCCATGGTACTATATAATGTGTACTTATGAAGAGTATAAGCATACCGTACTGTATTTAGCTGTCAATACCAAATTCTTCGCTTCCGATAAACCATTCAAAAGAAAGCAGTCCTTTTTGTCATTTACGGGGGAACAGTAGCTACAGTCCTCCAAACCACAATACCCAGAGCCATCCTTTCTACAGTAATCAGAACATGCAGAGCTGATCGTGACAGTTGCCTCCACTAACGATGGCATGCTCTCAAGCACAGGAGTCATCGCCAAATTGTCCTCCAGCTGCAGGGAAACAAGACTCGGGACACAAATTCGAGTGCGGAGGCCATTATAGAAAGAGCATTGGGTGATGATCAAACTCTGTAGGGACCCAGCCAATGAGATAATATTGGGACAATACACATTGCATTCATCAATCTTGAGATATTCCAGTGCCGAGCAGCTCGAGAGGTGGCAGAATCTGTTAGTTAGTTCTACGCGAACGAGCTCTAGCCTCGTCAAGTGCTGTGAGACAAGAGGCACGTCGTCCACCTGCATCCCTCTCCACACAATGTTATCGATCACCAGAGTCCGAACCCGGGAGGCAACAGCATGCCGGATCCAGAGATTCACTCGGCGAAAGGCGTCAGTGGTGCCGTGCAAATCCTCATCGTCAAACCAGAGCTTGAGCTCGCACATGTCGAGAGGCGTGCATCCGCGGAGGAGGAGAAGGTGGTCCACGAAATCCCTCATGCCCTGCACGGCCGTCGTTTCATCGTCGTCGTCGCCCCCAATCCTCAGGCCCGTGGCCGACTTCCAGAGGTCGCGCCAGCGCTGGGCGAGCACGCACGTCTGCACGGCGTCCCGCGCCGGCAGGAACGACAGCAGGTAGTGAAGGATCTCGTCCGGAAGCGCGCCGACGCGGTCTTCGTCCCCCTTCGGGTCGGTCTTCTTGCTCCTTTTCCGCGGAGGCATTCCGTCGAACAGGCGGCGTGCGCTCTCTGCGCAGGCAGGAAATTCTTCAGCTTCAGACGAGACCACGCGGAAGAGAGAGAAGAGAAGGATGGCGCATTACTCACCGTATAAACGCCGCGCGACTCGCCTCCCCTGAACGGTTTAAGCTTGCCCGCCGGAGCTCGCCGGCGGTTGCGCGGCGACGCACGGGGTGGGCGAATCCCCAACTCGATCGATCGTCCCGCGGAAAACGGCCACGATCTCAACGAAGACTTCGAGTCGCGGCCCCACAGCCCCACTCTCCAGCCGACTATTTTTGAGAAATAATAATATTTTTATAGAAAATTGTAAAAATAGAAGTCGACGGAAGAAAATCGCACAAATAGGATCGTACCGTCACAGGCTCTGGCGGTAGGGCTCCTACCGCCGGACGGTGTGGCGGGTTGGTAGGGCACCTACGGGCTTGGCGGTAGGGCACACTTCTAAGGCTGCGTTCGTTATCACGAGAAAGGAAAATGAGGCATATTAATTTTTCTATGGCACGCTTTACGAACTGCTAAACGGTGTGTTTTTTGAAAAAATTTTCTACATAAAAGTTATTTTGAAAAACCAAATTAATCTATTTTTAAAATTTAAAATAACTAATACTTAATTAATCATATATTAATGATGTTTCTCGTTTTGCGTACGGTACACTAATTACTCTATGACCCTGCTGTCAACCCATGTGACGCTGTGCACTATGCGTACTACTTCCCATTTTTTCTTCCCTTTTAGTCTCGATTTTTATGTGTACACGTTTTTCGAACTAACAAACGGTATATTTTTTAAAAAAAAAGTTCTACACGAAAGTTGATTTAAAAAATCAAGTTAACCTTTTTACAAATTTAAAATAACTAATACTTATTTAATCATTACTGATGATGTCTCTTGTTTTGCATACGGTACAAAATTACACTAATTAAAACTACACTTTAATTCAAATTTTAATTAGTTCAAATATCATGTAGTTTTAATTGGTGTAATTTTGTACCGTATGCAAAACAAGAGACATCATTAGTACATGATTAAATAAGTATTAGTTATTTTAAATTTGTAAAAAGGTTAACTTGATTTTTTAAATCAACTTTCGTGTAGAATTTTTTTCTAAAAAAATACCGTTTGTTAGTTCGAAAAACGTGTACCCAGAAAAATCAAGACAAAGGGAAGAAAAAATGGGAAGTAGTTCGTACAGTGCACAGTGTGCAGCCTGCCGTCACATGGGGTGACGGCAGGGGTCTGCCGTAATTAGTGTACCGTATGCAAAACGAGAAATATCATTAATATATGATTAATTAAGTATTAGTTATTTAAATTTCAAAAATGGATTAATTTGGTTTTTTAAAACAACTTTCGTGTAGAAAATTTTTCCAAAAAACACACAGTTTAACATTCGTAAAGCGTGCCATGGAAAAATTAATGTGCCTCAATTTTCTTTATCGTGATAACGAACGCAGCTGTGGAAGTGTGCCCTACCGCCAAGCCCACCCTACCGCCCCACCCCCTGATGGTAGGCTACCTACCGCCATGCCGTCCGGCGGTAGGAGCCCTACCGCCAGACCCCGTGGCGGTACGATCCTATTTCTGCGATTTTCTTCCGTCGACTTCTATTTTTTAATTTTCTATAAAAATATTATTATTTCTCAAAAAAAGTCCTCTCCAGCCACTCGAAGGCAGGGCCAACGTTTGGAGCTCTGCCGATAGTACGGCTAGCTATTTTAGCTTCTGTTAGCATCCGTTAATAGTCTACCTCTTTCGTGCCTTCAGTTAAAAAGAAAGGACTTTCAAGAAGATAGGAAAAAAAGGAAACTTTTAAATATAAATAAAATCAAATTTAATATGGAAAGAAAATTGAAAAATTCGAAAAAAAAATAACCCCGCACAGACTAACGGCAAACAATGAAAGTGGAACTGGAACAAAAAATCCATCCGGGAACCAAACGTTAGCTTCACATCTAGTACTCGGATGCGAGTTAGCCTGTCCGGTGAAAATACCCTCAATCATGCCCCTTTACTCTTTATTTCTTCTATCTCTAACCTCATCGACACGAAAGGGCTGCAACCCCCCCCCCCCCCAAAGATGGCGTCAAAACTTTTGTCATCGCGAGGGAAGGTAGAGTAAAGGCTGCCCATGCAGAGAATGGAATGTTGACCGACGTCTCAATCGCCATCGTTGGGGGAAGGGAGAGGACACTCATATAGAGAGAGGGATGCCAGCTGACACCTCCCTCCTCACTGGCCATCATCGTCAAGGAGAGAGGGAAGCGTAGCCCATAGAGAGGTGGGGATGTTGGTCGATGTCTCCCACCTTGCTACATCGTCGAATCTGGGCCAACTGGTGGAGGCACGTCGAGGCAAAGCGGCTGAGAAGTCACAAATGTCTCATGGTGCCCTCCTCTGCCATTGCTCCTCTCCACTCCGGTGAGGGAAGACAACATGGCCGGTGGAGATGGAAACGCGACAAGGCAGAGCGGGCATCCTCCTGTTCTCGTCTCTCTTTCGCGCCATGGAGTTAATGTTGGGGTCGCCGGGAGCCACTTACCTTGTCTCTCCTCCACCTCCTGTGCAACAATTATTGCTTGCTCCACTGTGACTGGAGTTAGTGGTGGAGTCAGCATCAAAGCATAATGCCATGGTGGCATATGTGAAGGAGGGGCAAATTCGTCTTTTCCAACTTTCTTCACAGGCAAATAGACGATTGGATGGACGGATGTGCTTTGGATAGAAAAAAAATGATTGGCTTGTGTTATAAACTGACACAGGAAAATTTTTATGCTATTTTTGGTTCGGACCCATTTTCTATGCTATGGATCGAATTTTCTCTTTTGAGGTCACATTTCACAAACTCACATACACATAGCTCAAGTTCCAACAAGAGCCATTCAGAGGCTCATATCTGGCTAGCGGCGACAATAGAGACTGCTGATGTGTGACATCGGATCTAACTAACCCTTAAAAGTTAATTTCAGCTTGTTTAATAATTAATGAACCTTCCAATCTGTGTACTGAAAATATAATAGAAGATCACTAGGGGGGCTCTCTTGGACGCCGAGGCGTTCACGTTCTAGCTGCATTGTTCCATCGGCGGACGGCTACAATACCAGGAATTTCTAATGAAATGTCAGAGAAGAGTGTCGTGTCAGTGGACTGCAATGTGTGAATGGGCATGGAGACCAAGGATCAGGATCCTCTAACTTCACCCCCGTAAAGTCATAAGCGTGCAGTCACTTTTTTGTGTTTCAACGCGTATGGAGAAATGTTTCATCGTTCAGTGAAAAATATTTCAACAAAAATGTTTCAATAAGGGTACGATTGAAATATCTTTTTGGCCATTAAAACATTTTTTATTGAACCGTTTTTCACTGAACGATGAAACATTTCTTCATACACATTGAAACACAAAAAAGTGACTGCATACTGGTGACTTCACGGGGGTGAAGTTAGAGGATCTTGATCCGGAGACCAAGCTCTTAGTAGGATGTTTGAAGAAGAGCTAACTGGACAATATCTATGCTAATGCAAATTTACCGTATTAGAAAAAACATTACTATTCATGAAATTGGTTGCATGCCACTATCCACCGCAGTAACATTTTCTGTTAAACAGGCTACCGACGTGATTTTTACTTCCTCTCCCCATCCAACTGTCAAGCGGTCTCCTCCATCCGTCCTCTTCCTGCATCAACTCCCTCGCCCTACTCCACTGCTCATGGTCGTTGACGAGCTTGACGTACCGGCGACAATGACGACAAGAAAGGGGTGAAGGCACCGGTGCGGCAACGGATATGACCTCGCACTGCTCCTCCCTTGTTGCCGACCAGGGATGGGAGTGTTGTCTGTGTCGCTGCCCATTGTGTTGTCGTGATGCCCCGTCACACCAGGCTTCACCTTGTGGCGCGACATCTCAGGAAGAATGTTGAGGGAGGCGGCCACCAGACTCTCTGTCCTTGCTGTCATCGACGCCCTTTCCTCTCCCCTTCCCCTTCGACCACTGTAGCTGCACCTCAAGCTTGTTGACCTCCATGCTAGTAAGGAGGAGGAGAATGTTAGCTAGAGCCCTGAGCCCTAAGGATCTGGAGTCTTGACATCCCCCATAGACTCGTAAAAGGAGGACGGCCCCGTCGGCGCTCTGCCTTGTGCTTGCCCCCTTTGGATCTCGGATAGCACCAACCCCCGCCACTTGCTTCCTTGCTGCTCTGCCTAAGGCCTCCCGCCACCATGCCGCTCAAATGTCGACCGATTAATTGGGTGCCAAGAGGAGGGAGCCTCGAGGTCTGCCCGTCACCGTTGCCGTCAACCCCCAGAAGAGGACAAGAGGAACCCGCCGGCTGTCCTCCGTAGTCAATAATAAAAGGAAATGAGGAAGAAGGGAGAAAAACGCCACACCGACCGACCCCACGCCCACCAAGCTTTGTCACCACTTTGCCCTTGTTGCCGTTGGCGTCGAGCTTGAGCTTAAGCGGACTAAGGGAGCTAGAAGAGAGAGAGAGGGGAGGAGGGTTGATGGGGAAAGTGATGGAATAGGCAGAAAACATCACAACAGTAGGATTGATCCAATTTTAGAAAATAGCTATGGTGAACAATAATGATATGTCTTCAATTGACCAAAGTTGCAATGACAAGGAACCAATTAGGGTGTGTTTAGATCACGAAAAGAAAATATTTGATTGTCATATGAGACATTTGACAGGATGTTGAAAGGGGTTTTCGGGCACGAAGGAAACACCTAATTTCATAACTCGCCTGAACCGTGAGACGAATTTATTAAACCTAATTAATCAGTCATTAGCACATGTGGATTACTGTAGCACTTAGGGCACCCGCAATATTATAGAGAGCAGCTCTTTATAATCTTGTCCACATCAGCTATTATAGATCATCCACCCAACATACTAGCTATAACACACATTCCAAAATATAGTGGGACCCAATTTTTTAATTTCCACCTTCCTCTTCCTCCCAAAACTCCCATCTCTCTCTTCTACCTCCCCCAATCCCCACCCCCACTACCCGCCGCTTCACACCGGTC
>CM002478.1:4184721-4200067 GCA_000325765.3 Leersia perrieri
ACCGGTGGCCGCCAGATCCGCGCTGTCGCCGCCGAGCGCCGTCCCCGCCGGTCGCCGCGACGGTCATCGCCTCGTGAGGCAGATAGAGGAAGGAAGGAGAGGACGGACGCACGTGGTGGGACCCGCTCTCATCGGAACGCGCGTAGCAACTATCTCCAGCTCTAGCGACATTTTCTTCTCTCTTATTTTCTCTTTCGTACATGGAAGTTTATAGAGAGCCTAACTACACCTATTACGGATGCCCTTAAAGCTAATCATGAAATAATTAGGCTTAAAAAATTTATCACGCGATTTGCATGTAAACCATGCAATTAGCTTTTTAATATATATTTAATGCTTCATGTATGTGTCGAAAGATTTGATGTGACATTTTTGGACAATTTTTTTAAATTAAAAAAAGCCTATATCTATGCCACTGCAATTTATCGTATGAAAAAAAAATTACTATTCATGAAAAAAATAATTACTTGGTTGCATAAATTTGTTGCATGTCACTGTCATTTTGTAAAATTGAAACCATACACCGCAGTGACATTTTCTAACAGGCTACCGACATGATATAATATTAGAAAATAACTATCGTGAAGAACAGTAATAATTCTTTAATTGACTAAGGCCGTCCTTTGCCTAATTTTTTGACGTATACGAACACGCATTTAATTTAAGTATTAAACGTAGACTAATAACAAAACAAATTATAGGTTCCGCCTGTAAACTGCGAGACGAATTTATTAAGTCTAATTAATTTGTCATTAGCAAATATTTAGTGTAGCTCAAATCATAATGTAATTAGGTTTAAAAGATTCGTCTCGCAATTTACATGTAAAATGTGTGTAATTGGTTTTTTCGTGCATGTTTAATACTCAATGCATATGTTCAAACATTTGATGTGATATGTTTAGCAAAAAAATTTTTGAAAATCTAAAAAGGCCTAAAGTTAGCATGGCATATGACGTAGAACCAATTAACCCCGGAGACACTTTGATCTCTAATTACAGGTAGAACCCCTGTTTGCATGCCAATTACTGCCGGTCCCACCAGGCCGGAGCGGTAGAGCGAGCCCATAGAGAAAAAGATTGGCTATTATTGGCATGCTATAAGTACTACTCCCTTCGTTTTAGATTGTAAGGCGTCCTACTAAGCTAGTAGGACGTCCTAGAGGGCAAGTTCTTTGATAATAATCAATAAAAACTCAGGTAAGCTCTCCGTCACTTGGCTTGTCGACAGGCGACAGGCCGACAGCCTAGGCGCTAAATAATCAGCTCTCACCAGCGGATGGTGGCCGAAATCCCAAAACCTCCCCCTTCCCCTCTTCGGTGCGGTGCCATGTCGACCTCGTCTCCGATTGCTCACTCTTCGAGAAGCTTCTAGAGTGTAGCGAGGACCTAGTTAGCCTCAGCCATCCTGTGCAGTCTTCCTACCAAACGGCAACGGCCAGAGGTAGCCCCCGCCAGGCGGTCTGCCGCATCGGGTAAGACGGCGCCGGCTGCTAACCACTCTGCTCTCTCTACTCCCAAGCTCCACAGGTAAACAAATCTGAGTCTGAGCTATAGATTTGATCAGTTTCCAGAGGATGCAGCGAGGAATACCATATCTGATGTTTTCCCCATGGTCTTTACTCCATTGCATGCTCCAGCGTTGGTGCTCGCCACCTGTTCGACGCAATGCCGCAGCAGAGAGGCGGAGTAGATCGGCTTGGGGCCCTCCCGGACGAGGCATTGCAGCACGTTCTATCATTCTTGCCGCTGCAGGAGGCCGTGCAGACCAGCGTACTCGCGCGGCGCTGGCGTCACCTGTGGAAGTCCATGCCCATACTGCGCATCACCGGCGAGGGGAGGGTGCTCAACCAGCTCGGCGTCGTCACACGGCTGAACAAGTTTGTGAACCACCTGTTGCTCCTCCGTGACCGCAGCACACGTCTGGATGCGTGTGAGATAAAGCTCAGTACGTTCCAGAGCCAGGATAATCCACAAATCAACCTGTGGATTCGCGATGCGCTGTTGTGCCAAGCTCGAGTCGTGCAGGTTCATCTAAGCATTGATAACAACAGCTTTGAACTGGAAGACATGGCTCTCATCTCCCGACATTTGACAAGGTTGGAGCTCTGCAATGTGGTGCTAAAAAACTGCTTTCTCAATTTTTCAAGTTGCCCAGCACTGGAGGAACTAGTGATGAGGAGTTGCCATATTGAAGCTGGCAGTATCTTGTCTGAATCCCTGAAACGGCTGATGGCAATGGACTGTGTATTTCCTTCCTATCCCCGGACTCGGATTTCACTCCCAAGACTTGTCACACTGGAGTTAAGTGATCTTTGGGGGAGTACTCCTGTTCTGGAAAGTATGTCATTGTTATTAACGGCATTTATAAAACTCACTGAGTGCGATGACCATTGTGGTAAAGAAGAATTTGGGGGTTCATGTGATTCTAATGCTTGTGATAATTGTGGTGCTGATGGGGGCAGCAGTGGAGATTCTGTGGTACTTGGGGGTTTGTCAGAGGCTAAAAGCTTGGTGTTGATAGCTATACCTAGAGTGGTAAGTTGACTCTTACATCTTAACATTTCTTGTTATGTCTGCCCACTTACTTCTCTTACACTATCTATGTCATCTCTTGGCACTTTGTTAACCAGAAACAAAATAGGTAGCTCATTTGCATTTCATCAACAGGATGTTATCCGGGTTCAGTGAGATAGTCAATTGTCTGTTTGTGATTAACTGATCATTGTTGCGGGTTTGTCATACTTTTCTATTTGTTATTATTGTCCAGTTCATATTCAGAAGAGATTTGACGTATTGTTCGAGATTTGGTAAGTTGAAGACGTTGTTACTCAATGAGTGGTGTGTGGCAATTGATCTTGTTGCACTGATATACTTTCTGCAATATACACCTGTTCTAGAGAAGCTCACTCTTCAACTTTGCAAGGTATTCATTCTGTATATCTAAGTCTGATACTCTGATAGATATTTCTATTTAAATGTATCATGTGTGGACTACGAGTCATTGAATTTCTATTGTTTGGTACAGGCACCTATCAATTGGATGGAAAAGGAAGGAAGCTATAGCCCAACAGAAAATCTGTTTGCATCTAAGCAGCTTAAGGTAGTCGAAATCAAGTATGAAAAGTTTGATATGAGAGTTCACAAAATTATAATGTTCTTCAGTACCTATGGCTTAAATATTGGGCAAATCTGTATCCAACGAAGTGTGAGAGATTCTGAAGGTAATTCTGCTATTGACACTTGTACCATCCAGTCTCCAACTTGAGTTTGATTATTGATAAATCTGCAGAGCCTACAAATGATTTTGGAGCCGGACCTTCTCGAGTTCCGACTACACCATTCTCCCCGTCAGAGAATGCTCTATTGAAAAGCACGATTAATCAAGTGCTAGGTCAGCAGCAGGAGTTAATAGCACAGCAACAGCAGCAGATCCTATCCCAACTGCAGCGACGGCAGCAAATCCTCCATGAGATCACAACCCAGCTTTGCAAATACTCTGCTCCTCCCCTTCCTCAGAGGGCTCAACAAACTAATTTTTATCCTTCAGGTCCGTCTCACACCCATCCTAACTGATCTGTTGAACTTTTACTCTTCGTCTCTCGTTAGTTAGCTTCCGGACATTGCCGGTTTATTTTGGACATTCCCCTATGATTTTTTTTTGGAAATAATATTATTTTAAGGGGAAAACACTAAAATAGTATCGATTTTGAAAGAAAAAAAATATGGCTCTAGCACCTTGTTGGCACTTGGTGTTTTATTAGAAATACTATTTTTAAATGAGTAATTGCAGAAATATCAGTTGGCTGAATAATTATGTCCTTACTAATATCAAATGTGATGATAGGTGTGGCGAACAATGAAAGATTGGAATTGATAAATCCCGTGCTTGACCGAAATCATCGCTCTAGAATGCTCAGCCGAGGGACTTTCTGCAATGTCCTGAGGACGCGGGGACCAGACCAGTATTGGAAGATCGATCCACGATGGATTCCAAGGTATGTATATGTTCGATAATGTGAGTTATATGACTGAAGTTGGTTAGATCCACATGCTAACAGTTTGATTTGTAATGTCATGCAGGCTTAGGGCTGCTGGGTTGCTAACATTTGCACGGTTGGTTGAGCCGTGTCGTGGGGGAGCATCACGTTTTCCTATCGATGCGTCACTCCTGAGTGCGTTGGTTGACCGATGGAGGGTGGAGACACACACTTTCCACTTGACAGTGGGGGAGATGGCCCCTACTCTGCAGGATGTGACCATGCTTTTGGGCTTACCGCTCGTAGGACACGCGGTTGGCCCAAATGTGGTTGATTCTGGTTGGGCGAATGATATGCTTGCGAGTTTTGCGGGTGTCTTGGATGTGCCAATCATGGACATGACGAATGGACACGGTCCAACGAAGAGTTGGTTGGACCAGTTTAGGCAGGAGCAATTTGATCCTAATCAGGAGGATTGGATCGTGCGTCGACATTTAGTGGCGTATTTACTGTGGCTGTTTGGATGGGTTATGTTTACAGGCACTCATGCTGATTCCGTAGACAAGCATTTCATCCAGATGGCGGAGGAGATAGCAGAGCTCCCTATTGAGGTAATTCCTAAGTATAGTTGGGGATCTGCGGTGCTAGCTGCAACATACGCAGGGTTGTGTGACGCGTGCACGCGCAATAGTCGACAGAGTTCTTTGACAGGGTGCCCTTTGCTGCTCATGTTATGGTCATACGAGCGTATTGACATTGGTCGACCACAATTGGATTCTTACGACTCCTATGATATTGAGATGTACACATCAGGCGTGGAAGACCCCGATGATCGTCCCACCTTCGGCTCCTTGTGGGCTTACCGTCAGGTACGAGCATTACATTTTTTGTAAGTTAGATAACATTATTTTCTGCCATACTAATCATGAGGTACTCCTTGTTGTGCAGCTTAGGTGGGTTTCTGGCACAACACGGCGTGCATATAGACAGTTTGTTGCGGATTTGGACCAATTGACTCCTGACCGGGTTCGATGGACACCATACGAGAACCAACACCTCGTTCAGCGTGCACCGCATGGTCTGGCACAACTTTGCATGAGGGACTCCCAATGGTGGAAGACAACAAGACACTTAGTGTTTGACGTGCATGTTGAGCCGTACCACGTGCATAGGGTGATGAAACAGTTCGCGATGTATCAACCGTACCCACCACCTATGGGACGATTTTTGGAAGACAACTTTCACACGTAAGTTCGAAACACTAAAATATTTATGCATTGTGTCATTTCAATTGTACCCTACACTTGCTTTTATGCAACACAGGTACTCTAGGAAAGGTTTAGGATTAAACTACGAGGCTATAGTTGTTGAGAAGATGGCGCATATGGTAACTCAATGGATAGATGGATCAACCGACTTACTTCTCGATACACCTCCAGACGATGGCACCACGTACGCAGAGTACTTACGTTGGTACCATTCGGCGACAAGGTGGAGGTGCTTTCTGCTGCACGATGACACAACCCCTCCACACGAGGCGACAATAACAGACACCTTTGCCCCTCAGCCACAATCTGCTTACAATGCGATGGTATGCTTGCTTTTTCCACTACAATTTTTTCAACATTTGTTTACTCACATATCTTTAAAACATTGCAACTATATTGTCAGGTGGAGTTCGTCGAACAGGTTTACCATGAGTCGGACGAGTTGATCACGAGACTAGAGATGCGACCACAAGTCTGCAGCCCACATGAGGTATCTAACATTCTGCGTGGTTTTCGTAGTCGTGCGATGGCGCTTCTACGTCGTGTCGCGTGTCGGAGTGTGGCCGATGTTGCACTGCTTTCGAGTCACCAATGAGCACCAGCACCTCTCCGTCGATCCACAACAAGCATGGAGGGCCCTTGTTGGCCGCTAGCTTCTCCGACACAACATGACAGTCTCACACCCATTCTCCTCCAGCCACCAGCAAGCCACAACCGTTACCTCGAGGTTCATACGCTTCATAGCTCCCATCATCTAGCTCACAAGGGCCGGCGGGGCATGAGCGTGATGGGAATATATATTTTCCCACCGTTCAGGGAGACAACCTTGCTCACACCTTAGTGGGGCATGTACGTCAATGTACGCCTCACTCTCCTGCTACATATGTATGAAGGTCATACCTTCGGAGCACCTCACATATACCAGAATTGTTAAGTCCACAACAATAAAGTTCATTCCATAAATTTCATACATTTAATCTGGTTTAACCATGTTTTTTTTCAATTAGATAATGAGCTCGAAGGTTACAACGTTTCTACCTCGTCCATATCAGCCAACTTACCAAGATGCAACTGATGGACTTGTTCTTTGGGTACTCAGCGCTAGATTCACAGCCAGCACAAGACTTCTGGATCAATGCTCTGCCCACTACACAACCGACTCAGCCGCCACAACAGGGTGCCGATGTCATACCCACAACAAACATTTCGTTATAGGCGTCCGCCAGATAATTGACATATCCAACAGAGCAAATACGCCAAAGAAAGAAGGCACGCCCAAGTAGGTGCGGCAAGCGTCAACAAAGATTGACCATTTATAGTAATCATGTAATATTTGTATATCTATATTGCATTATATACCGTTCTCAAACTCCCTAAGTATCTATTTCGTGATTTATTATGTCCAACAGTTGAACATGTTATTTGTCATGGCTGAGGAGAATGAGGCAACAGTTGAACAACTCCAGTTGACACCGTTGATTTTTTTACATATGTTTGACTATTCGTCTTATTCAAAAAATCTATCTAAATATTTATAAATATAAGTCATGCTTAAAATTTCTTTTGTAATAAAACAACTCGTAACAAAATAAATAATTTTTTGATATTTTTTTTTGAATAAGACGAATGGTCAAATATTCACTCAAAAGTCAAACGGCGTCAAACATTAAAAACCGGAGGGAGTATTTGTTATGGAAGAAGAAGATATAACACTCCGGGACACGGAAGCTAACGTCCCCGAAGAGTGTGCAAACATCACAATGAGTCGGTTTCGGGTGAACGAGTGGAAGGACAATTCAAAAATGAAAACAATTATACCATTCCAGCTTCAGCTGTTACTAATTCCAAATTCAAAGCATTGGACAGACCTCTGAGATACTTAAACTTGACACTGCCATCACCATCACAAGGAACACGTGTGGGGATGATATCTGCATTTCCGACCAAGGCCCAAGTTTGAAAGATGCTGTTACTAGCAATGGCATGCTTTCAAGAAAAGAAATGAAGCCCGAATTATCACCGAGTTGTATTGAAATGAGACATGGGGCAGAAACACGTGTGTTCATACCAAAGTAACATTCAGTGACAGACATGCTTTAGAGATTGGGACACCATCTTTTCAGTGGAAATTTCGCTTGATTTCATCTCAAGATCCTCCAATGCAGGTAAGCTTGACAGATCACCAGTGAAGTCAGTCAAAATTCATTTATTGATGCGAAGACGCTTTAGTGACGGACAAAATCTTGCTACTGGAAACCCTACGACCATTCATCTCATAGTCCTCCAGCTCGGGACATCCACAGCACGGTTGTCGAGCTCTACAAACCGAAGGTCCGAACTCCGAAGCTGTAAGGTCCTTAAATGTTGAGAGACCAGAGGCGTGCTGATTTCCAGCAGTGGTTCACATTCACTTGTAACGAGGACTCTGAGCACCCGAACGATTACCGCATACCTGATCCATGAATCAGCATACTTGACCTCGCGGTTACAAGATGCATTTGTCACTATGCTAGCCTATGCACGTTACCCCATCTCCTGAAGTCTCTGGTGATTATAATTTGTACAACTAGTGAGCTCATGAATTGATATTCACCCTTTTCCAAATGTTTCTCTTGTAAAAGAATCTGAAGTTCCAAACCACATGGTTTAGTATTCTCCGATTTGATGTCAGAAAACCTACAATGGTGTGTGCATAGAGAAATACTATCAAGAATTATGATGTTGCAGTTGCCCTGCTGTTATGTTGCTTCATCGCCTGCTTACATTAAGATGTCTCATAGGTTGATCGCAACAGAAGACTGACAAGATGAGTAAAATGTATATATCAAAACGCTTTTGGGTAGATGACCTTAGCAACCAGATTACAAATCCAAAAGTTTGCCCTTCAAGCTACTAAAAGAGGAAAATAAACGCCACATTATCATCCTTGTGATCGCTGTGACGGCCTTCCATAGGTGGCGCCAGCGCCTAGCGAGCACGCATGTCCGCACGGCGTCCCGCGACGGCAGGAAGGAGAGAACATGCTCGAGTACTTCGTCGGGGAGATCATCAATGTTGTCTACGCCAGCCGCCGAGGACGCTTCCATTGCCTTCTCCCGCTGAGACATTCCGTCGAACAGGTGGTGGGTGTCGGCGCCCCTGCGGGGGAAAAAAAACAAAATTCACACCCAACCAATCAGGCGACGCAAGGAGTGCGGGTGGGGTTGGCCCAGCTCCTCCCTCAACACACGGTGGTTAAGAACACAATGCACACTCACTGGATTACAGCACGAACACAAGAACACAACACCAGTAGATGAAAAACTAACTCAAAGATAGACACAAGAGAGGTATCTGTCTCGGCACTGCACACCAACACCAAAATACACACACGCACACTGTTGCATTTCACTTCACACCATCCTGGCATGTTCAATGGTTGAGACAGCGCTGTAAGTAATTTTCTTTCACCTTATTTAGAGACAGCGTATGGGATCTTATCTACAATGAGTTGTCTATTGTGTTGTATGTATATCCTTAAAAATAGCATTAAGTGGGCCAATAAAAATTATTCATCTAAGAGACAGCTGAGCTACAACGGTGAAAATCATGTCCATAACTTACAGCTGTTGTCTTTTGTACAGTAAGCAAATTAACATACAACATCTTTCTCTCTCTTCATTCTCTTTCTTCCACGTATGCAAAAATCCTGCATGATACTTCTTACTTATAAGTGTAATTTATCATTGGATATGCCCTAATCACACACTGACCAGGTGGTTAAATAGCACACGCACGCACAATACCAGCCACGTTTGGCCGCACGACCCGGCCACCATTTACGCAGCTTGTACGTTTACTTGCATGTAGGATCACCTCCACTAATTCCTGCATGCATGCTTACCTCTCCACTAAGTAGCTAACTAATCACTCATATCAGGAGCTATCCGATCCACACTTTTAGCCATGACTCTCACTCACTTGACTTGGCCGCACCACCAAGCAATCACTACTGCATGTAGTCACTTGCATGCAGCTCATAGCTATCACTAATTTATCTGACTCACATGCACATACATATCATGCTGCCACTCCTGGCCACTACACCACGCAGCACAATTAGCACGTACACTACTAACTACAAATTAACACAAATAACACTTGAAGAACAAGATTAATTTCTAACAGGTAGTAGCGGTAATGGACCAAAGCGGTTCAGAACTAGGTAGCACCGCAGCACGCCTCGCCGCCGGAAACGTGCTGCACCGCGTGCACGGCAGCGAAGACTGCCAAGTCGTACGGCGAAGAGGGAGAGGGAGAGAGGAGAGAACGTACCGTGGGAATGAGGCGGCGTGGAGAATCCGCGAAGAAGATGAGCGGAGGAATCGCCGGATCGGAGGATCCGTCGGGTTGAGGGGGACGAGAGGAGCAGGGGTTTGGGCGGAGAAGAAGACTCAACAGTCGGAACTCGGGAGAGCCTCCATGTGCCGCGATATGGTTTGTTGAAATTTGCCAAACTCGTTTAAAATTTATAAAAATTTAACGAATTCATCGTGATTTTGCCGGTAACCGCCATTTTGCCGATGGATGGTAAGGGGATGGCCGGGGGAAGGTGAACCCTGGCCTCCATCACAGTCACAGAGGAGATCAAAAGACAGATTTCAAAAAGACAGAGAAGGATAGGTTTTTTTTTTCAGGTAATTTTTCTCCAAACAGTATTGTTTTAATTGAAAATAGCAAATCTAGACATCGGTTTGTTAAAATCACAACTCTAGTACCATATCAAACATCCACAGTTGGACATATACCCCCTGTCCGATAGGGTAAAAAATTAATATGTATGTATGTATATAGGTTACTAACACCCCTATCGAACTGTGGTTGCTCAACTGACATTCCAATCGTATAGATGTATAGCAGTTGTGCGGTAAGTAATCAATCAAAATTTTGTCGTACGAAAGGGTGCTAAATTTACGATTTCAATCAACCGATCTCTGCATTTGCAATTTTTCAATTAAACAAATTTGTAAAAAAAAAAAGACGGTTTTCAAGTGGCGGTTTAGTAGCTTGAAGCTAACAAGTAGGGCCAACTCCACTATGCCGTTTGCATGTTGGAAAATTGGGAAAATCGAATTTCCGCATCATTAGTATGTTGAATAAAGGTTTTATGTGAAAATACACTCATTGCATGTGTTGTTTTATGTGTCATTCTGGTGGTTTTAGCTTAAAATACCAGTGATGTTCGCTGCATTTGGGACCATATGTAGTTACCAAAGTGGCATTTTGGACGATTGAGGTAATAATGTTTTCACTTATGACCATATTTCTTTTATCAAATGTTTCGATTTGGACTGGTGGTGTCCACCTAAATTTGTTCGGTTGCCAAGCCTTTGGTGACTAAAAATTTACAACCAGGGGAGCTCATATTGCTGGCTTATTCGCTGCACTATCACCCCTTTTCCCTTCATGTTTTGCAGTTGCTCAGCGGTAATATTGGACTTATCAGCTGCATGAAGGAAACCAGTTGGCCGGTACAGAAGATTGTATAACAAGAAAATTTTAGGAATATATAAAAAAAAGTCAAACCACCTCCGGGTAGATGATGTAATAATAACTTGTTGCAAATTCAAAAGTCTGCCCATTACTCGTAGAGGAAAACACACCACGTAATTCTCCTTGTGGTACCACAAGTCACAACCTTCTAAGTAATAAAAAAAGGTGCATCAAGCATCATCATCGTCGTCATCATCACTATCTTCCTCCTCTTCATCTTGCTCTTCATAGAAGTGTTCCTCGTCATCTTCCTCGTCTTCTCCCTCTTGGTAATTGTTACCAACACCATCTTCGGAAATCTCGACTTCCTCAAAACTGAAAACTGCATAAATATGAAGAGCTTTGTAAATTGACTTAAGATATTTCTTCACAAAAAAAAAACGAAAACTTCAAATCCATTGAGAAACGCAGTACATTGGGTCGATCTTAGGATGCAGATTGATAAACTTCATTAATTCTCCAGCAACAAAATCTTATTATATCCACTACTTCATTCAAAGAAAAGAAACATACTTGGTAAAAAAAAAAAAAGAAACATAATAAAATGCCCCCGCTTGGGGAGTACTGCAGAGTTGCTGGATATAGAGAAAATGCCATGGTCCATGGACTATAAAGATAGTTGAAGTAATTGGCAAACAAGATGCTTAAACTCCAGGCTTCATTGTCCCCACCAAACGAATATAATCAAGTGAAACTGAAAAACATTGAGATATCTTGGCCAAACAAAACAACTAAACAATCTCATCTAATTATTGGATACTAGCTGCTCTGGCATAGCCAGGATGGCTAGTGCAGTCGGCTGGCACACTCGCACCTCTTTTGGGTAAGCCGACCATCACAGACGAACAGTATTTCACAACAGTAGAGTTTGACAAGGAGATATGCAGCCTGTGAGGTACTTGTTCGCATGGCAAATGACATGAGAGTTAATAAGAGCAAGTAATAAATTGGAATTCAACATGGCAAGATTGACTATATCAGAAACATAAAACTGATGGGAAAGAAAAGCAAACTAAATGACTGAAATATATAATTACAGCTATAGTACATACATGTCACACTGGTTACGTGAAGAAAGTTTTTTTCGAAACCTTTGTAAAGTCAAAAGGTAGGTTAGATAATGTCTTTCCAATCAGGTCAAATACAATGCATGCTTTCATTTCAATTAATCCCTGTTCATAGCTATGTTTCACATATATGAAGGTAAAGGAAAATTTCAGAAATATAAACAGAATGGAGTATGTTTACATATGTTAAATGTAGACAGATACTTCAAGACTTTAAGTACTCTCTTATCAACCACTTCACATCTGATTTCAACTATCTCAAGGTGTCTTGATATTGCAGCTGATCTATCCATAGGATGGCAGTTTCCTTTGATTTTCATTGTATGTTTAGGACCCTGTAAAAAAGTAAACATTTTTCTAACATCAATACAATTTTTTTTTTCATAAAATCAACAAGGAATTAGCTGTCCAATTGGAGAAGGTGTACCTTGGAATAGAGCTGAAGAATGAGATTCCTTAGGAGTGGTGCATGGTCAAGAATGCAAACTAGTGCACTGAAATCATCAGGTAGACACCAGTACTCATTGAGTAATAAAGTCTTCAACTTGCTAAATGTAGGGCACCATTTCAAATCCCTGCTAAAAATAAACTGGACAAAAGAATGAAAACAGATGATAAACAAGTCTCACAATGAACGAGATAACTCCAAAGACAGTAATTGACAAGAATGGATGTGAAAGGTCTAGCCAGGCATATTCATGAACATCCATAGGTTCATATAGGGACAGTAATAGAAACAATGGGAAGATATAATTAAGTAACATGCAAGCATACCGATCTGGGTTCATCTATCAATGTCAAACTCTTAGCTTCTGATAAACCACCCAAAAGAACACAGTTGTCACCATCCTTGATACCATAACATGACTTACAATGTTCATTAACACAACCACCAGAATCGTCCAGACAACGATCCAAAGTCATGTAGGAGACCCTGACAAATGCCTCAAGTAATGATGGCATCCACTCAAGCACTGGAGTCCGGTGACAAAAACCATCAAGCCGCAGTGAAACAAGACTGGGGACACAAATACGAATACGTGATGTTTGATTGAATTTGCAGGCAGTAATGCTCAGAATTATTACGGACTCTGATGAGATCTTGTCACACAAGAACTCACAGCGATCAAACTCTAGATGCTGCAAAGCCGGACATCTGGAGAAATCATGGAAATTGCCCGCTAACCGCACATCAAAAAGCTCTAGCCTTGTCAAGTGCGGTGAGATAAGTGGCAGGATTTCTAGACAACTCCTTAGATTGTATTCATTCTTGATGTAGACCTGGAGAAACCAAACCTTACGCAGCAGAGCATGCCTAATCCAGAGGTTCAGGCGGGATGTGTCATCCTTGTCTTCTCTGTACACAACGAACCTGAGAACACACGTCTCGAGAGGCACACTGTCGCGGAGCAGTAGTAGATGGTCTATGAACCCCTGATGACCCCTCACCGTCCACAGATTCTGCTTGCCACCTTCGCCAATGCGCAATGCTGTGACTGACTTCCAGAGGTGGAGCCACCGCCTGGCGAGCACGCACGTCCTCACGGCATCCTGAGATGGTAAGAACGAAAGCACGTGGTGGAGCACTGTGTCTGGGAGAGCTCCAATGTGGTCGACGCCAGTCTCCAAAGCCGCTTCGCTCCCCTCCTCCCCGGTAGACATTTCGTCGAACAGGTGGCGGGCGTCGGCGCTCTGCGAGACAGAAAGAAACAGCTCAGACGACGGCATCACCGGTGGAGGGAGGGAACATCATCGCCAGGGAATAAAACACAATCCATATAGCACCTCACCTCGCCGCCGGCAGCTTCTTCGTAGGTGCAGCAGTGAGCGGCAGTGCGGCAACGCCGCCAACGCCGGCGCGATGCTGGCTTGCCTGATGCGATCAAACCGCAGGGACGAGAGGACCCGCGGCGACGAGATGGAGAGCCAGGCGCCGGATCACCATGGAAGAATCGGAAGCGGCGGCGCGGCGACCGGAGAAGCGGAGGAAGGCAGTTGAGGGTTTACCACCGGAAGAGAGAGAGAACAAGTGAACAACCCGAGGCGATAGGCTTCGCCTTCACTGAGGCCTTGTTTAGATGGGCCTAGGCCCATAGGAGTGGATGGGCCCGGAGAAATTAGGCCCGATTGGGAAGTTACTCCATACGTGGAATTTAATTGCGAGAACAGACAGGTGGGGCCATCAGCATTCCTGTATCTGAGAACAAGAAACGGGATAGACAAAATGGTTGTTTTTTTTTTACTTTGTTTGAATAATACTACTTCGTATTAGTACAAAAAATATTTGTTTTGAATGCAACAATTTTATAGAATTATCAGGAATTGGTTATTTTATTAAAGTTTATAAGAATTTATCCATTCCAGAAAAAGCCCTCGAAGGTTTAGGTTTACTTTTTCC
This sequence comes from Leersia perrieri, assembly GCA_000325765.3. Taxonomy (NCBI): domain Eukaryota; kingdom Viridiplantae; phylum Streptophyta; class Magnoliopsida; order Poales; family Poaceae; genus Leersia; species Leersia perrieri. The sequence continues at coordinate 4,198,963 of CM002478.1, forward strand.
TAAAAAGGGTTTGGGTTTACTTAAACAGCAAAGCCGTCTTGCAAATGAACATAAAAGTTACGGCACAACATATTTTCATACAGTAGGAAAACTCGAGAATTATTGGAGTTTGTGGTCTCATAGGCCATCCTCTAGCACGACACGACATGACAGATTGACAGTCATAGCCGAAAATGAAACTGCTATTGGCTTCAAGAGAAAAGCAATAATATTCATATATCGATGATGAGGGACTAAGGGCACCACTGCTTCAACAATCAATCCATCAAGACAACAATGGGATATGCAACGGCTAGCAAATCAGCAATTGATTAGAATCGCAATGCGCTTAGATCAGTCAAGAAATATACCCAAAAAAAAAAACATGCATGATCCAATGAGCAAGGGAAGTAGCACTATAAGAGAGCCACTTTCAGTTGGATAATGTAAAAGGCCTATTACAAATTCAAGGACTAAAATTCTTTTAATAAATATTGTTCTGGGCTCAAACTTCCAATATCAAGAACCAGAACATCAGGAGTTGGCGCTGTTTGTCATCTTCATGATCATCTTCTCCAACAGCACTTCCTCAAAATTGAAATCTGCATGATATGAGAACTGCCATGAGTTAGAATTAAGTTTACAGCCATCCAAGTAAACCTGAAATGCATTAAGACTTATTTTAATTCATAGCTATTCAAACCACAAATTAAGATATTCTTTCAATACATTCTAGAAGTTAAAGCTAGTCATTCGCACCAGTTCATGGCAAGAAAAATCAATCGAGTGGCTCCTCAGAACAGAACTTAAATACCAGGGTGTCTTTCAGAGAAGGAATTTTTCAAAACTGTAAAAGAACGGGTATGAAGATTTTACATATTTCAAATGTTGACAGGTACTTCAAAACTTTAAGAATACTGTGGTCAACCACATTGCATTGAACTTCAACTATCTGAAGGTGTTCAGATATGCTAGCTGATCTCTCCATTGGATTCAAAATTCCCTTAATTTTACTTGCATATTTATATTCCTGTAGCAAATAAAAAACAATTCAAAAAGGTAAATACAAAACGTGTAATAAGAAATAACTTCACCAGGCAACAGTTGTCCATTTTAAAATAATATA
>CM002478.1:4200167-4282777 GCA_000325765.3 Leersia perrieri
TATATATACCTGGAAAGGAAGCTGGAGAATGAGTTTTTCTAGGACAGGTGAGCGTTCAAGAATGCATCCTAGCATGTGAAAGTCATCAGGGGCACACCAGTATCCATCGAGTACCAAAGTCTTTAACTTGGTAAATGTTGGGCACCATTTCAAATCCCACTTGAAAATAAACTGGTCGGAATGCAAAGAAATAAATAAAACAAATCCTCACAGCTAAGGAGTTTATAAGCATGGTAAGAAAAAAAAGAGATAAAATAAACAAGTTAAAGTCGGAAGTGCAAGCATACCGATCTAAGTTTATTTTCCAGCACCAGCGTCTCAGCTTCCGACATACCTTCAAGCAGCACGCAGTTGTTGTCCATAATACCATAACAAGATTCACAACCCTCATGACCACAGTCCCCAGAGTCTGATTCACTACAGAAATCTTTATTACAATCGAGGAATCTGACAAATGCGTCAACTAATGATGGCATCCTCTCGAGCACTGGAGTTCGAGCATAGAGGAAATTCAGTCGCAGAGAAACAAGACTCGGGATATCGATACGCACCCTCGAGTTTGAACTGAAATGGGAATCGGTGATGCGCAGACGTTTTATGGAGTTCGATGAGATCTTGGCACACTCAAAAAATACACATGAATCAAACTCTAGATGTAACCGTAAAGCTGTAGCCTTGTCAAGTGCCGGGAGACAAGAGGCAGCTCATCTATCATAACATCGTCAATAAACTCTTCTTCTTGATCCTCCCACATGTCGAGCTGGAGGAATCGAACCTTACAGCGCAGAGCATGCCTGAACCAGAGATTCAGCCGAGCTGTGTCCTCGACATCATCTTTGTCGTATCCCTTGAACCTTAGCAAGCAAGTGTCGAGAGGTGCACTGTCACGGAGTAGCAGCAGATGGTCGATAAACTTCTGTTGGTCCTTCACCCTTCCCGGATTGCTCTCGTCCTGGCCAATGCGGATCCCCGTGGCTGACTTCCAGAGATTGCGCCATCGCCGGGCTAGCAGGCACGTCCGTACGGCCTGCTGCGCCGGTAGTAAGGACAGCACGTGGTGGAGCACCTCGTCCGGCAGATCGCCTATGCGGTCCTCGCCGGTCGATCCAGGCGATTCCTTGGGTTTCTTCCGCGGAGACATTCCGTCGAACAGGTTGCGGGCGTCGGCATCACCCCTGCGGGAAGAATCTCTCAGGCGACACAAGTAGTGCGGTATGCAGATACTTGATCTAGGTGTGAGGGATGGGGATGAGAGAACGTACCACGGCGGCTTGAGAAGCAGGATGAGCGGAGGAATCGCCGGATCGGGGGAAGGAAGGTCGGCTTGGGGCCTGACAAGGAGACGAATGGGCCAAGAATCTCACGTACGCGGTGACGCCGACAGGTGGGCCAGCGCGTGCTCTTTTGCGTTTGAAAATGGGAACTACCAGAATTCCCGCACAACTAGGCCGTTTAGTTCCAAAAAAGTTTTCCCCAAAAATATCATATCAAATCTTTAAACCCATATATGGATTATTAAATATAGATAAAAAATAAAACTAATTGCACAGTTGGGTTGTAAACAACGAGACAAATCTTTTAAGCCTAATTACGTCATAATTAGCCATAAGTGCTACAGTAATCCACCTGTGCTAATGACGGATTAATTAGGCTCAAAAAATTCGTCTCGTGGTTTTCAGGTTAGCCGTGAAATTAGATTTTTCATTCGTGTCCAAAAACCCTTCCCGACATCTGGTTAAACGTCTGATGTGACATCAATTCCAAAAATTTTTGGAACTAAACGTGGCCTTAGTGGCATGTTGATTAAGGTTTTTAGAAGGAGTAAGGATTAGAACGACGGAGAGAGGACGCCAGCGCGTACGTGTGGCCTATACGCCGGGATGGGCCTGTAGAAACAAGGCCCATTTGGGAGCTTGCAAGAAACCGACAGGTCAAACGGTGTAGACGAAAATAGCAGCAAATGGTTCATTTTAGTTTGTTTGAATAATATTAGCTTTTTTTTTGTCATGTTTTATTGCGGTCGCCTCGCCGTTTATCTCTATAGAATTTTTAGAAATTGGTTCAATTTTCACAAAAATAAATCCTTGAGAATTCCTCAATTCCAAAAACAGGCCGTACGGGTTTTGGTTTACTTAAAACAGCAAAGCCATCTTGCAAACTAACACAAAATACAGGACAAAATATTTTCATGCACTACTAAAACTCGAGAAATTAATGGAGTTTGCGGGCTCATAGACATCCTCTTAATCTCTTACACGATACAACATCACAACCATAGCTGAACATGAAACTGATCTTGGCTTCAAGGGAAAAACAATATACTGTTTCTATTTTGAGATAAGGGCGCCACTGCTTAAACGATCATCCATCAAACATGAGACAACCATGTCCATGAGATATGCAACGGCTAACTAGGATATTGACATGTTAATATCAATTCAACAATTGATTAGTCACAATACTAGCTTAGATCAGTCAAGAAATGTAAACAAAAAAAAAACATGGACGACCCAAAGAGCAAGGAAAATAGCATGATACCAGAAAGCCATTTCCAGGTAGACAATGTAAAAGGCGCATTACAAACTAGAAAACTAAAGATCATTTAAGAAAGGGAAACATATAGTAAAAAGACAACGTCGTTCCGGGATCAAACTTCTAACATCAAGAGCATGTCTACTATGAGTTGGTGCCGTTCATCATCTTCATCACCTAATTCTCAAACCACCACTTCCTCGAAATTGAAATCTGCACGATATGAGAAGAGACATAAGTGAAAATTAAGTTCATATCCATCCAAGGAAACCCGAAATACATTAACAGACTTATTTTAGTTTATAGCTATTCAAAGTTTCAAACCACAAAGTAGCATTCTAGAAGTGAAAGCTAGGAATTTTCACCAATCCATAGCAAGAGTAATTAATTCAGTTGCCCCTCGGAGCAGAGTTATAGCCTAAAAGGCAGAGTGCCTTTTAGTGAAGTAAATTTTTAAAACAGTAAAATAAAAGGCATGAAGATTTACATATTTTAAATGTTGACAGGTACTTCAAAACTTCAAGAACTCCGTCATCAACCACTTTGTATTGAACTTCAACTATATGAAGGTGTTCAGATATTCCAGCTGATCTCTCCATTGGATTAAAAAATCCTTTAATTTTATTTGTATATTCAAATTCCTGAAGCAAATAAAAACAAATTCACAAAAATAATTAGATGTGTAATAAGTAATACTTCACAAGGCAGCAAACGTCCAAATAAAGGAAATATACCTGGTACGAAAACTGGATAATGAGTGTTTCTAGGACAGGTGAGTGTCCAAGAATGCAAGCCAGCATGTGAGACTCATCAGGCACACACCATCCTTCATCGACTAACAAAACCTTTAACTTGCTAAATGTTGGGCACCATTTCAAATCCCTTTTGAAAATAAACTGGGCGGAATGCAAATAAGAATATAACCAAAACCCCACTGTTCAAGTGGATATAAGCACAGTAACAGGAACAATGAGGCAATATAAATGAGTTAGAGATGGAAGTGCAAGCTTACCGATCTATATTCACTTGTCAGCGTCAGTGACTTAGCTTCTGACAAACCTTCCAGAAGCACACAATTGTTGTTCGTGATACCGTAACGAGATCCACAACCCTTACGACCACAATCCCCAGAGTCACATTCACCATATAAGTCTATACTGGAGTTGAGGGCTCTAACAAATGCGTCAACTAATGATGGCATCCTCTCGAGTATGGGCATAATTTCACAGATGTAGTCCAGCCGCAAAGAAACAAGACTCGGGATATCAATGCATGCCCGCAAGGTCCTGTTAGAAAAACTGGAATAAGTGATGCTCAGATGTTTCACGGAGTTAGATGAGACCTTGGCACACTTGAGTACACATGAGTCAAACTCTAGATGTTCCAATGCTGGACAGCTTGAGAAGTTAAGAAAGCGGCCGTTTATGATTATACCGTAAAGCTGTAGCTTTGTCAAGTGCTGGGAGATAAGAGGCAGATCATCTATCATAAAATGTTCATAATGGTTGTCGTCATCCCAGACTTCGAGCTGAAGGAACCGAACATTGCGGAGCAGGGCATACCTGAACCAGAGATTCAGCCTGGCTTTGTCCTCAATGCCATTTTTGTCGTATCCATTGAACCTTAATATGCATGTGTCGAGAGGTGCATTACTATCACGGAGTAACAGCAGATGGTAGATAAACGCCTGCTGCTCCTTCACACTTCCCAGATTGCTCGCGACCTCGCCAATGCGCAGTCCTGTGGCTAACTTCCAGAGATTGCGCCATCGCCGGGCCAGCAGGCACGTTCGGACGGCCTCCTGTGACGGCAAGAAGGACAGCACGTGGTGCAGCACCTCGTCCGGGAGAGCCCCTATGCGATCCTCGCCGGTCGAACGAGGCAATTCCTTGGGCTTCTTCCGCGGAGACATTTCGTCGAACAGGTTGCGGGCGTCGGGGCCCTCCTGCGGACCAAGAAATTCTCAGGTGACACAAGGAATGCAGATACTTTCCCCAGGAGAGGAAGGGATAGGGATGGAGATGAGAGGACGTACCACGGCGGCAAGGCGGCTGGAGAAGCAGGATGAGCGGAGTAATCGCCTGATCGGAGGGAGGGACAAGGAGACGAATGTGTGTGAAACTGTGAATGCTGGGAGGAGAAGACGAGATGCCACTGTGGGGACTGGGGAGATCGATGGAAAGGTGAACTTTCAAGGTGATGACGCACTGACGCCGACGGTTTGGCCAGCCGATGGCGCTTTTTCTTCGTTTAAAGTTGGAACTACATGAATTCCTGCAAAATTAGTAGGGCATATTTATTATTGCCTATTGTTTTTTTTAAAAAAATACACTCGCTGTTTTTTTTTTACCAATGTGGATCCGCGTAACGATTAAACAACGACACCATCGCCACCTCGCGCTAGATTCTACCGACACCCTCCTTGGGCTCACCAGCTCACCGGCGTTGCCGAGCCCTAGGTGACCCGCCTCCCCCTTGTCCTACTGTCCTCATTTCCTCTCTTTATCTTCTTTCCTAACTCCGGCGCTAGTAGCACGTGCCACCACAGTCACCGCAGCCAACCACGGCTTCCGTCGCCTCCTGGCCAACCCGGCGCCCATGCCGCCCAAATAGAATGTCATCGTCACCATAAGCTTCGGCATTAGTGGATGCAAACAACAGATGGTGGTACGGAAAGTTCTGACAGCTGGAACACGCGTCACCGGTTAAAACAAATTAGAGCACACACACGAAATAGATTTTATATTTTTTATGCATAATTCCAATGATTTTTTTTCTGAAAATATTACCATGTACTACAGTTTACATGCTATTCAGCACCTTTAAAATCAATTTGAATACACCACTGGTTCGTGTAAGCTCTCCGTTAGATGAGCATACTGAAACATACTCGGCGGTCATGTATTTTTCGTTATTTGCTGGGCAATACCATCCTGACAAGTAATAACTTACACTGACTATTTGACTGCATGTCACATTTGAAAAATAGCGCTTAATATTCTATTAAGCACCTTAGACATCAATAGTGCTTCTATTAAGCACCTTAGACATCGGTAGAGCTAGGCTGATATTGATTAATAAAACAACTTTGCCCCAAGTACGAGAATAAGAACATAGTTTCAAAAGCAAGGAGACGTCACATGAGCATTTGGGAATAAAAATTAAGACTTGTATTATATCCACAAATTGGAGCATTAGGAGGGATCCGATATGTGTTGTACTGCTAAAACCAAAATTTAGCGAAAGAGTCTGTAGCCTAGCGGTTGCATCACACACAGGTCTTGGGTTCGACTCTCTGTGTACGGGTTTCAGGCTGGGTAAAAAAAGATTACTCGCTGGTTCCCCGGTGGCCATGGATGAACCGACCTGTGGTGGGCAGGCCCTCGTATAAGAGGTTGGGCCTGCCTCGAAGCATGAGTTAAGGCCCGAACCACAGGGGGCATCTTTTGTAATCTTTCTCGTTCGGGCTTTAGTTGAACTCTTCTTAGATAAATATAATGGAGGTGGTCCTTCCCTCACTGGCTGAGTTTTTTAAATCAAAATTGAAACAAACATTACAAGGAATGGCATTAACTGAGCCACATAGCCAGGGTAACAGCAAGAGGTGTCCATGGGATGTTGTCCTAGCTACGAGCCGAAAAGCTAGATTTTTTTTTTCGAGGAAGGCGTTAGAAGCTCTGCCATTTCTTTTATAGAGTTTTGGGAAAGAATACAACAAGGTTGCCAGACCGTAGGTCTGCAGCCTCTACCCTGAAAGCTAGATTGACCTCGAGTATCTAGGTGCAGATATGTTGAGCTAAGACTTATGCAGGCAGTTTCCCAGCACAAACTGCAGCATAGGCATGTGCAGGTCCATGAACAGTAGTTCCCTTGCGAATTGCGATGGTCGATGTATCTTACTAAGAAATTTTCTCGGCAGAAAAGATATATCTGCAAAAGTAATCAGTCCACACCTTCTTTTTATTTCCATCAATCCCTTCTCTAGGCTGAACAACAGCATCTTCTCCAGGATAAACAAGAGCATTGCAGGCCTCACCATGCAAACCAACTTCAGTAATAAACAACTCTTTGTCTTTCTATGGAGTTTCTGAAGAGATGAATCTGTGGTTCCTTCTTGGAATGCTGCACTTACAAGTTACAATCTTATTAATACTCCCTCCCAGGCCCATCCTTCCTCTCTGACACTCTCAGACGCATGCGAGGCGGCCGCGATGAACTGCCTGCTTCGAGCTCTCATCCGTCTCAGCAAGCAGCACCATGTCCATTATTACTACCATCTCCTCGAGACGACGAGACCCACCACGCTAGCTGCTCGCCTGCTCGTCCTCCTCCATGAACTCAGCGACAGCGAAATAATTAATGTTTAGGTTCACTTGGCAGGAAAGCTGTCTAGCAAACCACTACAAAATGAGGTTTTCATATAATATTAAATTTCGAGCAATTATATGGAGTTTGTGGCCTCATAAGCTATCCTCTTACAATACAATATAACAGCCACAGCCACAGCCCACATGTGATATGAAGCTTCTCTTGGCTTCAAGAGAAAAACAATTCTCTTACTGTCTTAAGGGTAATGACACCACACTGCTTGACAATCAGCCCATCAAACATAACACAGAGATGAGATATGCAACGGCTAACTAGGCTATTGACATGCTAATAGCAAGTCATCAACTGATTAGAGTCACGATGCTAGCTTATAGTAGTCAAGAAATCCACCTAAAACGAAAGCATACATGATCCAAACAGCAAGGAAAATAGAATGATATGAGAAAGCTATTTCCTTCCAGGTAGACAATGTAAAAGGCACACTACAAATTCCAAAAGTAAAGTTCTTTTAAGAATATATAGAGGAAAAACAACGTTACGAATATGGGCTCAAACTTCTAACATCAAGAGCTAGAAGGCTAGAACATCAGGAGTTGATGCCGTTCCTCTACTTCATGATCTTCTCAAACGCAGCTTCTTCAAAATTAAAATCTGCATGATATTAGAAGTGCCAAGAGTTAAAATTAAGTTCATAGCCATCCAAGGAGACCTCAAATGCATTAGGATACTTATTTTAATTCAATCACAAATTAAACAGGGCCTAAAGGCCCTAAATACTAGAGTGGCTTTCAGTGAAGGAAAACTTCAAAACTGTAAAAGAACAGGTATGAAGATTTTACATATTTTAAATGTTGACAGGTACTTCAAAACTTCAATAACTCTGTGGTCAAACACATTGCATCGAACTTCAACTATCTGAAGGTGTTCAGATATGCCAGCTGATCTCTCCATTGGATTGAAAATTCCTTTCATTTTACTTGTAGTTGTATGTTCAAATCCCTGTAGCAGATTAAAAAAACATTTCAGAAAGATAAATACAAAATGTGTGATAGGGAATAACTTCACCAGGCAACAGTTGTCCATTTAAAGAAAATATACCAGGAAATAAAGCTGGAAAATGAGTTTTTCTAGGACCGGTGAGTGTTCAAGAATGCATGGTAGCATGTGAGAGCCATCAGGAGCACACCGGTATTGATCGAGTACCAAAGTCTTTAAATTGGTAAATGTTGGGCACCATTTCAAATCCCTCTTGAAAATAAACTGGCCAGAATGCAAACAAAATTATAAACAAATCGTCACAGTTAAGGAGGGTATAAGGATACTAAGAAAAAGAGAGAGATAAAGTGAACAATTTAAAGACCAAAAGTGCAAGCATACCGTTCTCCCTTCATTTGTTAGCGTCAACGTCTTAGCTTCCGATATACCTTCAAGCAGCACGCAGTTGTTCTTGATATCACAACAAGATTCACAACCCTCACTACCACAATCCCCAGAGTCGAATTCACCACACAACCCATTATACATGGCGATTCCTCTAACAAATGCATCAACTAATGATGGCATCCTCTCAAGCACTGGATATGGGCCAATGAGCCTGTCCAGACGCAGAGAAATAAGACTCGGGATATCAATACGTACCCGCAACACCTCACTGAAATAGCTATCGGTTATGCTCAAACGTTTTGCGGAGTTAGATGAGATCTTGCCACGGTTGAATAAACATGATTCAAACACTAGAAGTTCCAATTTGGGACAGCTTGAGAAGTTAAGAAAGCTGTCGTTTAGCATTATACCAAAAAGCTCTAGCCTTGTCAAGTGCCGGGAGACAAGAGGCAGCTCATCTATCCGGATCGTGAAACTAAACTCTTGCTCATCCCAGACGTAGAGCTCGAGGAACCGAACCTTGTGGAGCAGAGCATGCCTGAACCAGCGATTCAGACGGACCGTGTCCTCGACGTCCTCCCTGTCGTACCCAATGAACCTTAGCACGCACGTGTCGAGAGGTGCACTACCACGGAGCAGCAGCAGATGGTCAATAAACTCCTGTTGGACCTTCACGCTCTCCAGACTGCTCGCTTCATCACCAATCCGCCGCCCCGTGGCTGACTTCCAGAGGTGCCGCCATCGCCGTGCTAGCAGGCACGTCCGGACGGCCTCCTGCGCCGGCAGGAAGGACAGAACGTGGTGGAGAATCTCGTCCGGGAGGGCCCCTATGAGATCCTCGCCGGTCGAGGGAGGCGATTCCTTGGGCTTCTTCCGCGGAGACATTTCGTCGAACAGGTGGCGGGTGTGGGCGCCCCACTTCAGAGCAAGAATACTTCAGGCTACGCAAGGAGTACTGCAGATGGTAGCCCGCGAACGAGGATGAGGGAACGTACCACAGGGACGAGGCGGATGGAGAAGCAGGAGTCCGCGTGAGGATTCTGTGGATGAATCGCCGGCACGAAGGGGAGCTTGATCGTCTTGCTGCGGCGCGAGTAGAGGAAGCTACGTGATTTGTGGGTTTCGATTTAGAGGAGGAAGGAATCGTGCGATTGACGGTGGTAGTTCCATAAAAGTTTTGGAGCGTAGGAAAAGGGAAAATTCTCTCGGCCCGTGAAAAATCAAAAATGAATGGATTACTTTCATATCTTGTTATCTTGATCCATGATGTTAGGTTCGGTTAGTTGACCGCTATGTTTCTAGGAAATTCTGCTCTTGATATGTAGGGGATGCTAAAATATTGTTGAATTTTGGGTTAAATCAGTGCTACCGTAGTGTAAAAAATAAAATATTTTTTTGAAAAACATATATTGAAAATCACCAATGTTTGTTTTCATATAAAACATTTCTTTCGTTCCAATTTCACAATAGTAGGTGTAATTCAGTTTTCCGTTTAAAAATTTTAAGTAATCCAACGAAATTAATTTGGAATTTCAATTATATCATGTGAAAATTTTTCAATGTAGTAAATTTGTTTCTCTTTTGAAATATTTTATTTTATTCTGTACATAGAAATATTATACTATCATACAATATTTAACTCCATTAAACCCAAAGCAAACCGCTCATATTTCAACATCCCCTCCATGTGCAAGGGTGAAATATGTGGTCAACTAAGTGAAAACCTAACGTCAAGGGTACACAGAGGATCATGAAGATGAAAATTCCAAGATACATGAGAGATGATTAACTCAATGATCTAGAAGGGATTCGTTTATTTTTCAAGGGATACAGAGAGAATTCCTGAGAAAAAATATTATATTGGAGAAGAATTGCATATTGCGCCAGTTAGTCTTACCCATATTGCATGCAAACTAGTTGATACACCGCACGTTGCTGCGGGGCAACTATATCGTGAACAATATGATAACCTATGCATTGCTGCTATAATACGTGGGTCATTTAAGTATTTGAACATCAAAGTAGTTTTTTGCATATAGCTCATGGAGGTGGATAGTTAATTTAAATATTATGGTGTTCAACAGGAATAAGACGGATACTATATATTTATGCATCTAGGTTTAACATAATCCTTTACTGTCCTCATGTAAGAATCAATGTCAAAAAAAAAAGATGTGGCTTTAATTATTTTTATCAATGATGTCAAAAACAAAGTTTAGCCACATACCAATACCACGCTTTAACGTTTTTATACATGCTTCCAAGTCAGCAGCAGACCAATGAATTAAGGAATCCATACAAACACATACACACACACAAACGACACACACAAAAAAAAAACAATTGAGTGATGTCATTTGTTTCTTTATGAAATATATAAAATCCTGGACATCTTATGATCTGAAGCAACACAAAGGAAACCTAGCTCGCCAACAGATTATCAAAAAATGTTCAGTATAAGAAAGAACTTAACTTGATTTTGCAACATAAAAAATGGTTATCGATTGATGGCTTAAAAGCGAATGCAAAGCACAACCTTATACTGTATTACTCGAGATTTACAGTAACACTGCATGTTCAAGAGAAAATATTGCATATAATTAACAGCTGGGTGAAACTGAAGTTTGTACTTCAAACCTGATGTCGAGCTGGTCAAATCACCATGTGAAGCAAAGGATGCGCATGTTGTAGATTCAGCCCGACGGAGGGAATTAGTGAATATAACCATGACAGCCACCGTGAAGTCATGTGGACTTGCTACCACTGAAAAAACTTGATGCATGATCCTAGCAGCCAAAGGATATTATTACCTTCGGTGAAATCAGTAAGACAGTTAAGCGCACGTCAAGGAAAGACAGCTTGATGGCTGATGCCTATCTCTGTTCTTCTCGCACGTGAAGCTGATGAATCATATGAGTACGCTTCACTAACTGACTGCCTTGCTGCTTCCGCACGACAATGGTGCCTGTGGTTGAAGATGAATTTAAACAGGCTCAGTCGCTTATGAGGAGAATGAATGCAATTAACCACAGATGTTGCAATTTTGTACCGCACAACTGCTCTTCCTGTAATATGAAGAGGACTTGCCGCCAGCTACTATATGGGCTGATTGTGGAAGATGAAAGGCTGGTTGTACAGGCTAGTTGTGGAGGTTATTTATCTGGGTTGAGATGGCTTGCTGATATGAGATACAACAGTCTTAGCTAATTGTGGTGACGTGGCTCATTGCAAAAACAGCTTTATAGCATAAATGCATGTAAGTGGGGGTGAACTATATAGGAAGAAGGGATTAGACCAGGGTATATCATTCGTATCGCTTTGGAACAGGTAACATTACCAATGTATAAAATTGGACTAGCTTCTCAAACTCTCATCTTTCGAGCTAAAGCCTGTCCCAAGCTCAAGCTTTGCCCTGCTGTTTCCGGGTGCTCAGCCTGACAAACCACCTGTTCCGACTGGCCACGAGCTCAAGCTCTGCACTGCCCTTATATCGTGCTCCACCTCAAGCACCACCCATGGCAGGGTGGCCTTGAACACGAGCTCAATTAGATCTAGTCATCTAGAGGGGAACAAAAGAAAGAAAGTGCTATACTCATGGAGCAACAGGGAATGCAATGACCCTGACTTTGTATTCCCTGTTGGCACTAGTACATCACAGGGATATAGTAACACCAACTTGTGTTACAGTAGGTTGGAAAAAGTGTTACTAGCTTTCTTAGTAACACATGTTTGTTTGTGTTCCAATTGGCTATGTTACAATAGACTGGTTTATTGTAACACTTTTATTTCTTTGTAGGAGCATTTGTTTAGTGTTACAATGATTTTTGCTGTAACACTTATTTTTGATCCAGTAACACTTCACATTATGGTAGAACATAGAGTTTGTAACAAATTTATTTGTCTTTCGTAACACTTGCCTAGTGTTACAATGATTCTCTATTGTAACACTTTTTTAGTTCTAGTAACACATATATTATTGTAGAGCCCAGTATGAAACAAAGGAACATATAGCTTGCAACACTTATTTATATCTATTGTAACATCTTCAGATTATGAAACAAATATTTATTTTGCCTATACGTGTGGCACACGGATTATTATAGAATCATTGAAACATCATACTTATTCAAATAAAATAACATAAACCACATATCTCATTAATCATAGCAAGATCCGCATAACATAGTATGGTTTCAGACATCATGCTTGTTCAAATCAAATAATTTTATATACACAACGATATATGGCTATAGAGAGTAAACACAAATAGTCCAAACTAGAAAGAAAAATTCAAGATCTAGGTAGGATGCACAAAGGCCATTTCTTCTTCTTCTTCTTCCATTCTTTGTGCACATTGATGTGGAAATTCAACCATTAATCATTTGAACCTACAAACAAAATATAAGTTATAATATTATAAATTAGGCACATATGTATATTGATGAAAGTTTAAAAAGATAGTTTGAACATACAAACATGACAGGCCAAGCAATTGAGACTCCTTTGACATGGGCATCACCAATATTTTTGTATCTAGGCATGGGCCTTACTAATGGCTCGTCTTTTGTTATCGGATGCTCGATGCGCACTTTGTACAATTGACTTCCTATCTTAACTCCACCAACAATGACTTCAGGATCGGTGCTCAAGAGAGTTGCATAGGCCACATTTGCCTTATTAGGATATTTTGAAGTCGTCAGTAGCACTGTGGACCCAACCTACATTAATTTGACATAATCTTTTAGTGACCAACAACCCATGATCATGCAATTAGAACAAGTGATATTATGTTCATCTACCTTCATTAGATATTTATGTGTTTGACGCTTGTTGCGTGTACTCTTGTCATGGCCCACCTCCTGGTGTGCAATGGTTGTAGTCTCTATAGGCCCTCCATGATGACCCTTATACATATAATAAAATGAAGTATATGAAAGAATAATACAACTATTCTATTATAACTATAGCAAAGTGTGGTTCACATATACCTTTTGTTTCTTTCTTTTTATACTTGTGGATAACAGAAGATTGTCATTATCACTAAATTCAGACTCATATGTCTCTTTATTCTAGTAAAGAGAAAAAAAATAGTGGCATGAGTTAATAAAAAAATCCTTTGCGGATAAATAAGTATTGAATTCACAAGAAAGTGACATTACCAATTCATCACTATGTTTAAGGAATCCATCATTCTGGTTGGGAGCAACACCTTGAACTCTCTAAAAATTTGAAACAATATAAAAGCCAAAAGTCTAGATTAGGTGAAAACCTTTCGTTTAAAACATAGAAAATAGAGTAGATACCTTTCTTTTAGAATGCAGTACTAGATTCTGAGAATTGTTACGGTCACTCCTAGAACAATTTCCCTAGAAAAGATAGAAAGTTTGAGTAAAACATTTCAATATGGAGTTACAAATTGGGCTTTTCAATATAGAGTTACAAATTATAATGTACTTCCTTACCATTATTGCTTCTTGGTTCTCACTGTGCCTCTGACTGTTTTTAGTTCTTCAATTACTTTGTCTTGCATTCTAGAATGCTCTTTGAGTTGCCTTATTTCCTCCAACATGTGAGTCTCTACATCAGATGATGAGTCATCCACTGAAACTATATTAATCTCCTTAAAATGGTGTGTTTGTCGACCATAAACTTGTTTAGGAACTGGAAGCAATCCCATGCCGTGCACTTGTCCAGCTTTTTCTTCTCCCAACACTTGATGTAGTGCATCACCCTCCCATGCAACTCCTCCCTCACTATTTTTTGCTAACTCTGGTCGTGTGTCTAGGAGATTTTCTAATTGAATCTACAACCAAAAAGTACACACATTCAAAAACAGAAATAATTTTATATTGCAAAAAGTTTTCATGTGCATGTAGCATACCACTGGCTCATTTATCCCTTTTCCCCTTTTCCTGTGAGTGGCTAGGTAAACCTTTGCTCTATGTGGCTGTTTTTTTTTTAGGATCAGCTTGCCTCTGCAAAAATAGCAGTAAAGGAAAAGTAAGAGGAATCATATGTGCATTTTTTAAGAGAAGATGAATCACCCTGTTCTCAGACCAATATTTTTATAGATAAGATGACTCACCATGTCCTCAGACCAACGAGCATAACTCTTTGTACCCGCTGTATGTGTTGTCTTCCTCATTTCACGACTTATTTTGTTTTTTCACTGAGAGTCTACAAGAAAAGTAAATTATATAAATAATGAACCATTATACATGCATATAAAAATCAATAATAGTATAAATAATGATAGTCAAAATACCAAACAGTGTAAATAGTGGTGCCTTACTTTTCCTTCTGCGGACTTCCAGTATCTGCCTTCCATTCATCTTCAGCAATATCATCTGGACAACGCTTGTTCAAAACAGACCTTTTCTTCTTTGGATTAAATAGTGTCTTTTTTAATGTTGCCTTGTACTTTCTCCAGTCTCTTCCTATTGATTTGAATATCCATTTCTCACATGAACGAGGATACAAGAACCTTGTCTAAAACAAGAAAGTCACTTATGAATGAATTTGACTTCATGACGTCATAGCAAGCATATATATACATACACTTAAATTCAGAACATTATATCTTGTAAAATTGAGCTAACCTGCACAAACTGAATGATGGTTTCTCCATTGTCTTTCTTAACTTTTCTCCAGTCTTTGGCACCAACCGGACAGTAACCACCATTTCTTGCTATGGTGCCCAAAAATTGGCCTAAAAGGCCACCTTCTTCTCCAATAGGTTGTCCAAGCTTATTACATCTTACTACTATCCTATTTCCCTCAGGCAGATCCCAAACATGTGTTAAAACAGTCCCCTTTCGCTTATTAGGTACTTCATCGCCATCACCTATTAAAAATAGAATGTTAGTGATATTAACTAGTTAAGACATAGCCCATATGAATGAGATTGATCATACAACCCGTATGAATGAGATTGATCTAACTACATTTGTACCTGATGTGTTTTGGTTCTCATCATTGAGTTGCTCAACCTCATTAGCATATAGTGCTTCAGTATGCATTAAATTTAATGCTTTCTTTTTCTTTGTACCTCCACTTCCTGCTAAACATATAGAAGAGTAAGTTATACTTGTATAATAAGATATACCTATAAAAGAGTAAATTATATGTTCATTCTAGTACCTCTTGTTTTTTTTGGTTTAGATTTAGATGGCTCTTTTTTGGACTTGGTAGGCACTAAAGTGGCCAGTCTCTCCTTTGTCACAAACAAGCTAACCATCTTTTTGCTTTCACACTCGTTAAGCATTTTCATCACTTCAGGATCTTGTTCTATTACAACCAAGCTATCTTTTTGCTTGTAGTATAGATAGTCGACTGCTGAGTACCCATACTGCTCGATCAAATCAATCAAGTTGTAATAGCATATCTCATCTCTATCCATTTCCATCTGCACATGTTTCTGTCCTTCAGCTGCTCCATCACATTCAAGATTGATGGTCCAAATATCCGCCACCATGATAAGACAATCTAAATAAAATTCAGCACTAATTTAAAAATAAGAATAAAGCATAGGATAATTCACAATAAGAATCAAGTATAACAAAATAATTTCATGCTGCAATAGTGTTGGATTTCTAACTTACAGGGTGATATTTTCAGGTTTATACAATACTGTTTACTCTGCTAAAGCTGAATTTTGCACTAGTAGGTTGCTTACCCTTTCTGACAATAGTAAAAAAATGTTCTATTCAAAGACACATAAGCATAATTACGTATCATATCATTATAGAAGGACAAACAATCCAAAACTACCTAATAGTCAGGCTATGGAAGTTCGAGTATCAACAGTGAAAATGCAACTGTTATATGCCTGCTTAAAATATATATATGTTTCTATGTCTGCTGCAAACTTAGGGTGCTAAATGATCTGCTGGAGGGCATTCATTTTGCTGCGTCTGTTCAAGCAATGTATCTTGATGTTCGAGCTGGGATTTGCCTATCAATTATCTATGACATAATATCAAGTGCTGCTGGGAGCTCACAGTCATGGGAGTTACTTTGGTAGTGCTAACAGGAAAGAATTATCTATTTCATCCTTTATCATTGTCATTGACTGTCAGTAACGCACCCCTGCAATTCAACTCACTCTCGCTCACTCGACAAGTGGCTAAAACTGAAGAAATTCAGATGCGCTACAGTAACTGAAGAACTAACAGACATGGACACAAACACGAACAAGAGACAGAGTTTTGGTGCATCACTACTTCTGCTGCTTTTCTGGTTTTCCTTTTATTCCCAGCTCAACGAGCTTTACATGCATAACAGAAACACCGGCTAAACCGGATCCAACTACCGATCATGCCATCCCATAATCCGGGTCCAGCTCAACCAATGACTACTGAAAAATAGCTACGAAGACTTGACTGAAACTCAGAACATTTCAGCTAGTCGTTTATGCAGAATCCTAAGCTACTTGTACCATGCAAAACTGAAATAAACTAGCCTAAGATACATAATGCTCAAGATTACAGATAGAATCCATCATTGACTTCTCTAGGTACATGTAATTGCAGGTACAATTAAATTGACCTTGAGAAGGTTATTTGGAGATCCACATGATAGGAGATCAGCACGAAATGGCAAAACCACCACAGGCATTGATCTGCTGTTAATCCTATCAGTGCGCAACTAATATCTATGAAATAAATTGCCTGATATGGATCATGTCCTCTGTCAGCAGTTGCAAGTTAACATTTTTTATTAATTGCAGCTGACTGGTGGTGTTCTTATGCAGTGTAATGTCCTAAATTACAATGAATTGCAAGATGCATTGCCTCGCAATGCACATCATAAGTGGGCGTGAAAGAAACTCGAGCCCATTGTAATCTGAAACTGTGCATCCATGAATGTCCGCTTCAGTCCAAATCAAAATTGCAAATGACAACAGTCCAGTTTCCTACTTATTAAGGAGATCAATTCAGAATCTCATGTCTAATCTTCTATCACTAAATCACTATGAAATGTGTCATACTGTGAACTGTGAGTTGCACACACCTGATTCAGGACCTGATGCAGCTCTTTCAAGGTACAGGGTCGAAACCTGATTGCGAGATCATGAAACGTTCAGGGGATCTTCTCCACGGCCAGGGCACGTTCTTCTCCACAGCTGGGAAGGGGCCAGACCTCGGGCGTGGCTGTTCTCCTCCACGGCTCCACACTGCAGCCTGGGTTCGGATCCTGGGCAGAGGCGGCCGCAGCCAGCAGCATGCGGCGGGAGCGAGAGGGCAGGGGCGGAAGCGGGAGGGCAGCGGCGGGAGGGCAACTCGCGAGTCGCGACCTCTCCACTCTCCTCCCGTGCGGGTGCGGCGATCGTGGGAATGAGGGGGGTGGCTTGGAGTATTTCTCGGGAGATTAGATTACTGGATATGACTGAGTCACCGTGGATCACCGCGGTGGAAGGGAAAATTTGGTGGGGAAGGAAAACCACAGCTAAAATATGGTGGGAAAATTCCACACGTAAAAAAATTGGTGGAAAAGGAAAGTTGAAAATTAATATTAGTTACAACTTTTGTTTCAGTGGTAAATTTGATAAATTTAAATTTCAAATGTGCAGAAATTTGATAAATTTAAATTTCAAATGTGCAGAAATTTATGTGATTTTTTCTTTGATAAATGATTTCATGAAAAAGTCATCAACTAAGTTGCATAACTTTTTGAAAATGAGTATTTGGGACCGTAACAAATAAAAATTAAAAAATATTCAACTATAAAGTTGTATAATTTTTTGAGAGGTGGTGAAGACCGCTGGTCTCGTTCCGGTCGGTGCTAGAGGTCTTAGTAGGTCTAGTTCCCAGTGTCTGGCGCCGGCAGCAAGGAATAAGGTTCTCTCACGCTCTCCCTCGTCTCAGTGGTGCTATGCTCGATCCGGTGCCGCCGACAAGCGCGTGGAGGATGAGTTTATGGGAGCGCATCATGGGTACACCAACAGGTGGCGGGCATTGCGGATGGTTGGAGAGAGGATCGAGCTCAGATTTCCCGTGGCATGAATCGACATTGAGCATTGATTCTTGGTCGGAGGAGCTCGGGGTGCTTTCTGCGCCGATGCGCCTTCATCAATGTCTTGATCCCGGCTACAAGGTTGGGTGACTTTTGTGGCTTACTTTTAAGAGCAGGTACAATAATTGGCTTGTAGCGAAGCAAGCATTATTGGCCTTGCTTTAAGCAATTCTGCAATGGGGCTTGTCCAGATGAGACTTTTACAAATCTATGTGTTTTATCTTCTGGTTGTTTATCCATCCCAACTACTGCACGCTCACTTATGACTATAGAGCATATTGACTCATTTGATATTAACCCTATATAATCTTGTGTTGCTTATTTGGACATCCAAAAGAAATTTAAACCAAAAGGTTTTAAATATCGTCGTATGAAATTCGCCTCTACCGATCATAAAACGAGAAAGTAACGTGTGAAGGTGTAAATTAGGGACTAAATAAAATGTTATGAATTTTTCCAAATTAGATGGATTTGAAATAACATTTAAATATGTATTTTCTAGAAATTTATTTTCACTTAAAATATATTTATTCATGTCAGCATACTATTTATGATGCCAACAATATCTTTTGTATAAAGAAATTTATAAATATACTCAACACTTTGTGGACCCAACACGGATTATGGACCGTGACCAGATATGGGCTCGTGCGTTGTTTTGTTAGTATTTGAAGTGTACCTGAGATTAAATTTTGCAAGGGAAAATCTGGTATATGACATCATCTTGATGTCACGCGAACATCAGGCTGCATGACCGTGCGACTCCCACCGTGGCCCACCATCAGCCGGCCCTTGCTCCCTGCGAATCCATCCTGCAGATCGAGTGCTCCATCGCCACCGCCTCACCTACGTGCGCCCCTCCGCCGCGCACGCCTCGTCGGGATCCGCCGCCGCCGCTGTACTAATCCCTCTCGGTTGCTGGTCCGATCGGATCCCCCACGATCCCCACGCCGAAGCCGTCGAACGGCACAAACGCCGATCACCACGCTGCTGCCGCCGAAGCCGCGACATCCTATCACTCTTCTCCGTCCTCTCTCGGTTGTTGCTCTGATTGCTTCATGGCGGGATCCAATTGAAATTGCAAAGGTACAGGAACAGTTATATTTCTTTCAGAGATTGTTTTGGTCATGACACAATGCAGTTGACCTAATGGCTAATTACTCTCTCTTTTTTTTTCATCAGATACTCTTTTTAGTTTTGGTTGGGCTTCTCAACATCAGGTATGTAGAGTTTAATGTGCCAAACTCACCTCACATCACCTTTTATCTATGCCATGATATTTGCCTGTGAATCTGTGATGAAACGTGCGAGTGATGCATTCTTGTGGTTGTTTGTCTTTGTGAGCACGACCGCTTTTTGAACGTTAAGACCTCTCTTTTAGTGGAAAAGTTTTTTTGTTCATAACCAAATTTTCAGTTCTGTGCCTCTCTATGCAATTTGGCATTCTTAAAAGTCCTGTGCCTCCCTATGCAATTTTTCTTCATAAAAGAGAGGAGTTCACAATTCAAAAGGTATGAGTGATATTGACTAGAGAAAGTCTATGCTCTTAGTTTTTTATTACTCCTTAGGTTATCAAAACTCACGCTGAAATGTCCTTAAAAAGCATATTATCTGTAATATAATGCTGCTTTGCCCACTGAAGCCCAGTCATACAAAATATTAAAAACAGATCTTGGTTTGGTTTGACGCAAATTGAGTTAAGAATAGTTTCCTATCTCTATTGGTTGTTACGAAAACTGAGAGTTCTCAACTTTCATTTCCCTCAAAAAAATGTTCTCAAATTTCATTCCCTGCTATGTGCTTGCCGGAAAGGGTGGTAGGTTAGAATTAAGCCCCATGGGTGCTTTATATGTTGTTCAATCGTATAGCACCAGCCTCCTGATGAAAAGCATTGAGGGATAAGTGCCCATTATCGACCTGCTACTGTATCATGTTGCCATTGAGAAAATTATTCAAGTGCTTTTACTTAGCTTATATTCATGTACCACTATTGTTTCACTGCTTAGACTCAGAATAGTCCAAAACTAATTATTCATGCGCCTGTCCAGTGAGCCTACACCAAAACAGTCCAAAACTGATTCCCATTTTTATCTATACTTTCCATACTTTATATTCATTTACTTGCCTTTGAGGTGCATTTTCTTTCAGAGCAGATTGGACTATTGAACTTAATTTTAAGCTTCAGGTACATCTCTTGTTATCTCACCTTTGGCGTGCAAGCATAATTTCAGGACCTTTTCTTTTCCAACTACTGTTCACTCACTTTTTTTTATTCGATTTTGTTATAATCCAATGGTTTAGCTGTCTGCCAAATTGATCCATATCGTATTTCCAAATGTGTAAATTCCTAGACAATGTGGAGAAATTAACATCTATAGTAATCTAGCTGCATATCTTTCCGAATATATTTTACTTTGGACCATCCATATTTACCTAAGTATCATAGTGGACCAGAGCTAGATAATTCTTTGTTATGTTCTATTCTCATCATTATTTCAAAAGCTTAAATTTGGTTGGTTACTTCACTAAAAATAATGAGATATTTAATTTGAGGAAGATAAACGTTTATCGTTGAATGTGCTCCGTAGCAACGCACGGGCATGTAACTAGTACCTGATAGATTTGGACTTTTTCCCATCGCATCTGCTTCATAATTTTTGTTGGCAAACAGTACTAATCTATGACTTATCAGAAATATAACCAAACAACCGTAACTGAAGCTGAATACATTTCACAGCTCTTTTTTGTTTTCAAAAGTTATTTTGTTAGTTGTATCCTAAGCTCCGTATGTATCTCGGGACGATGAATGCCTTTACATTGGAATTTTCAGCTTGTCTCGAATTTCTCTATTGGTTCTCTATATCAGATTCCCCAAATTCTTTGAACTTTTTGTTAGAATAGTCAGTGTTTTTTATTCATGCAAGAATAGTTCGACAGCTGGTGAAGTTTTCATTGGATTGTGTAGTTTAGAACTATTTTCTAATGTAAGAATACTTATAGTAATTAGAGCAGGGAGGGCTCTACACTTTTAGTGTTGCCTCCTACTACTTTACTTTTCATTGGTGCTGCTCAGTTTCGTTTGTTTCATGCAGCTATCTGTTTTCTTGCATGTTCTCTCTGAGCAATGTAATGTTGTCTAGATAGGCATAATAGGACGATTCAGTCAGGTCTAGTGTCAAAAAGACCACCAGTATGTACACAGTTTTGTTGTTCTTAGATCAGTTTTGATTTTGCTTCTACAGGGGCATTTGACACTCCTAAATTACTTTTGTTTAACCTTTAGTTGTTTAAATAGGGCACCTATGAAGTGTTGGATTGCTGGTTTGATACACTACATCTGAGCTTTTGGTCAGCACTTTCTCTTATAGGTAAATCAATTTAAATTTGTGAACAGTAATGGCAATGCAGAAATAGTAGTTTTTACGAACAATTTGTTTTATGTTCTGAGGGGCATGGTGTTTTTAAATTCAGTAAATAATTGTTCACCATTAACGCAAAAGCAAATCTTATATGTCTATATGCCGTATCTTGTTCTTCATGTTCTGAATTTAGTCATATTACTTTGTCTCTGATTTTGCATGTTTGTACTGCCACTACAGCTTGCGTTGCCGCCTGAAACTCTTAGCAAAATCATCTTCATTATTTCATGTTAAGAATGCTTCTCTCTTTCATCAATCAATGTATTACTTGAGATTCTCAGGAATAATGTTGTTCTGTTATGTGCGTATCAAATTAAAAATGTTTACTAGTTTTAAATTTCCAGTATTCCTTTTGGAGAAAACCATGTGCACACTGTTAAAGTTTAAATGGTCCAATGCTTGCTGCTAATTTAACATTCAGAGTATTTAGTAGTCCCATTATTTTATATTTCCTATATCTAACATTCAGTACTAGTACTGCATTTAATATAAACTATTAAAACGGAGTAACTCGGTATCGTCATTTATACTTGTTTTTTCATCATGAGTATCATACCGCCTTGCGGTAAGATGGAGTCTTAATTCAGTACAAATAATGATGGGGGCTTAAGTCAGTTTATTCTCTTGGGATGAATTAAAAAATGCATTATTTACGGAGATCAAGTTCCTTGAATCTCTACTTGATTCATCTTGTTTTGCTCACACGAAATGAAAAAAAAGATTCATTTTCCTCCTATACTATTTGCTGGCCATTTGAAGAAGCCTAATTGTAGCTATATCATTTGTTATCCCATTGCAACACATGGGACCTCAACTAGTTACAATATTAAACTGTTTGAGTCCACATAACTGATGCCAGAATACTATTTCTTAATTTCAGGGAATTAATGGACCTAAGTACTATTAAGAGGTTGTTGCAATCCACAAGACCAAGTGATGATTACATAGCTGGGGTACATGGTTTTCTTAAGTTTGCGTATAGTAGGAAAAGGTCCGATGCAAAGATTCGATGCCCATGTGTCAAATGTGTCAATAGGCAGTTACAAATGCAAGAAACAGTGTATGACCACTTAGTGTGTAATGGAATGCTGCGTGGATACACAATAAGGTGCAAAGTGGTATGCATTTCCATTAGTTTTGTTCTATTAAATTGTGTATTAACAACTGTGTTCGTCGGACTAAATACAGTGGTGTGATCCTATTCATGGCAGTTACTCATTCTAAGGTATCCTATTTTTTTGATGTTAAGTTCTTAATGTTCATGCTCATTTCTTTTTTATTAACCTCACATAGAGTCACATTATCCTTTTCATGAACAAGTGATCTGCTAGTTTTGAGTTTTTCAATGGTTTTTACAGAAACATACTTTGTCACAACCTTTTGAATGGCTCGTTCCCTACAATATGATAGTATTTCTTGTAGTAATTTACTCATCATAAATATATTTTTTTTCTTACTGGTTTTAGTTTGGAAATTTGTTTCAGGCTTGCTGGAAGGTGGCTGTTCACCTGTTGCCGTGACCTGTTGCTGTGAAGTGAAAGGTGCAGCCATTGTGGTCTTGTGGAGCTAATTGTCTGCTGGCATGCTGCACTGCTGCTAGCCTGCTATTGTTGTTTGCTGGGGTCAGCTACTAAGCTGGAAGCCTGAAATTGTATGTTTGTGTGCTGCGATCTGCGTTGCAGCATGTGCTGTCAACCTGTCATTGTGTGCATGTGTGCACTATGCTGGAGGGTGGAGACATGGAGTGTTGGATAATTTGTTTCATTACTGCTTGTGGATTGTTGTTTGTTTTCCTTTCAATTTGAGAGAACAATAACATCTATGTGTTCTACTGTTTGTTTTATATTGCATTGCTCTTTAAAATGTATCTCTTCGATACATGAAAATCAGGCAAAATGTTGCGCAAATTTACAAAATGCGCCTCGCCTCAGGCTTCTCAGATTTTCGACTGTACGAGTGCGAGGAGGCGCGTACCTCGTCACTAGTCATTTTTATGCCAAGGATTTCTATTGTGTTCAATACTAAATATTTTTATTTGCTCATTATTCCATATTTTATATCCCCAACTATGGCGGGCAGCCAGCAGCTCGCTACAAGCCTAGGCAGCGAAAACCGGCCTGTTTGCCAGCTTCCCCCATATAGGCCATGATAATAACAGGCTAGCATGAGTACCTAACATATGCAAAAGAACAAATGTGCAAATGAATAGAAGGCAAAATATCAATTCATGTTCCAAAAATATTGAAGGTTAACAAAATCAAGTGTCCAATGTTTTACGTCCTATTTTTTATGTAGACGATTAGAGTCCCAAAATTACAGAGTGTGACGATTACAGTTCGAGACAGCAATTCTCATGCTGGGGAAAGCAAGCGAGCGGGAGCGTGATTCTAGGACGTCTAGATCCATCACGAGGGGACATGTGCATGCGAGTGTGAGGAAGTGAAGAGTCTATTGGACGATTGCTCTACGAATCTTTGTAACAGTTGGACTGTAACACTATTTTGTGTTACTACAAGGCAAATATTTGTAACATATTTTATCTGTTCCATTTATGCATTACAACTTAGTGCTCATTTGTAACATTTTGCTTGTAACACTATTTTTGTGTTACTAAAAGTATTGTCAGTACCACATTTTTATAAAAAAATGTTTTGTGTTACAACCGAGGTCTGTAACACACTATTTTGTGTTATGGTGAAATTTCATTGGAACACATTGATGAATGTGTTATAGGATAGTGTTACAATATCCTTGTTGTGTAGTAGTGGGGAGGCAGCCGGCGAGGGTGTTTGGCGAGGGCTTACTCACTCACCGCCCACCAGAGGCTGGCACCTTCAGGCTTCAGCTCCGTGGAGGGACCAAGAGGAAGAGCTAAAGAATTGTAGATGGACATTTAGTAATTCAAAGTGAAAGTATTACTTTCAACCTTGTCCAAGTTACAACGCTGCTAACAAAAATAGTCCTAAGTGTAATTACTCATTTTTTTTACTCATGTTTGTTCAATTAAAGTTTGGTGTCACTTGAATAACAAACTTCCAATTATGTACATGCTATGTTCTGAGATTATCTTTTTAGGTTGAATGAGGAAGCATCCAATTGCACTTGGCACCGGGTAAAACATATCTTGTTACAGTTTGTATCGAGTTTAACACATACTTTCACTTTGCACCGGGGTGTATCAAAAAGGTTTTTACTTTACACCGGGGTGTATCATATAATTTAAAGAAAATCTTGTAAAATATACAAATGTAACATATTTAATATTTTGAATTTAAATCAGTTTTCATGAAGTTTAATTCATAATTTCAAAGGTCCATGAAAATTTGTCACAAGAATTTCGGGATTAGAGATGACAATTTAAATGTAAATTTGTTCGCTCCATCTGACTCTCTGGTGACTACAAATTTACAACTAGGGGCGATTATGAATTGATAATATGTGCACTATCACCTCCTTCTCCCCCTAATTTGATATTATGTGCACTATCACCTCCTTCTACCCCTAATGTTTGTTATGTAAAACAGTACAAAGATAACCACATAGGGTTCATCATTTATTTGTTTCCTTGGATTTGATATCGCAGCATTGGACTTTATCAGCTGCACGAGGGAAACAAGACTCTAGGAGCCTGCTTAACATATGACGTCTCAAAGGTTGATCGGTACAAAATACTGCATGGTCAAATGAGCAAAGTCTCGAAATTTATATTTAAAACACTTTCACCTAAGCAACCCATTACAAATCCAAAAGTCTGCCCTTCAAGCTACTCAAAGAGAGGAAGAAACACACCATGTTATCATCCTTGTAGTCTCAACTTTCTGAATAATCAAAATGGTGGTGCATCAAGCATCTTCCTCTTCCTCTTCATCTTCATCTTCCTCTTCATAAGAGTCTTCGTCTTCATAAGAGTCTTCATATTCATCTCCATCTCCATCTTCATCATCTTCCTCTTCCTCTTCCTCTTCCTCTTCCTCTTCCCCATGGTCATTGTCATATTTTTCCGAAATCTCAATTTCCTTAAAATCAAAAACTGCACAAATGACAAATATAAGAACACAATAAGTTGCAAGTGGTCTCATCTGAAAATGCATGCACTTCAAAACGAGAACTTCAAATCCTGGAAAACTTAGTCCATTGGACCGATCCTTCAAAATACAAATCTATACTACTTAAAAAGATTGTAGTGTTGATGGTGAAGCCAACAAATTAACGGATCAGATTCAATCCTACGGCAGAATCGTTCATGCTACCGGCAGAATCACTCGCGAAAATCATTCCGCATACGCATAGAAAGTGGAACAGATTCCGGACCACGCGCTGCCACGAGGCGCTACAGGCGCGGATGCCACGGCCTCCTCGCCGAATCTCCTCGCCCTCCGCCTCCTCCTTGCCCTGCGGTACAGCGCCGCTTGTTCACCCTCCTCACCTCCCCATCAACGCCGTACCGCCGTCTCCACTTCAGCCGCCGTGCAGGGGTTATACAGGTACGTGCGCCAACACCATCATCAACACCATGTTCATGACGGACTGTCCAGTGGCAAGGGGAAGCGCATCAGCTCCACCGCTGCCACCCAGGCCTAGCTCGACGCTGGCGCGCAAGAACCCCCGACGTCCCCTCCGCCGTGGCCTCCGCCCGCCTTCTTTTCTGGGCAGCAATCGTCGCCGCCATTGCCAGTTGTTGTGCTGCCCGGAAACTGCCGCTGCTTATTCTGGTACGTTAACTTGTTCCTGCTGGGTTTCTCCTGCCTATTTGCTGTAGATTGGATTCAGCTGTATGGTACAGACTACAAAGAGAAGATGACGATAATGAAAGGGCGGAGAAGTGAAGACAAAGAATTGAGGTGCATCCTTGCCCATAAGATTGCTAGAAAATGGGCATTGCTAAGTTTCATTTGAGTGTTTCAGACTAGGTTATATTCAACACAGTGTTGATTATTCATCCGATTAAGTTAGCTCTGCAATGGACAATAATAATGTTGGGGGCTCCTCACCCACATCGATTGTTGATAACATGAGGTGAGTTTTTCTTTGATGCAGCTATATTCATATCATTCAGTTAATTAATAATTTTTTGGCATGCTAATTTCGTGAGCATTCCCTCAGCCCTCTTGCAGATATTTTGCAATTGCTACACTGCCATAGTGTTTTTGCAGCTCTTGAATATTTTTTCAGTTCTTAACGTTGACTCTTTTTTTATTTGGGAGCTTTTTTCCCCCATAAAGATTCATGAACAAACAATTCCTCCTGGTATTCAAGGACACACTCTCAATATCTCTTGTGGCGATCGTTGAAGCTCATCACATTTTTTAGTGCTCGACCTTTATTTTTTTCATTCAACTGAGAGAAACTGATACTTCTTTAGTTTAGTAGGTAAGCCAATTGTACTGTTCCCTCGAAATGTTTCCTTGCTCTAGGAAATTGTTAACATATTGTGGTTCGTTTGATTTATGGACTATAGAAGATACAATATTTCCTGAATACCTGACTGCCAAGTACATTTAATTGTGTGGTACATTCATATGTTTGGGAATTTGACAGGCTTATAGAAGTTTCCCCAGTGGACATTTTATATGTATGGATTTACTCTTTGAAACTCTTGAGCAAATTAGCTAGGAGCAAATTTGACAGGCTTAAAGATTGAATTTTTTCTAATCTTTTTTAAAGCAATTTTTGCTAATCTTGATGACAGCATCTATAACTCTTTTCTAGACAGGTGGAATTGGGTTGTAAGGACGTAGTGCACTTCTTGTAACTATTCTGGATATAATCTTGACAGGTTATGAGAACTCATTGTTTCTACTAGCTAAGTGATGACACCTGACGAGCAGAAATATTTTTTTATTTGCAACATGTACATGTCTAACTAGATTGGAGAATAATACCTTGATTTTTTTTTTTGCAGAATTGTTTTCAGAGTCTTACAAAAAAGTTCCTACAAATTTGTAACGGATAATATGCTAGAAGATGTGAAGCTTAGGAAGCTGATGGTTGATGTACCTACAAATTTGTGGACTGATCCAAGGATAAAGGATTTCAAGTAATTAGAGAACATCATCTTGGAATTTACAGTATTTTTCCAGTATATTTACTAATCTTATTAATGTAGATGTCCATTTCAGTTGTAAACCATTGAACATATACAACAAATTATCTGCATATTTCAAAGATTTCAGACATATTTTTCTATTGTTTATATATTTCAAACTGTATTATATTATTTGCCTTCTCTTTGACCATTATTTATACCGTTTCTTCAATTGACTTTTTTTTGTTATGAGAAGGAATATTACACATTGAAAAAAGCATCTTATATGTAATTAGATGTAGTTATATAGAAAATTCTTAACTATGCCAAGAATTAGATGTTCCAAAAAAAAAAAGAGTTGCCATGTTTTTTTTTTCAACATGACTATGTAATTAACAATATAATAATGATGTCTTCCTGGATTTTCAATCTGTCTTATTCTATTCTTTATTGCCAAACCATATGCTCCCTCTGTTCCGAAATATAGTTTCTAAAAGACAATTAGATATGTTCCATCCGTTCCGAAATATAGTTTCTTAAGGATGACACAATTAGAGAAATAAAAAGACTTCATGAGTCTCTATCAATTGTCTTGAAACTTAGGAAGTTAAAATGAGTGGAGGGTGTGTATTATAAGTATTATACTTTTATATTTTAGAGAATTTTTGGAAGTTGCTATTCTTGGCCACATATGCATTGAAATGGATTTTTTTTTTAAAGCATTCTTGTTGTATAGTGGAGAACATCGGTGTTCTTGGTAGAGATAAAGATCTACATGTTGAAAGAATAGTTTGGATCCCCGTTGCAAAGCACGGGCACTCAACTAGTTATAACGACCTCATTACTTCTCCGTAAATAAAATCTGATTTATCCACTACTTTATTCAAAGAAAATAAACATAGTAATATGCCCTTATAACATGGCTGCAGCCTAGACTGCAGACTTGCTGGATTCTCTATAGCTTAGCACAGAATATGAGAGAAAATTGTATGGTTTAAGGACTATACAGATACTTGTGGTAATTCGTAAACAATATGCCCTCCGGGCCACAATGCCAGGCGCTATTGAGTAGATCCCCCACCTAACAAATATATAATCTAGTGTCACCCAAAACCATTATCTCAGACCAAAAAACAACTGAGTAAACTTATCCAATTATTGGCTACTAATACTAGCTGTTATGATGTACCAAGATGGCTAGTGCAGCCAGCTGGCACACTCAGCAACTCTGACTAGGGTAAGTTGACGATTACAGAAGAACAGTATTTTCTTGCAATTGTGGAGTGAGATAAGCAATCTATGAGGTACTCGTTCACATGGCAAATGGCATGGGAGCTATAAGACCAAGTAATAAACTGGAATTCAAGATGGCACTGTGAACTCTCACAAATGTACAACTGATGGGAAAGAAAATAAAATAAAATAATTGAAAGATAGAGTTGCAGCCATATTACATTAAAGTGATCATGCTGGTTATATGAAGCAAGAAAATTTTAAGAAATCTTTGAATGGTTTTTGTTTTTCAGATACAACCAACCAAAAGAATAGATGAGATAATGTTTTTCCAATCAGACCAAATGCAGTTAATGCTTTAAATTCTGAAGTAATCCCTGTTCTAGCATCCATTTCCAATGAACTTAAGAGTTTCGATATCGCTTGCTATGTTTCACGCATTTGAAGGTAAAGGAAATTTTCTAAATTATACAAAGAATGAAGAATGTTGTTTACGCATGTTAAATGCAGACAGATACTTCAAAATTTTGAGTACTCTCGTGTCAACCACTTCACATCTGATTTCAACTATCTCAAGCTGTCCTGATATCCCAACTGATCTATCCATTTGATGGCAGTTTCCTTCGATTTTCTTTCTATGTTTAGGTCCCTGTCAGAAGTTAAAGTAATATATCAAGATCAATAGAAAAATGCTCCAAAACTTCAATAAGGAAATAAATGTACAATTAGAGAAGGTATACATTTGAATTGATCTGAAGAATGAGATTCTGAAGAATCGGTGCATGTTCAAGAATGCAAGCCAGTGCACTAAAATCATCAGGCACACACCAGTATTCATCGAGTACCAAAGTCTTTAGCTTGGTAAATGTTGGGCACCATTTCAAATCCCTTTTGAAAATAAACTGTGTAGGATGCAACAATGCAGACAACAAGATAAACAAATTCTCAGAGTTCAAGTGGATAGAAGCACAATAATAGGAATAATGAATACTATAAATGAGTTAAAGATGGAAGTGCAAGCATACTGATCTATATTTATTTATCAACACCAATGTCTTGGCTTCCAATAAACCTTCAAGAAGCACACAATTGTTGTTGTCCTTGATACCGTAACAAGATGGACAGCCCTCACGACCACAATCCCCAGAGTCAGATTCCCAACAAAAGTCCTCACTGCAGTGGAGGACTCTGACAAATGCTTCAACTAATGATGGCATCCTCTCAAGCACCGGAGTCCGGCAATTGTAGTCATCCAGACGCAGAGAAATAGAAACAAGACTTGAGATGTCAATACATACCCGAGAGAGCATACTGAATTTCGAATCAGTGATAGTCAGATGTTTTGCAGAGTTAGATGAGATCTTGGCACACTTGAATTCACACGAGTCAAACACTAGATGTTCTAATGCTGGACAGCTTGAGAAGTTAAGGAAGCTGTCGTTTAGCAATATACCGTAAAGCTGTAGCCTTGTCAAGTGCCGGGAGACAAGAGGCAGCTCATTTACCAGAAACCTTTCACGAAAGCCTACACTGACGTAGAGCTGGAGGAACTGAACCTTGCAGAGAAGAGCATGCCTGAACCAGTCACCCACTCAATGTGCGTCCTCATTGTCTTCGCACTCATAGAACCTTAGCACACACGTGTCAAGGGGCGCACTGTTACGGAGTAGCAGCAGGTGGTCGAGAAACTCCTGGTTTTCCTTCACACTTCGCAGATAGAAATCACTCTCGCCGTCACCGACGCGTAGCCCCGTTGCGGACTTCCAGAGGTGGCGCCATCGCCGGGCTAGCAAGCACGTCTGGACGGCCCCCTTCGACGGTAAGAAGGACAGCACGTGGTGGAGAATCTCGTCCGGGAGGACCCCTATGCGGTCACTCTCCCACGGAGGCATTCCGTCGAACAGGTGGCGGGCGTGTCGGCATCCAATCCTCCAGTCCCCACCCCCTGCAGAGCTAACCAAAAAACGGCTCAGGCGAAGGCGAGCGACACAAGGAGTCAAAGATTAAGATGCCAGCGTGCGTGATCGAACGAAGCAGCTCAATCACCACCTCGCCGGCGGCTGCTTCAAGAAGGGCGGAGCGAGATGGGATGAGAGAACGTACCGGGGGACAGGGCGGATGGAGACGAATGGAGGATTCGTTCGCCGACCGGATCGGAGGGAGCTCAGCTTGAGGTTGGTTGAGGCGGACGAGGAGATGAATGCCGCAGGCACTGCCGTGAGGAGACATAGTTAACAGAGAGGGAAGTAGGGCAGTTCAGGGCCTTCGAATCACTGAATTGGGAAAATAGATGGATAGAAAAAACACAAAATTTTTGCATAAATATAAATGTGAAACAGAGAATTGCATAACATAGAAAAAAAACACACGAATGATTGTTTGATAGGACTGCACGAAAAACATATAGGAGGAATTAAAGAAGACAGATAGACATGAAAAATCCTTCAAGAGATTAAAGCTATTAAAAAAACTCTTTGAAAATATGCATGCAATTAAACATTCCATACGAATTACATAGGATTGAGGATCTCTAACCCCTTGTTGCAGTGGGCTATATAGAAAAGTTCCTACAAAATTTGAATCCTCCATGTTTTCTTTAAAATTCCTTTGACCCAAAAGGGGCCTAACAATATGCCACTTTAGTGGGATAATGCAATCAGCACGGTGGATCACTGGATGCGAAACAGACGGATCAAATTGAGGGGCTTTAGAGCTGAGATCACTTTAAGATATTTGTTGGTTTCCCAAAAAAAAACACGGTAGATTCTGTAGAAACACCCCCTCCCCACGGGCCACGGTTATGCACCGCGACCACCCACCATGGCAGAACGATCGCTTCTGATTGTCTGTCTATCATCAAGAAAATCAAGTCAACAATGTTTCGGCCTGCTCTTTTCATCATATTAACCGTTTGTGCAATATTGTGGCACATACTCTACCTCGTTCGTGTGAGACGGTGAGCATGCTATTTGTGATATCCTTCACTCTGAAACCATTGAGTGTATTCGGGAGGCTCTCCACCTCGTAATCAATAAGTGTCGCGATTCTTTTTTTTATTGGCGAATAAGGTAGAAAAGCTCTACCTTAGTGTCGCGATTATCTAAAAATAAAAACGATCGCTCCCTACTACTACTATTACTGGTGGGTTTCACTTCGATTTGGGGGTTCGTGTGGGATTTAAGGGAGCTGACAGGCTACATTAAAAGATGATTACATATTCCAATTCTAATTTTCTAGCAATCTCGCAATCCCGTTCTAATTTAGCAGGAATATGTAATCATCTTTTAACGTAGAAACGGCACCATGGGGCTGCTACAAAACTGCTAGGAAATCTTGCGATCTTTCAGCCCTGTGAAGAAGAGTCATGGAGAATCGAACACACAAGAACGTGGGATTGCACGTGTTTGCCTCAACCCGTTGCACCAACGGCGTGTTTTCTAAATATGTACATGCATTATAGAGAGAAATTATATACGTGTAATTGCACTAATATACTATTGTTATATTTGACAAATTTTCTCCTAAGTCACACTCAAATAGAATGCTCATCAAGCTTTTATTATGCACAAAGTTAGTGTCAGATTCAAGTGACTTGGCAAATACCTAGTATGTGAAAAAAAAAAATACACCCATTGTATTTTTTTTCCTGAAAAAACAATTAGAACACACCACTACAGTTTAAAACAAAGCTCAGTGGTCATGTATTGTTGAATTCTTCGTTACTTACTGCTTGTCAAATGTCAATGCCAATATGCCATCCTTGAAGGCTGGCTTGCCAACGCTTATTGAGAAAAAAAAAAGTAGTTTATTAACTGATTATTTGACATGCATAACTGCTTTATCAGTTATAGATAAACAATAGATCAGATATTTAGTTGTTACACTACTAAAAATTAAAATCAAATCTAAATCTGAAACAGACATTACAAGGACTGATATCACAGCAATAGATGTTCATGAATGTTTTCTGACTCTCAGCTATGAGCCTGAAAAATGGAATGAACCTACATGTGAAGCTAAGACTTTTGCAGGCACTTTCTCGGCACAAACGGCAGCATAGGCGTCTCCAAGTCCATGAACATAGTACCATTCCTGTGGTCAATGTAGTATTTGGCTAGCAACGAAACATATTGCTGCAAAAGGCAGCGCCTTTTTCTTATCATTCCCTTCACCACAAGTACCTCTAAAACATAATGCCTCGGCACCAACCAAGTCCAGACTGAACAAGAGTAATGCAGCCTTACCATCCAAGCCAGCGTTGGTGACCAAATAACTCTTTTATCTTTTTAAGCCTTGCTGTTCTACTTATTTTGTTAATGCAACCAGCATCACATAATCATCAACCCTTTAATATTGTGTACGCTATTTTAATACTTCTCATTACCTCACTTCATTTCTTCATGGTCAGGACTCAGGAGATCCTTTCAACCCTACCAACTGCAGGGAAAATGTTTCTATCAACCCAGCCACTAGTGCAGAACCGTTGTGAGACACTGCATTTTGAATTTTTGATGCATCACACATTTCTACAAACGGCAATAATACC
The DNA here is from genome assembly GCA_000325765.3 of Leersia perrieri. Taxonomy (NCBI): domain Eukaryota; kingdom Viridiplantae; phylum Streptophyta; class Magnoliopsida; order Poales; family Poaceae; genus Leersia; species Leersia perrieri. The sequence goes on from CM002478.1 coordinate 4,233,649, forward strand.
TATTTCTTGGCTTGCCTTCATCACAAGGAGCTGGCAGATGCCATCAGATGCAGCAACCAAGGCAGTGCCATCCTGTTCCAACTTCCACACCCCTTCCTGAACAATTCTGTACTTAATATTGTTTAGATGTAATTTTGGTAGGCATCCAGTTAGCACTTTTAGTTAATTTAAGTGTTCAGCTAACCTTGTAAGCATCAAAATTAACATATTGTAGTTCTGAAGTAGATAATTGAAAGGCTTATTAGTGCTAAATAAATGGCAGTACGACTAGAGATTATCTGACAAACATAAATGTTTTTTCAGCAATAAAACCAACAAAAAAAAGAGTTAAAATGACATTCGAAAAATCACCCTTAGCATATTCCTTTTTATTATGAATGCATGGTACTTGTCTATAATCACTAAAGTTCAATCCATGGTATTTCACATTCAAGAATGGTGAAAACTGAACTTGAAACAACTGTGCTTATACCATGGCATGCAGTTTTTTGTCATGCATTGTACTTCCCAATAATCCTAGAGAGCAATGTAAACACCAACTAAAGGTTGAATAAAATCAGATGTTGGAAAATGCAGAGGGGAGAGAAAATCCTGCAGGTAATGCAGCCAAAATCCTGAATTCCTGATTGCTCAAAGTACATGAACAGGAAAATACCTGCTGAAGCAATGATCCATGAAATGAGAAGGGCACCAAAATAAAACAGTCCAGTTGCTGAGTAATATCCATGACTCAAACATGATTAGCATTTATGAGCGATCAGATCATTGATAGTAGTAGTGTCGAAATCAGAACTCCAAAACAGGCATTTCCAGGAATTAACATCAACTAATAAGCCTCAGAGAACAAAGTGTTAAATTACCTCTAGGCCTGAAAGAAAATTAATCTCCAACAAGCACATCAAAATAGGCTCATAAGTAGATACTTTGGATGGCACTTTCCAAGAATGAACCTCCAAAATCTCTTACCAAAGATGTAGTACTAGACCTTTGCAGGCAACTTCCCAGAACAAACTGCAGTGTATGCATCTGCGAGCCCTGGAATAGCGCCCTCATGGCGATCAATGTACTTTGCCATGAAATCTCCGTTGGCAATGCATACAAAATGGAAGAAGTCAAGATCCTTTTTAATCAGCCCCTTCACCAAAAGGGTTTGTAGAACATAATGCCTCGGCACCAACCGCTTCTCCAGACTGAGCGTGAGCAGCACAAGCCTCTGCAAAATGTAGTGAGGGTCTAACCCAACCTTGTTGACCAAGAACTCTATCTTGCTGCGAACTTTGCTCTCGGTTAATCCCAGAATCTGCGGACACTTGCCGACCGCAGAGCGGAGCTCATCCACAGAGCAACCAAGAGTGGTACTCAAGAACTCCATCCTCGCGGCGACGCTGCCTTCACTAGTACGGGCAACAGCGCTCACAATGTACTTGAATGCCCACGAGTTAGCGGGCACGCCGAGTTCCTCAGCACGCTTCACAACAACCTTCAATCGCTCTGGCTTGAAAGTGAAGACCCACGCGGCCGACTGAGCCATTGTGACAATATCACAAACACTTAGCCCGCACTCGTGTAGCAGCTCGATGTTGGGCTTGATCACATTCTCGAGGCTGGAGCAGAGGATGGCGTTGTTCCTCCTCAACATCTTGAGGAGCATCTCGAAGGAGCCCATGAAGGGGATCAGGAACGCGAGCTTGGCGGAGACGTCGGCCGAGCAGACGCGCAACGCGCCGCCCGCGAGGAGGACGCTCGCGATCTGGGGGTCGGACAGCCCGGCGCGGCCGCGGAGGGAGGCGAAGCGGCGGGCGACGCTGTCGGCCCTGGAGAGGAGGACACGCGGCTCGGCGGCGACGACGGCGGCGAGGTCGGCGCGGGAGAGGCCGACGGCGGAGAGGTGGGCGAGCACGGCGTCCGGGTTGGAGGCGGACTTGAGTTGGGAGACCTTCCTGGACGCTTTGACCGCCTGGGATGCGGTGAGGCCGCAGGTGGCGACGAGGTAGTCCTCGACGGAGAAGGGGGTCGTCGCGGTGGAGAAGAGAAGGCGGCGAACGTGCAGAGAGGAGGCGGAGGCGGAGGCGGAGGCGGAGGCGGAGGCATGGATGGTAGCACGGAGCAGCGGAAGAAGGCGGAGCATGCCGCCGCCGGAGGAGGAGGAGGAGGAGGAGGAGGAGTGTCGCCGTCGGCTAGGTCATGGGCTTTTGCTCGCTCTCTCTCTCTCTCTCTCTCTCACACACACACACACACACCTCTCTTGGGTCTCATCTTATTGGGCCGTGATTTGGCGGGATTGAAGCCCACAGTCTCTGTGGGACATATGCTTTAATGATTGTGAATTTTTGGTGTTAAAAAATGAGAAATGAAGTTTTTGAAGTGGTTAGTTATGTTTGGTAAAGAATGGTAAATCTATTATCATGATTGTTGGATTTTCCTAATGGAATATATTTTGTAGATGGATATCAGAGTTAGCTAATTCCTCAAAATTTTAACAAATTCGACCCTTTTTGGAATTTTCTATAATTTGGAAAATGAACTCATGAATATTTTTCATCATGAGTATTTATGGAATCTTGAATGTTTTTTAATTCAAATATATCCTTTTCGAAATAATTCATTTTGGTTGGGTTTTACTAGCTAAATACTCATGTTATGCTTTTCTATGATTTAAAATAAATAATTATGCTACTATTGCTCGAAACATACTCCTTCCGTCCCAGAAAGAAGCGATTCCTGTAAGCTCGAGGCAGTTTTAGCACTGACGTCAAGTGATCAAAATACCCCCCAAGCAGTATAATATTTTTTCCAAAAAAAAGAGGACAACATCTTCTCAATCAACGGTGACAAGAACGTCGACCCAACCACGAGCACCTGCTTGCTCGCCAGCTTGCTCGCCTTGGATTCCCGGCGTAGAGAAGAGGGGATGGCGTCGATAGTGCGGCCGCTAGGACGAGAGACTACGAAGACTCTCCAAGAAGCAGCGCCGGCATCGGGCGTCGCCGCCGGGAAAGAAGAAGTCGTGACGCGGCGAGTGTCACGGTTGCGGACGTTGCAGAATCCGGGGGACATGACGCGCTGTCGTGGCCAACCCGACCTCCCACGCCGCCGGATCTGGCGCGTCCTCCCGCGCCGTTGCAGCCTCCAAAAGCTCCCGCTTCGCTTCCGTCGTGACCTCGTCGACGCCCCGTGCCAAGACCCGCGGACGCCGCCGCGCAAGCCCATGGGCACCACCTCCACCATGCGTGCACTGATGCAAGGCTCCGACGACGACGTCGCCGCTGCCGTTGCTACGCATGCGGGCTTCCAACGCTGCCTCCGCCACACATGCGAGCCTCCGACGCCACCGCGCATGCGAGCTGCCGCCACTCCCGCCGCCTTGCAAACCTCCCGATTTGAGTCAGACTGTGGATTTGGGGGAAGATTGAGGATTTGGGAAGAATGGGGAAGAAGGAAACTGTGTGGTGAGAGAGAGAGAGTTGAGTTGTTGAGAGGATAAGTATTGATTTTTTAATAGGGAAAGTACAACTCTGTTTCTCGATTTCCGGCATACAGATCGATTCTTTTTGGGACAAAGCCTCCGCCCCAGAAATGAGACGGAGGGAGTATTATGATATTTTCTAGATTCTATAATTCTTGAAAATACTATAAATAATCATCCCTGCAGATGTTTTTGCACAATAAATTTGTATTTAGAGAAAATAAGAGAGAATCATATGTACGAAGACTACTCTGCAATGTAATATTAGAGTACATTCGAAGTGTAGATGGTAAGCACATTAAGCAGTGCTCCCTCCATTTCATAAAGTAAAGTTTTGACTCTTTGTTTGAAAGGTTTGACCATCTATCTTATTCAAAAAATTATGAAAATATCATTTATATTGTTTGTGACTTTATCATCAAAAGTACTTTCAGCATGATTTATCATTTGCTATATTTGCGCTAAATCTTTAAATAAAATAAATGATAAAACATTACAAATAAAAATTTAAAATTCTTACATAATGAAACGGAGATGGTAGTTGGAAGGGTGTCAGGTTCACTGTGCCATCAACATTGCCTTCTTTCAAAAGGCACATACAAAATCCATACATGGTTTGTTAATACTTAGTCAAATCATATATACACTTAATTTTGAAAAAGTATACTGATTTATTTATGTTTCAAAGTTCTGATACAATACTAAGGTGTCTTTTTCTTACAACATTTGATTATTCGTCTTATTAAGAAATTTAGTGCAAATATAAAAAATGATAAATAATACTTAAAGTACTTAAAGTAAGTCACAAAATAAAATAATGACCAAGGAGGGGGTAATTTTTATAGTTGTTGAGAATCTATTTTATAGTTGTTAAGAATGATCAAACGTTACGAGCAAAAAAAAAAAGTCAAAACATCTTACAACATTATGAAACGGAGGGGATAATTTTTATAGTTGTTGAGAATCTATTTTATGAAAAAAAAACATAGGTGCTCAATCATAAATATTTATTTTAAAAAATCCCATAGAAATAGACTTAAAAAATCAGTTCTATTTTGAAAACACGCGGGCACAGAACAAATACATCTCTAAAAAAATGCTTAAAGAGACCAAGGAGCCAGTGGTAAATGTCTAACCTCATTAAATCTCAGGTGAAACTGTTAAACCACACCTTTTTAACATATTATTTATTTGTGTTCATCAAAATTTGAATCCCCAACCACCAATGCTTCCGGTAGAAATATAAATATAAATATCAGCAGTGCTCGCACAAAATTGGTTCTGTGTCATGTTTTCCTTGTCGACTCTGGTTCCGTAGCTGCAATTCATATACTCCAAATCGAGTGTCTGTTTGATGTATAATGACAACATCTGTCTTGAAGGAGAAGGCGCTTTGCTCGAGCAATTCATTCTGGAGTCTCAAACTGTCAAAATATACATGGTGAAGAGTAGCATTTCCCGTTTGCTGCCCAAATAAAAGCTAGCAGCTTCACCTCTGTTGCCACAAATACGAGCTAGCAACTTCACCTCTGTTGCCGCAAATCATTTTGGAAGAACAAACTGTTAAACTATATATCCTGAGATACAAGCCTGCAGCTTGACCTCTGTTGCCGAGGCCAAGGCAATGCCATCATGTTCCAACCACCACAGCTCTTCAAGATCAAGTCAGTCATCTGTACCTACAATTGTTGAGGTGCAATTCTGGTAGGCATCCAATGAATAGTTTTGTGTTCATTTTAGTGTTCCGCTAGCTTTGGAAAATGGTTTCGAAATAGATAATTGGAAGGCCTATTAATGCTAAATGACAGAACAGTTACAGGATATCTGACATGCATAACTTTTCTTTAGTGATGAGCCAAAGTGAAAATGACATCTGAAAACTTTGCCAGAACAACAACGTATAACTAAGTTGCGGAAGCAATAACACATACACATCACATATTCACATCACATGACCAGCCATCAAAATTAAGACCATCAAGTTGATCCATAATACCCTAATTGAACTTGCATAGCATTAGGAGGGATCGTATAGTTAGTTCCTATAAAACTAAAATAAAATTTTTGAATGACATTAACTAAGCCAGGGTTACAGTAACAGAGGTTCATTATTCATGGGCTGTTGTCTACTTGTCTTAGCTGTGAGCCTGAAAGATAGAACAAACCTCCATAATTTAGGTCCAGATATCTTAAGCTAATACTTTTGCATGCACTTTCCCAGCACAAACTGCAGAACAGCGTTCCTATGTAACCTTGCTATGGGCATCTTTTTCAGTGATGAGTTAATCAAGAATAAGAAATGGAATGAAAATGACATTTGAAAACTTACCCATTGAAAATTTTCTACTTTAATAATGATTTAGACTGAACTTGGTCAACAATGGTGGATAATCAGGCCAAGCAGTGTGGTGTCATGTGGACTACCATCCAATACTCGTAGACATTAATTGAAGGCTGAAATAAAATCAGTGTGAGAATGCATTGTGGTGCCGTGGGATGCTTTCTAATATACCCAGTGAGCAGGGAAAATAGCAATTAAATTGTGAAACAAAATCAAAATGAGAAAATGCCGAGGAAAAAAAAGATGCAGATAAATCTGCCAAAACCATTTTTGCCCCAAGTACCTTAACGGCAAAATAGTGCTGAAGCAACAACCAATAATAGCATGAGCAGTAAGGCTGTAAGGTCACTAAAAGCAGTATGATTAAAACAATCAAGTTCTGCATAAGTAGCACTGTAGCAGTGACTTAAACTACAGCTAAAACCAAAACATGAAGAAAAGGCATGGGCATCAATGAACATATTTAATGATCCTCACAGCATGAGGCGCTGCCTTGGTATGGACCTAAAAGGTAATTAACCTCCAATATGTGCATCCAAAGATGCTAAAGCTGGACACCAGGAGGCACTTTGCCACAATGAATTCCAATAACTCTGTCTGAAGAAGTCATTGTTTGAATTCCGGAGGCACTTCCCCAGCACGAACTGCAGCATAGGCCTCTGAAAGACCAGGAATAACGTTCTTGTGTCGATCAATGAAGTTTTGTAGAAAATCATTTTCAGGTAGATCTACATATGTGCGAAAGGGAACATCTTTCATCAATCCCTTTGCAACAAGGACTTGTACAATATAATGCCTCGGCGCCAGCCGCTTATCCAAGCTGTACGCGAGCAGCTGAGGCCTCTTCAAAATGTCGTCCGGCTCCAATCTGACCTCACTAACCAAGAATTCTATCTTGCTCCGAAGATTTATCTCAGATAGTCCTAGAATTTGCGGCAGCTTGCAGATCGCAGAGCGGACCTCGTCCGCGGAGCAACCAAGAGTGGTACTCAAGAACTCCATTTTCGCGGCGACCCTGCCTTTGCTGTTGCGGGAAGTGACAGCTACCATGTACTTGAATGAGCTGCAGTTACATGGCACGCCAAGCTCGTCGGCACATTGCACAAAAGCCTCCACCTGCTTTGGATTGAGCGTGAGCAGCCATGCGGAAATCTGGGACATCTTGGCAATATCACAAACACTTATCCCGCACTGGTGGAGCAGCGCGACGTTGGGCTTGACCACCTTCTCCATGTCGGTGGTGAGGATGCAGCGGTTTACTTTCAAAATCTTGAGAAAGCTCTCGAAGGAACCATAGAAGGGGATCCAGAACTCGAGCCGCGACGCGATGTCCCCGCTCCGGAGCCCTATCGCGCCGCCGGCCAGGAGAATACTGCCGATCTGGGGGTCGGTCAGGCCGACGCGGCGGCGGAGAGAGGAGATGCGGCTGCCGACCATGTCTGCGCTGGCGCGGAGCAGCAGTGGGTCGGAGGCGACGACGGCGGCGATGTCAGCGGGGGAAAGGCCGACGCCGGAGAGGAGACCGAGCACGGCGTCCGGGTTGGAGGCGGACTTGAGGTGGGAGATCCTCGCGGAGGATTTGAGCGCCTGGGCTCCGGTGAGGCCGCAGGTGGCGACGAGGTATTCCTCGACGGAGAAGGGGGTCGTCGCGGTGGCATTGGCCGCGGTGGAGAGGAGGATCCGACTGAGTTGCAGAGAGGAAGAGTTGGAGGAGGATGCGGCGGCGGCGGAGATATGGGCGCCGCCGGCGTGGAGCAGAGGGAGGAGACGATTCCGGATGTGGAGCATGGCGGCGGGCGGCGGAATGCCCCCGGCAGCGGCGATGGGGACCTTTTTTTTTTCTTTGGATTTGGGTTNGGGGGGGGGGGGTTCGATAAAAAGCCACACTTAATTGGATGAGCTCGATATTTTGCCATTTTAGCTTATTTATGTATTTTAGATGTATTTTTGAGATGACATTCGATCGAATCCAAAATTTTGCATCGGCATAATCTTAAATTTCTTAGTTGATGACAACGGCCATTCCCTCCCATGGAAGTAAGGGTCGGTTTGGTTTGTGTCTTTTCAACATCGTAATATAAAGAGTTTTCACTATTTAATTTTAAAAATTATGATAGTATGACTTACATTCTTTTTTTTGAAGAAATAAAACTTTATTAATTAAATAGGGAGAGGACTACCATCTCGACGCCTGTAGCTGCCAAACAAAACTATGACTAGTTCGCATCCTTAATTGTCCCAACTCATGAGCAACCGAGTTGCACTCTCGATGGGCTTTGGAAAGAGAGAGGCAGGTAGACCAGCTAAACCCGCTTTCGCTTCCTTCGCTGGGCGTGTTTGGTTTCTTGTATATCCATAGCCTGGCTCATTTGTGTGGAGCTGGCTCAGTTCATCCTGTTTTAGATGAGCAAGATCGACATGTTTTGGTTGCTTGTTGTTCTAAACCAGGTTCTTGAGGGAAAGTTGTTTGGTTGGCTGCTTGTATCTTGGTCCAATGCCTATACGAAGCTTTGTAACTAGCACACATAAGCATATTCTTGCTCTCGCCGGCCAGGTCAGTAAGAAACGAACTCAAGTTGCGTTTCCGCAGAGCCAGGCCTGCGTCTTCTTTTTGCATGAGCGCAGACTGGCCCAGCGAAGCATTCAGGAAACCAAACACCTCGGCGTTGTATGCGCTGAGCCAGGCTCTGGATAGATTCAGGAATCCAAACACACCCTAGGTGACACACAAGTGACCTATTATCTGCAGAGGATTTCAACGCATTTAACACGTTGCTGCAATCACTCCAGAATCGCCAGCTTCTTTATCCACTCTGCTGATAGCATAATGACATCTCTTGCCGCTATTCCTCAGCCTCTTCAACTGATACACAAAACCCGAGGGACCTCCACGAGTTTACTGGACCGCACCCAAATGATCCCAAATAACGACGCCAGCTCCCGCATGGCCAGAGTTCTGATCAAAAGCACCATCCACATTGATTTTCACCCAGCCTTCCGGCGGTGGGAGCTAGTGTGTTGATCCAGGGGTGCCATTCTCAGACTGTGCTTTCATCTTCTTCGCTCATCCATTGTCCTTGACAGACTTTCCTTTATCATATGGCTTCATATCATGTCTAATTTGCAGCAAGGAGTCCCAATAGTTAAGGAGAAACTGACCCTGAACCTGGAACTGATGCCGAACCCGTTCCATGGACTATGTCATTCCTCGAATTTCATGCACGCCAGAAGATTAGGATAAGGTTTGCTCGGGTTTCAACATCAACATTCGACAAAATCATCAGTAGCCAATCCGGTCATGAATATAAGTTCATTGTCAGTTGGGAGATGCCAATGATCGTGCAAAGCGTCCTGTAGCTCCCAGGCTCTAGGGCACAGGATAACTGCATGGTATCCATCCTCCTCGTGGCAACCACAAACTGTGCAGGTAGAAAGAGCTTCCAGTTTCCGTTTCTTCCTGTTTTGCACAGTGGCCAGCCCATCAATGGCTAGATGCCAGAAAAAGATTCTAACCTTTTGTGGAACAGGGGCCATCCAAAGAAGCTTCCATAGTACTCTGTCCTCATACGATAAAGAACTCGACGCACCCACATTGCTCGCATGCAGTTTAACATTCAGAACTAGTCTATAGGCACTTCAAACTGTCAAGATCCCTGACTTCTCAAGGTGCCAAGCGAGGAAGTCTTCACAATGGAAGGTTACTTAATTCTCAAAATTTCGTCAGCATCATGGGCATGGAAAACTCGCCTTCAGAATGTTTCACCTTCAGAATTTGGGACAGAGACTATCTGGGGACTGTATAAGGCGCCAAGCCTAACGGCTTAAAAGTGCTTGGTTAAATAAGCGAAAGTCCCTGAATCCTATTCACCCATTCAGTTTTGGTAGGATTAGATTTTCCCAGGATGTCCAGTGCACTTTTCGTTTATTTTCCTCGTCTCCCCGTCAGAAATCCCTAATCATCTTCATATACTCGTCACACACCTGTTGCATAACATTTAAGCACAACATATATTTTTTATATTTTTTCACTAAATTTTTTAATAAGATGAATAATCAAATATTGCATAAAAACTAAAACTCTAGCATTATGAAACGAGGAGAGTATTAGCTTATAAGTTGTGTCTGTTTGTTGTTTACATTGAATCCAAACTTTTAAGGCCAAGGTTATCAGTATGTTGATAGGTATTGTACGATACCAATGCAATGCCCTGTTGGCAAGTGATTGTGGGCAGTTTTGCTAATTGGGCGTAGAAAATGAGAAAAATCATTGACGTATGATTAATTGAGTATTAGCTATTTTAAATTTAAAGAATGGACTATTTGATTTTAAAATAACTTTCGTGTAAAAAATTCTTTGAAAAAACACACCACCTAGCAGTTTGAAAAGTATGCACACGAAAAAAGATGAAAAGCATGCTCCTATTCGGCGGGCCGCGATGAGTAGGAGCGTGTCATTGAGACGACTACGGAGGTGGAGGCAGCCCATCCCGTCCAACCCTGGGCAGGCCACCCCTTTCCCATCCATCTTGCTCCGGGCCACTAGCCACCTTCCTGCCTCCTCCAATGTAGTAGCCCCTCGAGCTTGGTGTCAGTGATGAAGAGAAGATGGGGGAGGAGATGTTGCCGCACAGGGACCGCATCATCGTACTTTGAAGTGCCGTTGTGGCGCAGAGCCGATGTAGGCATGGTCGGCAAGCAAAGCTTGATAACAGCCTCGCCAACCTTGTCCTAGATGTCGCCGGCCGTGAAGGTGATTATGATCTTCTTTCTCTTTCTCTTGCACCAAATCAAGCCCGACGGGCGAGGATATGGTGGTTGGCAGCATCTGTCTTAGCAGGAGGAGTTGGTAGGCAGAGGACGAGGGCGAGGGGATATCTAGGGGCACCGCGCACCGACAGCGATGGAGTCGCCTCCGTCGTTGGCCTCATCCTCGTCATCTTCTCCTCTGCCGACAACATCCATGGTTTCGCCTTTGCTGGCCACCGAGTATGCACCACACCTCCTCCTGCAGCATACACTGGAGATCATCCCGGCTGGGCTCTTATACTGGGATCAAAACTGAGTATGCTCTTATATGGTTCAAATGTTGTACACCTCCAATACTTACATATGCGATGCAGTTAAGCTTGGAGACTACAAGTCCACTTAATAACATTATTTAGTGGACATGTTTTATATCATTCTATCAAATACCAAAACTCCCTAGAAATTTTAAATAAATATTATGGTAGTTGTGTTAGACTCTTTCTGATAGGTACCAAAGTGAAAACACAGAGGTACCTAAGGGCGATACAATCCTATAGTCCCCCCACCCCCCACTCCCCTTCCTCCCAAAAAAAAGAAAAGTAGGAAATAATGGATCGTTCAATACATACAATTGCAATGTGCAATGAGTTGGAGAGTTTTAAGACTAATTTGTTTACTACTTTAGTGCATTTACCTTTGCAGGTTGTATTAACCAACCAAATATTCCTATATTTTTTCTATTCTTGTGTTTTGATAATCCTGCGTTTCAAAGGGTCCCTAAAATCTTTCACCGTCTTAAGAGATTTTCTGACTTACTTTTCCTTATCACGTGCAGTTCCATTGACTGCAGTACATAGCACTGGTTAAAACTTCGAAAGAAATCCAAGAAGTCATTTCTGGTGATCCCTCCGATGGAAACATTATCTTCATTCAGTTTTTTCGTCTAATGGCATGCATTAATAAAATAATAGGTTTTTTTTTGATGATGGGAAAACTTCATTAAAATGAAATTACACCCGGCCTCTGCATCTACCAAGAATACACACAGTCCAGAACGAGAAAAAAGAAAAATTATAACAGACATAAACATATCGTGCTGTTTTGCAACAATTAACTCTCAAACTATTTCAAACTATTGACAAAAGAACGCAGAGAGCTGGCCATCTACTCCAGAACAACGCCTTTAAGAAGAAACTGTCGCTTGTATGCCACTGTCATCTAAAATCAGAATGAGATTTTCATCCAACATGTGAGAGGACACATTCAAAAAGGAAATGACAAATAACCGACAACGTTGCTGAGTCCAAGTTGAATTAGGCTTTTCACCACGGAGTATTACAGCATGCCTCTGCACCCCCATTATATATGCTCATTTTTGTAAAGAAACATGAAACCAGGCCAAATATATGCTTATTTTGTGCTTGTAATATCAGCTAAATATGTGTGCAATATATTTCTAGCAAATGAGAAGCATGAGCATATAGGGGATAAAATCAGTAAATGAATGAAGTGCATTAATCCTTTAGGTGATTCAATGGGGGAACAAAAGAAAGCCATCACAATCACATAGAAAAATGCAAGATAGAATGATGCAGCTAATACTGCCACACCCTATTTGTTCAAACAACCGGAATGAGAAAACAGTTGCTGAAGGTTGAAGCAATCTACCAACACAACAACAGACAAACTTGTTGCTCATAGATAGATACACCTCATGATTTAAGGTAAAATAAACGTTTGAAATTTCATATTAATATCGCAAATAATGACAGATAATTATACCAAAGAAAATAGAGCACATGCCGTTACCTTAATTATATCCATCCAACATCATGCATGAAAAATCTTAAGTTAGATCATATCCTAGCAGCATTGCATATTTGCATACTTACATTTTTACTGCATCGTTTGCTACATACTTTTGATATAAAACCTGGCGTCCAGACTGGAAGAAATGGTTCTGATTATGGTAGCAAGAGGCGGGACCATTTACCTGCAACCTTGGGTTTTACAATTTCCTTTGTGAAGATCATAATATCTGCACCTATATGCAGGAATTGTACTAACAGTGTATTTGATCTGAAATGAGTCACCTTAGCTTCGGGCGCTCTTTGGGCTGTTCTATAAATGGGGATTATACTATTGGCACAAATGCTTACAAATTCATTCGTATAATCATGATCATGGTGATCCGGTCCCAAAATAAAATGAAAATGGAGAAGATGGATACGAACTGACCATCCAACAAAGCCAGTGGAAGAGTTGCATAGAGGTAGAGCAGCTAAATGGTGAACAGTACCTGAATAATACTGCTAAGACAGCAATCACTTGATCGATGTGACCATGTCCCTGTCTGTAAGTGCCAAATTAAAGACATGTTTTCCGATTATTTTCTAATGCATCTCAACAAAGGCAATGCCTATAACTTGGCATGCCTTCAACAAAAGGAGCTGTCAGCTGCCCTTGTTTGGAGCAACAAAGTCAATCTCAGGCTGTTCCAACTTCCACATCTCTTCCTTATCAATTCATTTATTTGTACTTACTGTACCTTGTTTAGGTGTAATTATGGTAGACATTCAATGTGTTATTTTACTTTATTCTAGTGTAAGTTGATTTTGGAAGCACAAATATCAGTATGCTATCATTTTGAAGTACATAGTTAAATGCTTAGTGCAAAACGACAGTATAATTACATATTATCTGACATACAGAACTACCTTTTTAAGTAATGAGTCAATCAAAAATAAAATAGGGAGTTAAAGTGACATGGAAGAATCAACCCAATTATATATAGTTTACATCTCTTAAATGATTTTTATTTATAGGTACTATAGATGTGTTATATTTGAAAAGAGAAGTTAGACTGAACAAAGACATCATCGGTCTGACATCATGCCAAGCAGTGTGGCGCTGTGGCAGATGATTTCTAATACACCCAAGGAGCAACCTGAACACCCATTAACGGTTCAAGTCAAACTTATAAAGTGCCATGGGGTAAAAATGATACAGGTAACACTGCAAAGGACCCTTCTTGCTCAAAGTACCTTAAAAGGGCAATAGTTTTATAAGCAAGTTGCCATCGCATGAGAGCAGCAAGATTTAAACAATCGAGTTGCAAAATAAATAGCAACAACTTAAATTAGAGCTAAAATCAAGATATGACCATAAATGAAGGTCTATTAATGATTCTCAGAGCATAAGGTGTTTGGTTGGACATAAGCCTGAAAGATAGTTAACCTCCAATATATCCATCCAAAGATGTTAATAGTTGGGCTTCAGCGGCGAATTTGCCAGAATGAATTCCATTCTTTGTCCCAATATGTCACAATCGAATATCAGGAGGTACTCTCCCAGCACAAACTGCGGCATAGGCATCTGCAAGGCCAGGAACAGTGTTGCTGTATTGATCAATATACCTTGCTACGAAATTCTTCTCAACCATTGGTACCAATGTGCAAATGACCACATCTTTTATCAATCCTTTAGCCACAAGGACTTGTAAAACATAATGCCTTGGCACAACACGCTTCTCCAGGCTGAACGTGAGCAACATAGGATTACCCAAAATGTAAGTAGGCTCCAAACCGACCTTGGTGACAAAAAACTCCATCTTTCTGTGAAGATTCTTCTCCGATAATCCTAGAATTTTTGGAATTTTACAGAGCATATCACCGATACTGTCAATGGAGCATCCAATAGTGCTACTCAATAAATCTATCTTGCTGCGAAGTTTTTCCTCGGGAAGTCCTAGAATAGTTGGCGCTTTGCAGACCATATCACGGATGTTGCCCATGGAGCAATTGAGATTTGAGAGTGCTACCCAAGAACATCATCCTCACCATGGCAGTTCCTTGAGTGATCTTAGCAGCGATAGCCACCGAGTACTTGAATCGACTGGAGGTGCGCTGCACACCAAGCATGTCAGCACGCTGCACAAATGTTTTCACCCTCTCTGGATTGAACATGAGCAGCCTCGGGTTGTTACTGGCCAGCTTGACAATATCACAAACAGTTAGCCCGCAGTCCTGGAGCAGCGCGACGTTGGGCTTGACCACCCTCTCGACGTCGGACACGACAATCGCGTTGTTCCTCCTCACCAACTTGAGGAGCGTCTCGAAGGATCCCAGGATGGGGATCCAGAACTCGACCCTCGACGCGATGTCGCATTTGCGGAGCCCCGGCGCCGCCGGCCAGGAGGAAGCTGCGGATTTGGGGGTCGGTCAGCCCGACGCGGTCGCGCAGAGAGGCGATGCGGCGGGCGATGTTGTCCACCTTGCCGCAGAGAATCTGCGGGTCGGAGGCGACGACGGCGGCGAGGTCGGCGCGGGAGAGGCCGACGCCGGAGAGGAGGGCGAGCACGGCGTCCGGATTGGATGCGGACTTGAGGTGGGAGATCTTCGCGGAGGATTTGATCGCCTGGGCTCCGGTGAGGCCGCAGGTGGCGACGAGGTATTCCTCGACGGAGAAGGGGATCGTCGCGGTGGCATTGGCGGCGGTGGAGAGGAGAGCGCGGCTGAGGAGAAGAGAGGTGGGGAAGGCGGCGGATGCATAGGGAGAGGAGGAGAGGCGGAGCAGCGGAAGGCGGCGGCTCCGGAGGTGGAGCATGGCGGTGGGTTGGGTGCGTCGGGGGAGGAGAAAATTGCAAATATAGGACTCGAAATAGTGGGCTTCACAATTATAGGACTCCAACCATCGACTTCGTTAAAATAACCCTTCAAACGTTGTAATTTTGTTTAACATGACATTTGGCCTTTTTAATCACTTTTCTCAACTCAAATACATGTATTTGTTTCCTATGACCGTATTCCATCGTTTCATCTACCGCCGCCCACGAGACGCGCGACGTTCCTCCTCCCGACGTTGCCACTCCTCCTTCCCTCCCCACGCCGCCATTCCTTCCTGCCATGGATGGAGCAACAGTCCTATACATCCATGCAACATTGCAGCATTGCAGCAATGGCTCATCATGTCTTGAGAGGATTTCATCTCATCGATGTGAATATGTGATGCCTGCAACTTTCATGAGGCAAAGAGCAGCAGGTTCCAGGTATCAGGCAACCCCGGCAAACACCAATAGCTGTAGTCAGCATACAACCCTGGCTGCCGCCTCTGCTCCAGCATGAGCATCTTCCCTTCCTTGGCCGTGAACACCGACGGGTGTGCGTCTCGCTGAAGCTCCGACGCGGGGGGCGGTAGATGAAACGATGAAATACGATACATGATACGATGTCATAGGAAACAAATATATGTATTGGAGTTGAGAAAAGTGATTAAAAAGACCAAATGTCATGTTAAACAAAGTTACAACGTTTGAAGGGTTATTTTAGCAAAGTCGATGTTTGGAGTCCTATAATTGCGAAGCCCACTGTTTATCCTTTACCGTCGTCTATATTTTGTACTCCGTATTTTAGAAGAATTATGTTTTTAACCTTATTGTCACTTTGAAGCTAGCTAGGACTCCCTCTGTTAAAAATGGCATGGATTTAAATTTAGAGGAAGTACTTCTTGGTAAAGTGAGGTGCGCGTAGGGGTGAGATCGGTCGAAAACTGTGGAACAACCAAATCATTTCTATAATCATATTATTTGTCGGAAAAGGAACAAAAACAATAAGCGGAACATACAAACATGGTTTATGGTACGGTGAAACGGTATTTGGCGGATGACCAAACTTTTTCATGGTTTTAGCGGTATGATTGGCTCGAATATCATGATTTAATAGATGTTACTACTTCCGTCCTAAAATATAGCTATTTCTGGATGGAGGTAACATATTTCGTAGTATAATGAATTTGGACATCCCTTTGTCCATATTCGTTGTAATAGGAAATGTCATAACCCCAGAAATAACTAAATTTTACGACGGATTTCATTCACTGTTGTAGTTTTATATTGGTAAAAAGAAAGTTCCACCGGAACCTTTGCAATTGTTTGATGTCTTTTTTTAATGGTTCAAGGGGTTAATATTAACCGGTTGATATTAACAAAACAATCTATAAAAATACCAAAATTTGTTTCGCATCCACTTAAGAGTTCCAATCTAACCACTTAAACATGTGCTTAATTAGTTAGTTAATTAAACCAGTATATATCGTCGGGTTGTTTTGGTGAGGATGACAAAACCGGGAGCTTCGTTTGTACGCCATTTTCTGCAGAAGGGCTCGCTGGCGGCGATGGCTTCGCGTAGCGCCGCTCGCTTCGTGTGGTGCCGAGCTAGACAAATAAAACCCGGCTCACTGCTCTAAGCATCCCATTGTACATGGCCTAAGCAATTGCGTGCCTGTTACTAAAGAAACCAACATCTTGGACATGACTGAAGTTACATCTAAGTTGATGCTACTATCGTCTGTTCCCGTCCCACTGCTGGGTCGAATAGAACGTCTTTTTGGGCTTCGGTGATATCAAAATTTGCATATATTTATACTAACTATATCTCAAAATACTTGTCATTTTAAGTTTTTATTTGTAATGTTTGATCATTCATTTTATTTAAAAAGAATTTAAAAAATATTATATTTTTGTTGTGATTTGCTTTAATATCATAAGTACTTTTATAACGACTTATTACTAATTCAATTTAATAAAATGGATTGTCAAACGTTACAATAAAAAAAAATCGAAACAACATCGAGACAGCTATAGCATCTATTTAGTGATCAGTCAGCCAATTTCTTTGATTCTACCCGGTCTTCCTTTTCCATTTACCACTAGCTTCGAGAGCTTCCTTCACTGATACCAAAAAAAAAAAAACATACTATGATAAATAAGAGTCGATGGAGAGGACATATAGCACTATGCGTCTGGAAACCATATCATTCCTGGCGAGTAATAGGTTCCAACAAATGGCAGCAAGAAAAATGAAACGGGGTTTATTCTTGCTTCCAGCAATTGCATGAGATCTCATTAACATAAAAGTCAAATGACAGTGCAATAGCAACCCCACCAAGAGCATCCGTATCTCTATAAATCACACCAGACACATGGTATTTAAACAGAATATAT
Source organism: Leersia perrieri (assembly GCA_000325765.3). Lineage (NCBI taxonomy): Eukaryota > Viridiplantae > Streptophyta > Magnoliopsida > Poales > Poaceae > Leersia > Leersia perrieri. The sequence goes on from CM002478.1 coordinate 4,251,202, forward strand.
TCAGCATTTTCAGGAACACCAGAATAATGGCAAAAATTGAAACCACACAAGTACGTTTAATCGGTTCAACAGCAGATTGGGTCCTGTCTCTACAAGAGAGAGATGAAATGCAGCTTGCTTTTCAAGAGAACAGCGGAAGCCCAAATATTATGCACATATTAATCACCCACAAAATGATAAAGCTCTGTAATAACATTTGACAGTATATTTTTCCAGATAAAATATTGTGATGATGAGGTGCTCAACAAAGCTATAACAACAAAACCCTTCCGGCTTTAGAGTTTACTTCATAAACCACATGTTCTGAAGCAATCATGAACAGAAAACCCACTTCCATATTAACACATCACACTTCACTTATCAATCATGTCAATGGCTACCACTAACTTTCCTATATGAAAAACGTGTGTGGGTAAGAGTGATATTATTAATTGATATCAGTCTTGCTCATTAGAAGAACGGAGTAGCTTAAAATTGATATTATTAGTTAATAAATGTGTTGGACCTGATTCCGTTTCCCTTGTACATGATGCACATATATTCAAATGAACCTCAATCTCTACACCAAATGAATTCATGCTAGCTGCACTTGTTTTATTTTTGGAACTTAATATATATTTTATTTTCATGCCGTGCTGCTGTTGCTTAAGGACAAGCCTTGTAGGACTATGCTTTTGTAGCACTTGCCTAGCAGTTGAATTGGGATTATGCAGCTTGCAAAAATTTAGCTGCTAGCATAATTAGCAGAATATATCCTGTGACGATGGCAAGGTGGCAACCAGCCTGGTTGAGACCAATGATGGTGATCTGGTCCCTAAATAACTGAAAACTTGGAGAAGGCTAAAAAGTTACAAATCGACCAGGTCAATGAAGCCAGTGAAAGAGTTTCCTGTGCCCGAGTATACTACTAAACTCCTCACTGATAACTTTGGTTTCTATTCATGGACATGCAATTGTTTACTCCAGTCCCCTGTGATAACTTCAGTTTCAATTCATGAACATACAATTGTTTAGGTGCAACTGTGGTAGGCAATCGGTGTGTTCTTTTAGTTCATTCCACTGTTAAGCTAACATTGGAAGCACCAAAATCAACAACTGTCATTTTTAGGTAGATAGTTGAAAGTCATAAATGCTAAATGACACAATAATTACATATTATCTGACAAATATAACTGTTTTCAGTGATGAGTCAATCGAAAATAAAATAGTAAGTGAAAATGACATTGAAAAAATCAACCTTATCTTATATAGTTTATTTCTCTTACATGATCTTTCTTGTTTATAACAAAAAACCCATGTGTCGAATTTCACCAATCAAGAATTGTTTAGACTGAACATCTATATCATTACATTGATCTGTTATCATGCCATGTAGTGTGGTGCAAACGGGATACATTATAATATCCTGAACAAGCAATGTAAACAATAAAACATCAACTGAAGGTTGCAATAAAATCAAAATTAGAATATGATAAGGGGAAAAATGATTCAGGTAATTTCCAAAAACACTTTTTGTGAAGAGTACTTGAACAGGGGAACGTTTGTTAGGAACAAGCCATCACATGAGCAAAAAGTTGTAAGGGCACCAGAGCAGCAAGATTAAATCAATCCAGTTGCTGCATAAATGGCAACAACTTAAACTGTGGCTGAAATTAAGATATGACCATGAATGAACAACTTAAACTGCGGCTGAAATTAAGATATGACCATGAATGAACATCAATTAATGAACCTGAAATGTGTTACGTGTCCATCCAAAGATGTTGGACTTCAGCAGGCACTTTATGAGAATGAAGTCCAATCTCTCTCCGAAGATATCACAGTTAAATCTCAGGAGGTACTTTCCCAGCACGAACTGCGGAATAGGCATCTGCAAGCTTAGGTACAGCATTTTTGTGTTGGTCAATGTAGCTTCCTACGAAATACTTCTCGGATAGATGTATATATGAGTGAAACTGAACATGGTTTATCAATCCCTTCGCAACAAGGACTTGTACAATATAATGCCTCAGCACCAACCGCTTCTCCAAGCTGTATGTGAGCAGCACAGGCTTACTCAAAATGTATTCAGGCTCCAGGTGAACTTTGGTGATCAAAAACTCCAACTTTCTCCAAAGATTGTTCTCAGAAAATCCTAGAATAATTGGCATTTTGCAGAGCATTTCACAGATGATGCCTATTGAGCATCCAAGAGTGCTTCTCAAGAGCTCTACCCTGCGGCGAAGTTTCACCTCAGGAAGTCGTAGAATACATGGCGCTTTGCAGACCATATGACGAATCCCGTCCATGGAGCAATTAAGCATGCTACTCAACAAATTCATTCTCGCTGTTGCATTGCCTTCCCTGACAGAACCAGATACAGAGACCATATACTTGAATCGACTGGAGGTACGCGGCACACCGAGCATGTCGGCACGCTGCACAAATGCTTTCACCTGCTCTGGATCGGATGTGAGCACCCGTCCGGAATTCACGGACATGTTGGCAATATCACGAACAGTTAGCCCGCACTCCTGGAGCAGCGCGATGTTGGGTTTGATCACCTTTTCGATGTCGGCAGTGAAATTGTGGCAATTTGATTCCACCATCTTGAGAAACATCTCGAAGGAGCCACAGAAGGGGATCCAGAACTCGAGCCTCTGCGCGACGTCGTCACATCTGTGGACAGCCATTGCGCCGCCGGCGAGGAGGAAACGCGCGATTTGAGAATCAGACAGGCCGGCGCGGTCGCGTAGAGAGGAGATGCGGCTGGCGATGTTGTCGGCCTTGACGAAGAGGAGCTGCGGATCGGCGGCGACGACGGCGGCGAGGTCGGCGCGGGAGAGGCCGACGCCGGAGAGGACGGCGAGCACGGCGTCCGGGTTGGTGGTGGATTTGAGGTGGGAGATCTTCGCTGACGCATTGCGCGCTTGGTCGCCGATGAGGCCGCAGTTGCCGACGAGGTAGTCCTCGACGGAGAAGGGGGTGGTCGCGGCGGCGGCGGCGGCGGAGGAGGAGGTGGAGAAGAGAATGCGGCGGTGGTGGAGATGGGAGGAGGAGGCGGCGGAGGTGGAAGTGGGGAGATGGGATGCGCCGGCGAGGAGAATCGTGAGAAGGCGGCTCCGGAGGTGGTTCATGGCGCCGCCGCCGCCGGTGAGCGGTGGCTAGGTTTGGGGGTTTTGATTGTTGGTGTGGACCGTACTATTTTTCCTTTTACCCCTTTCTATTCGTGTATTTGTATATTTATCACTTGAAACTTTAAAAGGACAAATTACCCATTGGCTATAATGTTTTTTTCCTTGATACGTTTCCTAAATGGTATGTTTTTTAAAAAATTTTATACACGAAAGTTGTTTAAAAAATTCAAAGTAATCCATTTTCAAGTTTAAAATAACTATAAATTTATTAATTATACAGTAATGAAGTTTTTCGTTTTACGTGTAACACTATTTTTTTTACCACTGTCTCCAAACACAAAAAAAAAAACGCAGCCATAGTAGAGAAAAACTGGAGTACTTTATTTCTGTTTCCTTTTGGTGACGTTTGGTTCAGCACTTCAGCTTTATCTCATGTAACAGTAGACGGGTATGGATGTCGTAGAGTTGGAGAGTGATCCACTGCAGTAGCAGTAGCCGTGACCTAGTCACTGACATGTGGGCCCGTCACCCTTTGTGCCAACATGTCAGTGATAAGTAAAAAAAATGCTAGTGCAGAGGATCATCAGGTTTCGAGCCTAGAGTTTATGTCTAATCCAGACAGTAGATTTGCCAAAATCTACTGTCAAATCTCAGCCCATCTTTGTGTTAGTGAAACCTTTCTTTTTCCAAGATTAGCATGGTTTTCTCTATCTGTATATTACAAAGGAAAAATAATCATGAACAATTTTGCTCCAACTTGTTTTAAAAAATAATATACTTGTTCGAGTCATCCTAAAATCTCTTCTACCTCCCTCTATCAAGAAAGCTGGAGCTCCTGATCTATAGGATAGAAATAAAAAAAATATATAATTTGGTGTATACATAATACATTTGTTGAACTATAGTATCGAAATGCAAGAACAAATCTTTAAGAAAAATTAAAGTAGAGTCGGCAACTATTGGTGCTAAATTTCTAATACAAGAAATGTGACAGATACGGTGACAACGAGCTAAATATCGAAAACACATAAAAATGATACCTAAAAGTTTTATAAATTAATAAAAAATTATTAAAGATAGGTATAAATATAAAATACATTCAGTAAAAAAACTCAGATGTATTTCACACTTATCCCTATTTTTAATAATTCTTTTTATGAATTTACAAATCTTTTAAATTCATTTTTTATAAGTTTGTGACACCTTGCTCTATTACGTCCCAACGGAATAATTAATCTTTTGCCACTCTTACGGAAAGGATGGCATATAAAATGACATTCGGACCCGCTGTCAGTGACTCAGTCGGTCCTGCTTGTCATAGACACAGTTAAAGTGTCATCCCGTAAAGTGGCAAATAGTTAAATGCCCCGTCCCCGATAGATATTAAGGTCGTGTTCTTTTCTTCCTAAGTAGGGATGAATAATTTCCGGATTATCGTGTGCATGCAGTATTATTTTAAAAAACTTTTTATATATAAGTTTTTCCAAAAAGTCAAATGAATTCATGAGGCACTCAAAGTGAACTTATATTCCAATAAGCATAACTCTCCTGCACTTATGTGCCAAAATGAGCAGCACAAGTGGACCCATGTATGACATCTTATGGGTCACCAACCTACAGGCCGAATTCACGACTACGGATAGTAATATTTCGGGCTGAAATTGAGCCCATCAATTCGCTTGATCAACGCCCAAATTCCCCGAGCACAGTAGCTGGCTACCTTTCCTTTCGTTTCCCCAATTTCTCCGGCGAGCGGCGGCAGCGGCGGCGGCGCGATGGTCCATCTCCGGCAGCGCCTCCTCCCGCTGCTCCGCGCCGGCGCAGCCCATCTCCACACCTCCGCCTCCACTACCTCCTCCTCACTGCATCTAAGCAGGCTCCTCCTCTCCACCGCCGCCAGGTCAGCCGTCGCCGCAGTCCCCTTCTCCGTCGAGGACTACCTCGTCGCAACCTGCGGCCTCACCGGAGCCCGAGCGGTCAAAGCCTCCGCGAAGATCTCCCACTTCAAGTCCGCATCCAACCCGGTCGCCGTGCTCGCCCACCTCTCCGCCGCCGGCTTCTCCCGCGCCGACCTCGCCGCCGTCGTCACCGCGGAGCAGGGGCTCCTCTGCGTCAGGGCTAAAAACATCGGCCGCCGCGTCGCCTCTCTACGCGACGTCGTGGGGCTGTCCGACCCGCAAATCCGCAGCCTTCTCCTATCAGGCGGCGCAAAGGGCCTCCGCGGATGCGACGTCGCGTCGAGGATCGAGTTCTGGATCCCCTTCTTGGGCTCCTTCGAGATGCTTACGTCGAGAAGGTGATCAAGCCCAACATCGCGCTGCTCCAGGAGTGCGGGCTAACTGTTTGTGATATTGTCCAGCTGGGCAGTAACAACCCGAGGCTGCTCACGTTCAATCCAGAGCGAGTGAAGGGCTATGTGCGTCGCGCGGAGATGCTCGGCGTGCCCCGTTGCTCGCGGGCATTCAGGAGTGCTATCAGCACCGTCGTCTGCAACGACGAAAGCAGCATCAATAGTGTATGGTTGAACGTTAAGTGGCTTAGTCGGAGGAACTCACATTGATCGGAAGAAGATTGGGAAGACACCTATCTAGGATTATCCACACTGGAACCTAAGGCGCCGTTTCACCTCAAAGCTATTGGAATGGGATATCTGAGGAACGAGAGAAGATGGAGAAGAACGGTTGATGAGGAACGGAACGACCCTGAGTGAAGCTTGGAAAGAGCTTGGAGCTTGAAGCAAATCAACCAGGTCGCCCTGCCCTCTTCTTACTGATCGAAGACCAACTCTGCCGAAAGGTAACTTGACCCGGAAAATAAGAATAAGCAACTTATCCTGAGACTATTTCCATCATTCTATCTATCTAGGTCGATTCTTTTCTTTTTTTTTTTTTTGCCTTCCCCTTACCTTATTCCCGCAGTTAAGCTTTCAGTGCAGTCCACGATCTCCCCAACGACTTGCTCCATGGACAAGATCCGTGTTGCCGTCAGCAAGAAGCCAATTATTCTACAACTATCCAAGAAGAATCTTCGCCCTAAAATTGATTTCATGGTGACTGAGGTTGGCCTAAAGCCAGAGCGCATTGTGGAGATGCCCATCCTGTTCACCTATAGCCTGGAAAAACGACTGGTGCCATGGTATTCTGTCATGAAGGTCCTGCAAGCAGCAGGTTTGATAAAGAAAGATATTTCCTTCCCTAGTTTACTCAAGTGTGGTGAGGCGGAATTTATTGAGAGATACGTTGATTGTCATAAGGACAAAGTTCCTGGGCTTGCAGATGTTTACAATGCGGCTTGTTCTGGCAAATGCCTGCACTGCTAGAATCCATTCATGAAAAGAGATAGGGAAGGCTCAATCTATCTTACAGTTAATATTGGGCATTAGGATCTATCTGATGGTTTGTTGTATATGTTAATTGATGTTGTCTTCTCTATAAATTGACTTCCTTGTTAGAACTTAGAACTGTGGGCGAACATGTTGCTTATAAGGTAATCCATATTTCAGTTGTGGACATGTAAAAAGCAGTTGGATTGTCTTAGTTTTGCCCCTGCTCTCATGACTCGTTGTTTTAGTACCGATTCAAGCTATCAGAGTTTTAGGCTGTATTAGCTAGTACTTCTTATTTCTCTTGTTCATAATGACATAATGTATTAACTCTTAGCCTGCTTTTTTATTGTAGCTTTTGCAAAAGAAAAAAAGGTGAATAAATTTCAGACCTCACCCTTTTTGTGCTGCATATAAGATTACAGATGGCAGGATACATACTGTGATACTGAACATACATTCATTTTCTAGGGTACGGACTTATCTGAGCTTGAAGTCCATTTTTTTTTTTCAGGAATAATCGATTGGTTTATACTGGTTCTTATGCACAGGAGATAAGTGACAAGAAGCATGTCACAATTTTCAGGAACACAAGAATTTTCTGAATTTGGTGACATGTATTAACTGAACTTTGTTCAATGTATAGACTTGATTTAGTTCAACGAACACGAATCCTTGGTGCTCGCCCACCTCTCCGACGTCGGCCTCTCCATCGCCTCTCTTCGCCGCAAGATAGAGTTCTTGGTGACTGAGGTTGCCTTCAAGTGCATTGTTGAGTGCCCTGTGTTTCTCTCCTACAGCCTTGAGAAAGCGAATGGTGCCATGGCATTCCGTCCTGAAGGTCCTGCACGTAGGGCTGTCAAAAAAGCTCGGAGCTCGCAAACTGCTCGAGCTTGGCTCGCTCTACATTCGATTCGAGCTCGGCTCGAACTCTTAACGAGCCGAACCCGAGCCTTATCTCAAGCTCGCGAGCTTGGTCGAGCCAAGCTCGAGCTTCTCCCGAGCCTCACATTAGGGATAGTTTTCATTATTTATTTGATAAGCTAGTGGATATTATCTATAAATTACTATATATTTATATAATAAAATAATATTTATTAGTATCATATATTAATTGTTTAAGTCGTTATTACCATTTCTTCTAATATGATTAACTTAAAATTAGTTTTTATTCATCAAATATCATACAATATATGTTATTACGAGCTTGAGTCGAGCTCGCGAGCCTAACCGAGCTCGAGTCGAGCTCGCGAGCCTAACCGAGCTCGAGCCGAGCCTACTTCAGAGCTCAAAGATAACATAGGCTCGACTCGAGCTCGGCTCGAGCTTCTATCAAGCTCGAGCCTAGGCAGCCTGGCTCGCTCGAGCTCGGCTCGTTGACAGCCCTACCTGCACTGCACGTACGCAAGGGGGTTGATGAAGAAAGATGTTTCCTTCCATAAAATAATCAGGTATGGTGAGTCTTATTTCATTGTTAGGCACATTGATCCTCATAAGGACAATGTTGGTGGGCTTTCAGATGTTCAAATTGAGGCTTGTTCTGCGAAAAATTCCTGTATTACGAGAGTCCATTGTTCAAAAGAGACAGAGAAGGGGATTAATATGAAAAAAGCCTGTCTTGTTTTGTTTCGCTGTACTCATGTCTTCTGAGCTGACAGTGTTAAGGTTGTACTAGGGCTCTAGGCTATTAGGACTTAAATCATGCAAAACTATCGGCCGAATTCACACCCACTAATGGCTTTAATTCATTCACATCTATGGCCCTAATTGACATTCATACATGGGCTGAATTTACGTATAGGGGATTCCTGTTGTTTCGATTCCTGATGAAGGGGCACTATCTAATTCACAGCACCTACGGCCCTAATTCACAGCACCTAGCTTCCAAAAATGGGCCAAAAGCACTAGCAGTAAAGGGCCTAACCCATGCCCACTTTTGCGCTGAACTTTCGTGAAGTTATGGGCCGAAATATCAATCGTCAACCAAGTGTTTCTGGCCGAAATTCAGCCCATTTATAGGCTAAATCGCTGTAGATAATGCCCCTTCATCAGGAACCGAGACAACACAAATTGGGGATTTTTCCCCGGGTTGCCCTTCGCCGGAATCGCGGCGAGCGGCGGCCGGCGGCGCGATGCTCCATCTCCGGCAGCGCCTTCTCCTCCCGCTGCTCCGCGCCGCCGCCGCCCATCCCAACTCCTCCTCCTCCTCATCCGCCGCCGCCTCCTCCGCCACACTGCATCTCAGCAGAATCCTCCTCTCCACCACCGCCGCGATCCCCTTCACCGCCGAGGATTACCTCGTCGCCACCTGTGGCCTCACCGGCGACCAAGCGCGCGTTGCGTCCGCGAGGATCTCCCACCTCAAGTCCGCCTCCAACCCGGACGCCGTGCTCGCGCACCTCTCCGGCGTCGGCCTCTCCCGCGCCGACCTCGCCGCCGTCGTCGCCGCCGATCCGAGAATCCTCTGCGCCAGGGCGCACAACATCGCCCGCCGCATCGCCTCTTTGCGCGACGGCGTCGGCTTGTCCGACCCGCAAATCCGCAGCCTTCTCCTATCCGGCGGCGTAAAGGTCCTCCGGGAATGCGACCTCGCCTTGAGGCTCGAGTTCTGGATCCCCTTCTTGGGCTCCTTCGAGAGGCTTCTCACGATGGTGAAAACAAGCAACGTCATCCTCACCTCTGACCTCGACAAGGTAATCAAGCCCAACATCGCGTTGCTCCAGGAGTGCGGGCTAACTGTTCGTGATATTGTCAAGCTGGCTCGTCACGGCAGGATGCTCACGTCGAATCCAAAACAGGTGGAGACGTTCGTGCAGCGTGCCAAAGAGCTTGGCACTCCGTGCTCCTCAGGCCTATTTAAGCACATGCTGGCTAGCACTTTTAGAATCAGCGAAGGCAAGACCACGGCTAGATTGAGGTTTTTGAGTAGCACGCTTAGTTGCTCCATGGACAAGATCCGTTTTATTGTGTGCAAATTTCCAGCTATTCTAAGATATTCTGAGGAGAACATTCACAGCAAGATAGAGTTCTTGGCTAGCACTCTTGATTGCTCCATGGTCCAGATCTGTGATATTGTCTGCAAAATGCCATTTATTGTAGGATGTTCTGAGGAGAACATTCGCAGCAAGATAGAGTTCTTGGCTAGCACTCTTGGTTGCTCCCAGGAGAAGGTCTGCGCTGCAGTCTGCAAGCAGCCACAAATTCTAGGATTGTCTGCCGACAATCATCGTCGGAAGATAAACTTCATGGTCACTGAGGTCGGCTTGGAGCCCAAGTGCATTATGGAAAATCCTGTACTGCTCACCTACAGCCTGGAGAAGCGTTTAGTGCCACGATATTCTGTCATAAAGATCTTGCGGGCCATGGGATTGATAAAGGGAGATGTCAACTTAAATACATTACTTGCATATTCCGAGAAATATTTCATTTCAAGATACATTGATCCTTACAAGCAAGAAGCTCCGGCGATTGCTGACGCCTACGCGGCAGCTTGCACAGGGGAAAATGTTTGATGAAGTCCATGTTTAAATGTAGTTTTTGCCAGGTGCATCCTTTCTCTGATGTTAATTGTTGACATTGTGCCTTATGCTCTTGTGCTCATCATTTAATGTTTATGCATGGTTTTATCAAGAATTCTAAATTTTGGTTTTTTATCAGTAGAACTAATGACCATCTGATTACTCACAATGTGATTCAGTTGTGGATATCTATATCTCATGTTCTGTTCATCGTAGTAATTAAGAAACAGCGGGAAGTATTAGTATTTTTATTTCATTTGTCCCTACTGTCCTTTATAAGTTATTGCCTTTGCTTTATTGTGAATATCTACAATGTAGTGGTATGGTCAATTTATACAGGTCTGAAACTTCCCAACAAACTATAATTTGAAGTTGTTGTTTACCAAACCATTATGTAACATTAATAGCCAACACGAACTAAGTTTTTATACTTGATGTCTTGGTAACATACTGATGTAGAGATTATCATGTATTGAGGCTGGGAACTAAGAATGACAATGTTCCCATAAACAACAACCTGGGTATTTTAACATGTATTAAATCAATCAAGGGGCAAAAGAGGAAAAAGACTTGACTAGGCTGTCAAGTCTTGTGATATCACTCTTACGAAAAATTCCATATAATAATAATTCTTTCCTAAGTGCTAGTATGATAATACATGTTGTAGAATTTTTGTATGTTTATTTTCCTCCAACCCATGAGCTTGCTCTACAAAAAGTTCCAAACAAACTAAAGTAAGTTATACACCTCCCTTGTACTCCATTTTTTCAGTGGTACGTGAAACTAACAATGTGGCATAATTGTTTTTTAATTTTCTAGTTTTGTTCCCTGGAAGTAAGAATGGCTTAATAGTTACCTAAGTTATCTTTTATTATCTTTTGGGAACACCTCCATTCCTTTGCAGAAAAAAGCACATGCAGGCTTTCTCCGTCATTAATTATTTTTATTCTTTTGAAGTGACATAGTCTAATATTTTCCATTGTCCATCGCTATTCTTTAAATAAACATGAAAAGAAGGAAAGGAAGAAAAAATAACAGATGGTGGCAGTGATGGTAAGAGAATACTAACATACGTCAATCTTTCCATTACAAAATGCTACTATGATATATACACCATACATTCATTCTTGTGGTTGATTTTTTCGGATAGAGTACTAATGGTCAATTTAGTACTGACCATTCCAACACTCACTGTGGGCGGCACCATGAATCCATGTTGAACTCTTGCTTACTGAAAGACCATAGGAGCACATGAAACACGCATCGTTACAAACATTATTGTTGTTCTTGATTAGTTTATGAACTTTTTACTGCTCCTGTCTCATGTCATATAATTTCAATTGTATTTGAGAAACAGTGATTGGGCAGTATTAGGAGTTTAGGATTGGGCAGTATTAGGAGTTTAGGACTATATGCAACACTGACTGTCCTCTGCTTTCTATATTTGTGCTGCTTCAACCTCTTATCAGATATTTGTGCAATGCTTCAAGCCCTTATCAGATATTGTCTGTCCTTATTGTGATTCTCTGCATTGTTGGGGCATGGCCATTTATACAGCGATGGAATATCTACGGAACTGTCATGTAAAGACGTCGTTTGTTGAATCACTGTAGTAAATTTAATACCTAGCACAAACAAAATATATGTACTTGGTACCAAATTACATATTGTGCAAAGTCCCACTGACAGTGACAATGATCCCACTGACAGTATGTCTTATACCACCTTGAGGTGCTTGGGGTGCCAAGAGTGACTCCTCTGGGTTATATCTTCCATCTGTTTCTGAATAGCTTTTGGTGTTTGTAGCAAGCAAAGTGTTCTTTAATTGAAATCTGCAATAAAAGACAACTTTAACAAAATAGAAGTAATTGTATCAGAGAACACATGCTCCTAGCTCACACAGTTGAGTAAGCTTTGTCTAGAACTGGATGTGTCTTCGGATATAAAATTGTGGGTCAAAGTCAGAATTCGCATATCGAATATTCCAGGTCCCATTAATTACTTATATTTTCCACCAATTATTTTTTTACCATGTTTTGAAAATGCTTATGATACTACCTTACCAGACTGTTATTTTCATAGTAAACCAGTTATGTCACGTGCTCAATAATTTGATTCATTTTTTTTTTCTTGTACTGGTAGCACTTCTATGAAGAAAGCCATTGTTGTCATCTTCATAAAGTTGCCTAGGATTGTTTATTTCAGGCCTACAAAAATAAATAAATATATAAGAATAATATATTTGAGAAACCATATGTTCTAGTGGCATATGAATATTGCACATAAATATGAGGTTTTATGGAACATTTTGCCTTAACATATAAAATTATATTAGACAAGTTGCTGCACATGGGGTTCTCTGAACTTAACTCTTTCTAAAGTTTGTTTCTGTATTTTGAGTTTGTAGTAAAGTAACATTTCTATTGCTGCAGATGAGATGATGCCCGGAGCCTCAGACTATTAACTTACTTTCCAATTTGTTTGACAAGATTCTGTATGGAGAAGGGTTTAAGAATGTGGCATTCGCTTGATCTACTATTCGGAGTTTTGGTTCATAATTTCCTACGACAACTGACAAGGTTACCGTGTTGTGTTTACAGGCATCATTTGTCGGTTCTATTCACGTGAACGATTTAAAACTAATTAGTATAACAGCAGGGCCCTAGGAAAAGGGAATTTAGTTGTTCAGGTAATCAAGTTGGACCTAGTATATTATTATGTTATGTTATTTCTTTTGCGTTCTCGGTTGAGTTGGAATTATACTATTTGGGATGATGAATCTGTTGCCATTGCATATTCAGCTTCAGCACATAATTTGTAGTCTTACCAAATAATACGGCTTGTAAGAGAAAATCACTTCCCCTGTGCCGCCCCACCCCATAGTGACACAGCCACCACCCTGTCTGAGTAGCCGCCGTCAAAGCCGGCTGGCTGCGAGGACCCCAGCAGTAGGGCCTCTTCACCAGCGCTTGTTGGGGGTGCTTCGTGGCGGGGTTGTCGAGAGCGCGGCCGTGTGGGACAGGCAGCCAAATCTGCCTCCGCTAGGACCGAATTCGGTGCCTCCCTGTCCGGATCCATGGCTTAGCTGGTGGAGCGCGGTGATAGTGGTGGCATGGCGGCACGCGTGGTGGCAGCTGCGGCGAGGCAAGTGGAGGCTGTGGTGAGGCGACACGGAGGGCGCAACACGATGTGAAACGGTAGCTATGGCGAGGTGGCATGGTGGCCGCGGCGCGGCGGCCACTGCAACAAGGCGACGCGGCGGTCGTGCTGCAGCGACACGGCAACTGCGATGAGGCGACGCAGGGCACGGTTGCTCAGTGGCGCAAAAGTGACAACGACGAAGTGGCAGCTCATGGGGTGATGAGTGATGACATCTGCACAGGCGATGGGAAACGAGTGCAAGAGGCCGAGGATGTGTATCCCTCCCCAGACGCTTGGCTTGGGGTTTGGATCTGGTGCTCCTCACCTGATCTGATCCCTCCACGGCTGCAGGTGGGGATCAACCACTGGGTGTGGACAACAACAACAACGCTAGTCAGTTGCGGTCGAGACGACCATATCTAATGTTGGTGACCTAGGCAGGAGGCGCGGTGCCGCAGGCTAGGGTTGCCGATGGCGAAGATAGCGGTTTGGCATGCTCAGCGTGGCACAAAGGCGCCACGCCTGCCGCATCTGGCACGGTTTGGAGGCAAAGGCACACAGGTGACTGCAGTCACGTGGACGGCCTTTGCAGAAGGCTGGTGAGGCCGCGCGGAGGTGGCGAGGTTGGTTTTCAAAAATCTTGCAATGAGGCGCACAACGGGCAAATTGCGGGAGGCCAGCGCGACGAAGAGGTGGTGGCTGGAGGACGGCGAGGCGACGACAGTGCGGTTCAGGAAACCCAAAGGCATGGTGTCGTCTGACCGATGCAGCGACAACTGTAGCTCCATGAGTTGGGTGTTGTAGGCTCACAACGGGCTTCAATCCAGACATAGTCCTCTTTGCGATGGTGTCTTGCTGTCACAAGATGATCATGTTTGATGGGCTAGTGGGGAAGGGGAAGGGGTTTCTCACACTCTTCTTCTCCAACCCAACCGCGTGGATGGATCAAGAGTGTGTTGTTGGTCGAGATCCCGCTTGTTGGCTAGCCGGCGATGAGGCTCTAGCGCAGTGGCTACGTGCTAAAGGCGTTCTAAAGCCCAGCCTTCTGGCTGGCAGCGATGACGCCTGCAGACGCCACTATTCGTTTGGGGGTGTTGTTGTGTGTTCGTCTCTCTGAGAGATTCTTCAAGTGAAAACCATGTCTCTGCTCTTGGGACGGGCAGTGGTGATGTCATTGGCGTCGTTTTCTTGTTGGAGGCATTGATTAGATCATTTACATTTTGGGTGTCATGCTCTCTTGTGCTCTCCAACAACGGGTTCATGTTGTAGGCGCGTGGTGTGTACTTTTTTTTTCTCTTTTCCATTATAGCTCTACTTGGGTTGTAATTTTGTACCACTTTATTTCTTCTCAATTAATATATCCAAGGCAACCCTTCTTTAAAAAAATTTAGGTTTAAGTCAATGGATAGAATGAATTTTATTTGAGAGTTACACCATATAAATTGCTCATGTAAGCTAATCTGTGAACACAGGGCTAAAACGATCCACGCAAGCAAAATGATAGGACATGGAGGCTAGAGCAGGCCGATATTGAAAAACATAAGGACCTTGACGTGGCGCACGCCGACGTTTAGACTCAATTTTCTAGCCTAAACTAAGAAAGGACAAAAAAAAACGTTTAGGTATTCATGTAAAATTACTTAATTACATGTGTTTGTGTATGTTGTAATGTGTATTGCTCATGAGTTGTGACATGTGCTAAATGTGTCGTGAAAGTGTGTCAGGTACTCGTGTCAGATTAATTTTCTCATGTGAATTGTTTTGGCCCGCTTTGACAAGTAATCTACAAGAGGTTATATGAGTATGTATTTGTGCAAATTCATTCTTTAGAGAAGAAACAATATATGTCAGTAATTAATTAATAATAAGGAATTCTAACAGAAACTTTTTTACTTATTTTGCCTATCCAGAAGGAAAAAAAACAGTGTAGTCTTTAGGAAGACCGCCACACAACCATCGAGCTTGGCCTACTCGGCTGCCCGGCCTTGACTTCAGGGGAGCGCTCCCTCCGCGTGGACCACCGCTGCCCTCTCTTCTTCACTGTTGTATATGCTCTAATCCTCACCACCATCTCCGCATATAGGGATGGCCTGATCAACCCATGAGTAATTGGTATGTCTATTGTAGTTTAACTAAATAAACTGTTATCTATGTTTTAAATTTCTTGTTTTGAGTTTGTTCTAAGGTTAAGCATATTATTTTTTACCATAATTTTTAAAATTTCGTGTGGTTTAATACCATGTAAACCATATATTATGAGAGTTTCTCACGGTGAAACTAAAAATACAAATAATAGAATAACAAACTATATAGCTTACAGAAAATTAATGGTCAAAGATTAATATATTTGGCTCAGGACAAAACTAAAATGACAAGTTACTGACATGTAGAGAATACAATGGACCATTCGGTAGTTGTTATCCATGGACTGACCCAATCTCTATCCACGCATTGCTGACATGCCTAACTTTAAAGCTTCGTCTGATTACTCTTTATTGTTAGAGATAGAAACAAATATAGAGTATTTTTGTTTTATTACTTTCTGGATCTCCCCAATTCTCTCTTGATATTGTTTTGGTTGAGATATGGGAATACTAGCTCTATATATATTCGTGTCCGATATTAATCTAATCATCATGTTCACTTCCATAATGTCGTTGCCTATTTGGATACGCCAGCAGCCAGCTTTTCCACATGTTACATTCCCCACCATCCAATGTGACCATTGTTTATTTGAATAATATCAGTGCGGTCTATCTCTCAACGAACCCGTGCAACACCAGCGCACGAAGCACATTGATATTGATCTGCACTTTGTTCGTGAGAAGGTAGCCTTTAGTACTGTTCGAGTTCTACATGTTCCCACATCACTCCAGTATACTGACATCTTCACTAAGGGATTACCTACCTCCGTCTTCGTCGAGTTCCGCTCCAGTCTGAATGTTCGTCTCAACGACACTCAACCTGTGGGGGTGTTAGAGATAGAAACAAATATAGAGTATTTTCTGTTTTATTCCTTTATGAATCTCCCTGATTCTCTCCCGATATTGTTCTATAAGTCGGTGGTTGAGATATGGGAATACCGATTCTATATGTACTCGTGTCCGAGATTAATATAATCACCACGTTCATTTCCGTAATGCTTTCATTGATCATCTTATTCATTGGGTCTCCTTGCTCACTTGGTTTAGTCCACTAGCTATCTCCCATCTCCCATAATTGATTTGTGTTGTTTATGTCATGTTAGCATTGATCCTCGACGACAAGAACATCTTGACCTCTATCCGTGGTACTAGGCTTGCTCAACCTAAAACCCCATGGATGGTATCATCTTGACCTTAATCTATATTATCCGTGTCGTCATATATATTTTTTCGATCCTCAATCCATGCATTATTGAAAGTTTATGGGCTAGAAGAGATAAATGCACTAGCACAAAGCCCGAAGGAAGGCTGCTATCCCCTCGGCGTTCTTCACATCTCGAAAAATTATAAAGCTTTCGTCTCAATTCATATTTAGCCGCGAGCAATCTACGTTTGTGATCCCGTATATTTCGCTTCTCCGACATCTTACTTAGTTTCCCCCTCATCTTTTAGCAAAAAGCCGCTCCACAGTAGTAAAGTCTCATCTTTTGTATTGGCCGAAGTGACAATAGTCACATTGAACCCTCGAATATGCTCGAAGATCTCGAAATGATCTTCCAGTTCCGGGGAGAATTCGCAAAACTCCGTTTCCATAAAGAATTTGATGGAGTTTTTCCCAACTACAGCTTCGATTGTATTCAGCCTTCCTCGTCCTAATATTGCATAATAGGTTGGCGTCCACCACCATTGATGGTGATGACCAGGAAGTAAATGAGAAAGGGGCTTCTTTTTTACTCAGGTAAAACATAATTTTGTGGGATCCTGAATGTAGCGGCCGGTGAACCGTTGCTTCTTCCATCAACGAGATTCATACACTCTGCTCTTTAACAGTATAGAAACATTGGCTAAAAACTTTATGTCCACACTGATGAAGGAACCGGGTGCCGAATTGAAATCTCAACGGACAAAAGCTAGAAAAAGAATTTGATCAGATTCGCCTGCCAAAGAAGCTTCAAACACATTATGTTTCCATGATTTTTCGGCCGGACACTATTTGATGTTTGCTCTAACATGAACGAGCATATTTGAATTTTGTTAAGGCTTGACAAATGTGGATCCATTTTAAACGTTTTGTTAGCTAAAAGGGCTCACTCAACGGGGATCCATCTCACATTCTCGCTGCTACTCCGCGGGGAAAAATAATACGGAGTACAGCAAAAACTAACAGAGTAACAGCCATTTTCCGTTGAAAAAAAAAGGGGAAAGAAGAGGGCAAACAATTGCCTCTCCCCCGCCGCCGCATCCGCCGCCTGCCGCCGGCGACATGCTCCATCTCCGGCAGCGCCTCCTCCTCCCGATGCTACGCGCCGCCTCCACCCATCTCTCCTCCTCCTACACCGCCGCCTATCTGCATCTCGGCCGCCGCCTCTTCCTCTCCACCGCCGTTAGGTCAGCCGCCACCGCGATCCCCTTCTCCGTCGAGGACTACCTCGTCGCCACCTGCGGCCTCACCGCATCCCAGGCGGTCAAATCCTCCGCGAAGCTCTCCCGCCTCAAGTCCGCCTCAAACCCGGACGCCATGCTCGCGCTCCTCTCCGGCGTCGGCCTCTCCCGCGCCGACATCGCCGCCGTCGTCGCCACCGACCCGTTGCTGCTCTGCTCCAGGGTTAACAACATCGCCCGCCGCATCGCCTCTCTACGCGACCGCGTCGGGTTGTCGGACCCTCAAATCCGTAGCATCCTCTTGACCGGCAGCGTGAAGGGCCTCCGATCCGGTGACATCGCCTCGAGGCTGGAGTTCTGGATCCCTTTATTTGGCTCCGTGGAGGTGCTTCTCAAGATAATGAAAGCAAACTACGTCATCCTTACCGCTGACATCGAGAAGGTGATCAAGCCCAACATTGCGCTGCTCCAGGAGTGCGGGCTAACTGTTTGTGATATTGCCAGAATGCCTCATACCAGTAGAATGCTCACGACGAATCCGAAGCGGGTGGAAACGTCCGTGCAGCGTGCCGGCGAGCTTGGCATCCCACGCTCCTCTGGCCTATTCAAGTACATGCTGCTTCGCACTTGGGGCATCAGCGAAGACAACGTCACTGCAAGGATGAAATTCTTGAGTACAACTCTTGGCTGCTCCATGGACAAGATCCGTGATATTGTGTGCAAATGTCCAACTATTCTAGGATATTCTCAGGAGAACCTTCGCAGCAAGATAGAGTTCTTGGCTACCACTCTTGGTTGCTCCCAGGAGAAGATCTGCGCCGCAGTCTGCAAGATGCCAAACATTCTCGGACTTTCTGATGAGAATATTCGCCGAAAGATAAAATTCATGATCACTGAGTTTGGTTTGGAGCCTGAATACATTGTGGAAAGGCCTTGGCGCCTCAGCTATAGCCTGGAGAAGCGTATAATGCCACGGCATTCTGTCATAAAGATCCTGCGGGAAGTGGGATTGATAAAGGAGGAAGATGTCAGCTTCAGCAAATTAGTTATATGTTCTGAGAAAGATTTCATTGCAAGATACATTGATCCTTACATGCAAGATGCTCCCATGATTGCAGATGCTTACGCTGCAGCTTGCACAGGGAAAATGTCTTATGAAGTTCAACTTTGAATGTACCAGGTTCAGCCTTCTCTGATGCTAATTGCAGGCGTTGTGCCTTATGTTCTTGTGCTCATCACTTAATGTTTATCCATGGTTTAATCCATTCTAAATCTTGGTTTTTTATCAGAGTAACTATTGATCATCTAAGTACTCAAATGTGATTCGCTTGTAGTAATTACTAGGAAACTGCGATTGGGCAGTATTAGTATTTTCTTATTTGTCCCTGTTCTCCTTTTATCAGATATTCCTTCGCTTTATTGTGATTATCTACAATGTTGTGGTATGGGTTGAAACTTCCAGACAAACTATCATTTGAAGTTGTTTGCCAAATCACCGTGTAACATTAATAGATAAATATAAACTAAATTTGTATATTTGGTAACATACTCCCTGCATTTCATAATGTAAGACGTTTTGATGTTTTGCTTACAACGTTTGACCATTGGTCTTATTCAAAAAATTAGTGCTAATATAAAAAAGGATAAGTCATGCTTAAAGTTATTTTGATAATAAAGTATGTCACAAACAAAATTTCATGATTACCTAGGTTGGCTTGGCCTAAGCTGCTCAACCACAGCCTGGAGAAGCGTATAGTGCCACGATATTCTGTCATAGAGACCCCGCAGGCCATGAGATTGATGAAGGATGCTGTTGACTTCAACACTTTACTTGCTTACCTTGAGAGAAATTTTATTGCAAGATATATTGATCGTTACAAGCAAGCAGCTCCCACGATCACAGGCTCCTGCGCTGCACCTTGTGCGGGGAAACTGTCAGCTGAAGTTCATATTTGAATGTAGATTTGAAGGTCCATCCTTTCTCTGAGGCTAGTGTCAACTTTGATTCGTATGTTCTTGTGCTGATCAATTACTTATGGTGTTACTGCTACCATTCGAAATCTTGGTTCTTATCAGCAGAATTAAGCAGCTAATGGCCATCTATTTATTCATAATGTGATTTTATATCTTCGTTACAATTCTGGATGTATGTTCCATATTCTGTTGCTTCTAGTATTTGAGAAACAGCGATTGGTCAGTATTAGGAGGTTATTTCAGTGTCACATGTTTGGAGGTTATTGCTCCCTCTTGACTGGTATGCTTACACTTCATTTCATCTTGCCAAATCAAATCCACATGCATTTCAGTCATTGCATACTGTATTATACTATGAATTACTAATTCTCGAATTGTTCTCTTATGGATGTCTGCTTTGCAAAGGTTATGTTTCAAAGGGATCTGACAAACTGTCCTGCATTCAGTAAGTTCAAAACATTGCTACTTAATCACTGGTGTTTGGCCGCTGACCTCTATGCACTAGATTTGCTTTCTTCAACGTATCCCAAATTTGGAGAAACTCACTATCCAAGGTATAAATAACTTCTAAACCTGTTGGTTTATGTCTTTTTAGAATCATGATTCATGATTGATTTCTTCAAGTATTTTATTTCTTAAAGACAACAAAACTTAAGCAGAAATGAAGGGCAGCGATCTTATGGGAGCACCTACTTATGAACTGAGGAAACTTAGGATAGTTGAAGTTAAATGTCAAATATCAAGTGACCCAATTGCTTATTTCTCCATATGAAATAAGATTGGTGTTTTGATCTTACACAGATTTCAGTTTCAAGAAGGGAGAGAGATTGGTGTTTCGATGAATTTATTTCTCTGTCACTGAAAAAGAAGGCGTGAGTATGTGGAATGCCACGTGTTTGTTGCATCTACAGAAATCTTGGTGGAAATCAGAATAGGAGTAGGGGATTATGGTGCAATTGTGGGAAACTCGCAAGACTTAGTGCCTAATGAGATTGTGTTCCAACCTGTAGCTAAGGGGTGGTCTAACCTGTAGTATTTTGTTATATCTTTAATATGGGCACGCTGGTGACTTTTGTAATTACAATCAACTAGTAATTTGTCCATGCTAACGCTACAATAATATTTAAATTGAATTATAAAATGCAAAGTCAAAAATACATATGTATCATTGGAAAATATGAATTCACATTTAAGAATTAGAAATAAATGGAACCCATCTTGCCAAGGAAAATAAAAACATAACTATCCAACAAACAACATCCACCTAAAATCCAAGTATGCACTTAGAAAGGTATTCATTTGATGCAATGCAAATAAAAAAGCATATGCTTTATCCAATCGTAGAAATTCACATCCAAAGACGGGCGGCGGTCGGGCGGCGACGTGTGGCCTCGCCCGTTGTGGAGCGGTTGTGGCATGTAGCGCCGGCGGGCGGGGCCATCGCGGGGAGCGGCAGAGGGGGACGCGGCGCCGGTTGGAGCGGAGTGGTGCCGGCAGTGGTGCGGTAGCTGGGGGCGGCGGCGGCGGGCACGGGCGGGTGGCGAAAAAATGCGCACGGGTCCAGCGGTCGAGTCCGGACTGTCGCGCTGTGGCGGCCGGCAGGAGCGGCGGTCGGGGCAGGCTCTGGCGGAGTCGGCGCGAGTAGTGGCGGCGGGTTTGGGAACCGGGGCCGGCAGTGGCAGGGGAGGCAGACGGGCACGCGGGTGAGGA
Organism: Leersia perrieri; assembly: GCA_000325765.3. Taxonomy (NCBI): domain Eukaryota; kingdom Viridiplantae; phylum Streptophyta; class Magnoliopsida; order Poales; family Poaceae; genus Leersia; species Leersia perrieri. The sequence goes on from CM002478.1 coordinate 4,272,509, forward strand.
TCGAGCGGGCGACCGCTCGATTGGTTTGCTGTGGGGCCCGTCTGTCATTCGAATTGGCTTCGGCACGGACGAGTGCGCGAAGGGAAGGGCGGCGGACGCGTGCACCTCTCGGCGCAGTTGTGGGCTCTTGGTTGCGGAGAGGGGAGAAAAGATCGGGCCTCGCGTGCAGGCTGAAGCCCAGGCGCGTCGGAGGAAAGAAAAGAGAGAGATAGGAGAGGAGTTGGGCTGGGAAAAGAAAACGGAGGGGAAGTCGGCCCAAAGGCAAAATGCTCTAACAATTTTTCTAGGAATTCCTTGTAGGGACTTGGGGTAGAACTTCGGATGTGATTCTAATTCAAATTTGATATTTGAGCCGAGGAGAAATTGGGGCCTGCACATGGTCTCATAGGAAGGGAAGTTCTATTCTTCTAAACCGAGACCGAGTAACAAATGTATTTGGAGAGTAAGTCCCTATGGAGTGAACTGGAACGAAGTTTGTTTAGACATTTTTGGAGTAAAGGACAATTTAATACAAAGGGAACATTTAACATTTCATGGGGGTATTTAGAGATAGCGTTGAGACAAACTTTATAGGTGGTGGGGTGGGGGGGCAAGGAAAGGCAAATCCAGAGATGCATTTCGAGGAATACCACCGAGAAGGAAAATGGGTCCTAGACTTGGATGAACGGTCTTGTATCAAAGGCGGTGGATCTCAAAATATTTGAAATTCAGAGTGTTTGGTTGAGGGAGGAAGAATAAGAGATTTTTCCTAGGGGTGGTTATGAGAAATCAGACTAGAGCTCAAAATTGAAATGGAGGTTAATATATTACAGGAAAGAAAAAGATTTTTAACAGTTTGGGAGTTTGATCCGGAAAAGATTTTTGGATTGGGATTTTCAGGCTAGAGAGGATAAGGAGTCAATATCTTTTGGCATTTAGAATAATTATACAATCAAAAACCAAATTATTGAAAATAGGCTTTTAATTAAAATAATTTTACGACGGCGAAAGACAGGGTATTACACTACCGCCGCCGATTGCGAGAAGATGGGAGAGGGGGTGGGCTTGGCGGCGATGCTCCGGTGCTGGTCAGTAGCTCACCACTCCTTCCCCGCACATCCCAGCCACATCAGTGGAGGAATTTGTCCTGTGGTGCCACCTCCACTTCCCTGCCCTCACTTGTCGATCCCACCAACGTCGTTCCCTCCCACTCCCGCGTGCTGTCTTGCTGGCCACCGGCCACCAGTGCCGGTGGAGAGGAGGGAAGAGAGAAAAATAATAGAGGGGGAAGAGACTAACAGTTAAACCCACATATTTGTAGTACTACCTCTGAATTTTAATATATGACGTTGGTTAGTTCTTTTTTGAACTAACCAACATCATTTTAAAAAGAGAAACACTAATGGACAGGGGTCCGTCAGAACGGACCCCGACTCCCCCGACTCCGCGTCGCTCCACCTGCGCCTGCGCTGCCACCCTCCCTGGGTTCCTCGACGGCGACAGCAATGACGGCTCGACGGCGACAACGGCGATGGCGATTCGACGGCAAGCGGTGCGGGCCTGGGTGCGGCCAGATTTGGGCCGCCGTTGTCGGATCAGGCCGCCCCGGCGACGGCGGCGGCGACGGCGACGACGACGATGACGGCGAGCGGGGCGGCTTCGACGGCGGTGGCTAGATCCTGGCGGTGTGACCCCAGGGACGGCCAGATCTGGGCCGCCGTCGCCGGGTCTAGCCATCGTCGTCGTCGTCGAAGTGGCGACGACGGCCTCGACGATGGCCAGAGAAGGTAGGAGAAAGGGGTATTAGATCTGGCACTGGTACCCATGGGTTCCAGTCTGATACCCTGGATACCAAAAAAATTCTGGTACCCCGGGTACCCCCAATCTGGTACCGGGGTACCGGCGTCCGTCGGCCAGTAGCCCTCTTTTAAAAAATATGGAGGGGGTATTCTTTTTTGCTAACTTGGATGATATGCTAGCGAAACCACTCCATATACTGTCCTAGACACAACTTGAATGTTTTTTTGTAATTTCGGGCTCCAACGTTTCTGGTTTTCCGCGGTTGAGGGACGATTTCGGAACTCCCTAATATGAGGGACGAAAAATGAACTTGTTGGACATGTTTTTTTTTTTTGACATCTTGTTGGACATGGTTGGCAATGAATATTCAGATGCCAAGTCCGGCCCATTAATTCCCTTTGTCAGCACAAAAGGGAAATTTCCCCGACCAGAACGAACGAAGACCACTTACTGCCTTCCCCCGGCGAGCGGCGGCCACCATGCTCCTCCTCCGCAACCGCCTCCTCCCGCTGCTCCGCGCCGCCGCCGCCGACTCCGCCGCCCATCTCCCCACCTCCGCCTCCACCTCGCGCCCCTCGCGCCCCTCGCGCCCCTCCTCTTCTCTGCACCTCAGTCGGCTCCTCCTCTCCACCGCCGCCAATGCCACCGCGACGACCCCCTTCTCCGTCGAGGACTACCTCGTCGCCACCTGCGGCCTCACCGGAGCCCAGGCGCGCAATGCGTCGGCGAAGGTCTCTCACATCAAGTCCGCCTCCAAGCCCGACGCCGTGCTCGCCCTCCTCTCCGGCGCCGGCCTCTCCCGCGCCGACCTCGCCGCCGTCGTCGCCGCCGATCCGAGAATCCTCTGCGCCAGGGCGCACAACATCGCCCGCCGCATCGCCTCCCTACGTGGGGTTGTCCAACCCTCAAATCGGCAGCTTTCTCCTGGTCGGCAGCGCAAGGAGCCTCCGCGTATGCGACATCACCCCGAGGCTTGAGTTCTGGATCCCCTTCTTTGGCAACTTTGAGGTGCTTCTCAGGATGGTGAAAGCAAACTTCCACATCCTCACCGCCGACGTCGAGAAGGTGATCAAGCCCAACATCGCGCTGCTCCAGGAGTGCGGGCTAACTGTTTGTGATATTGTCCAGCTGGGCAGTACCATCCCGAGGCTGCTCACCTCCAATCCGAAGCGCCTGGAAACGTCCGTGAAGCGTGCCGACGAGCTTGGCGTGCAACGCTCCTCTGGCCTATCCAAGTACATGCTGTCCATCAATTGTCAATATACACAAGACAAGGCCACTGCAAGGATGAGGTTCTTGAGTCGCATTCTTCGTTGCTCCATGTACAAGATCCATGATGTTGTCTGTAGAATGCCACAAATCCTACGATATTCTCAGGAGAACCTTCGCAGCAAGATGGAGTTTTTGGCTATCACTCTTGGGCCGTGTTTAGATGGCAATTTTTTTTGCCCAAATGTGTCACATCAATCTTTGAACACACATTTGAAGTATTAAACGTAGACTAATAACAAAACAAATTACATATTCCGACTGTACACCGCGAGACGAATCTTTTGAGCCTAATTACGTCATAATTAGCCATAAGTGCTACAGTAACCAACATGTGCTAATGACGGATTAATTAGGCTCAAAAGATTCGTCTCGCGGTGTAGAATCCGAATATGTAATTTATTTTGTTATTAGTCTACGTTTAATACTTCAAATATGTGTCCAAATATTGATGTGATACATTTGGCAAAAAAAAAAATTGCCATCTAAACGCAGCCTTGGTTGCTCCCAGGAGAAGATCTACGCTGCTGTCTGCAAGATGCCACAAATTCTAGGATTGTCTGACGACAATCTTCGCCAGAAGATAAACTTCATTGTCATTGAAGTCGGGTTGGAGCCTAAGTACATTATAGAACTTCCTCTAATCCTACAGCCTGGAGAAGCGTATGGTGCCACGACATTCTGTCATAAAGATCCTGCGGTCCATGGGATTGATGAAGGATGCTGTTGACCTCAAAACATTACTTGCTTACTCCGAGAGAAATTTTTTTGCAAGATATATTGATCCTTACAAGCAAGCAGCTCCCACGATTGCAGGCTCCTATGCTGCAGCTTGTGCGGGGAAACTGTCCGCTGAATTACATCTTTGAATGTAGATTTGAAGGCTCATCCTTTCTCTGAGGCTAGTGTTAACTTTGCGCCTTATTTTCTTGTGCTGATCAATTATTCATGGTGCTGTTGCTACCATTCAAAATCTTGAGTTTATGAGCAGAATTAATCAACTAACGGCCATCTGATTACTCATAATGTGATTTTATATCTTTGTGTGAATTCTGGATGTATGTCCCATGTTCTGTTGATTCTAGTATTTGAGAGACACCAATTGGTCACTATTTGGATTTTATGTAACTCTTACTCTCTGTTTTTTTAAGTATATGGCCTGCTTCCGCTTTTATCAGATAACAGCTTTCCTTATTGTGAATTTGTGATCGCGTACATTATTGGGGCATGACAAATTTGTACAGGGATAGAACATTATAACAAACTGTCATGAAAACCAAACTTAAAATTCCTTGGTTTCAAAGAGTCCCTATTATTAAGTTACTCCATTATCACTGTTATAGTTTGCATTTATATATACATGGATTAATGCATGTTTGGAGTACATGGACTAGCTAAATACATTCTCTGAATCTAGTGACCTATGTGACTTGGTGAGCTTTCAGTGACCAATGCCATTCTCTACCGTTTTAAACCATAGTATGTCTGTTTACATGTGTGTGGACTATGGAATGAAAAAGTGACGCTGCCTTCCGTTCCATAGTTCCCTAGATACAGTTTTTTCTTGAAAAAAATTCTCCCTCGTCATGTGCTGATGGGCATGCAGCAGACAGAGATGCAAATTACTACCTCCGTCTCAAATATAGAGAGACTTATGTCTTTTTTTAGAGATTAAGGTTGAGGTAAGAAAGAATTGTGATTGGTTAAGAGGAGAAGGTAGGTGAAAATAGGAAAAGTAGTGGTATTTTAAGACAAACTAGCAAAGATGCCCAGGCATAGCTTTGGGATGTTATACAAGGGGTTAATGCTACGTTGGAGAGATTATGAATTAGTTTTTCCTATATTACTTCTGAAATTGTGTTGCAGTATATTCACAGCTTACACACAATCACAAATCTCTTTGATAGATAAAGAAAACAACAATATGGTCCAAATGGAAATTAGCAATCTATGGTATCGAGGTATTTCAGGCCTGTCATTCACAAGAAAAAATAATGTACCATCCTTCCCTTTAAGTATATGGCCTGCTTCTGCTTTTATATCTCTGTGTCAATTCTGGAAATCGAGCTAATTACATAGGGTGTCAGGAAATCGAGAGACGAATTTATTAAACCTAATTAATAATGTGATTTTATATCTCTGTGTCAATTCTGGATGTATGTCTCATGTTCTGTTGCTTCTAGTATTTGAGAAACACCGATTAGTCAGTATTAGGATTATATGTAACTCTTACTCTCCTCTGTTTTTTAAGTATATGGCCTGCTTCTGCTTTTATCAGATAATAGCTTTCCTTATTGTGATCATGTACACTATTGGGGCATGACAAATTTATACAGGGGTAGAACATTATAACAAACTTTCATGTTAAGCTTGTGTTTGCCAAATCATTGTGTAAATTTAATACGAACACAAACTAAATATTTTTAATTCTCCGTCTCAATATAATAACTTATGTCCTTTTCGTTAAGAGATTAAAGTCAAGTTGAGAAATTGTTATGATTAGTTGGGATGAGTTGGTAGTGAAGAAGTAGTTGTATTTTAAGACAAATCTGAATCCTGGCAGTATTTTGAGACAGGGAGTAAACTGATATAGTTCTGCAAGGTATTTTCAGAGGCAGGAGCTAAGAATAACAATGTTCTGATCACAGCAACCTGGAATGTCTTGTGTGTTGTATTGTCTATTAGGTAAATCATGCCACATAGAAGGAAGATTACCTTGACTAACCTCTCTAGTCTTTAAGCATAGCCATCACCAAGAAAAAACATCTAAAAATTTTATCCATTAATCCTGAGAATTATCTCTTTAATGTTTCAAACTTCTGAATTCAGCTATTATTTGACAACTCCGTCTCAAATTTCTTTGTTTTATATGAAGTAATAATACAGAGCTGTTATATTTGTCCACTATCTGTTTTTGAACCACCGGCTCGTCTCACGACTGGGTCAAAGCAGGGTCCAACCAATCTACGCATAGAATAAAGCAATCGTCAACCGAAACAAGATGAACCGCTCCGTGGGTTTTCTCGGATCTCGAATTTAAGTAAGAACGGCTCAATAATTCCATAAAATTAAATTTTACTTTCTTCTGGGGACACCGCATTCCTTTGCATAGAAGCTGAAACTGAAACTACTTACCCTTATATTTAGCAAAGCACCATGCAGAAACTAAAACTTGTCCACATTTGTCAAGACAGAAGCATGTCATGTCACAAAACATACATAGGCCACCAGGCATGATTTATCCAGGAAATTTCAGTGTCACATGTTTGGAGGTTATTGCTCCCTTTTCACTGGTATGCTTACACTTCATTTCATCTTGTCCGATCAAATCAACATGCATTTCTGTATCATTGCATATTTTACTATACTATGAATTACTAATTCTCAAACCGTTTTCCACAGGTTATGTTTCAGAGGGATCTGACATATTTAATGACTGATGTTTGGCCGCTGACCTCTGTGCACTATTTTGCTTTCTTCAACGAACCTCAAGTTTAGAGAAACTCACAAGTATCCACCGGAGTACGTAAGGTATAAATAACTTCTAAGCCTATTGATTGTTCCCTTTATAGTACCATGATTCATGATTGGTTCCTTCAAGTATTTGTTTGTTAAATACAACCAAACTTAAGCAGAAATGGAGGGCAGCGATCTTGTGGAGCAATCACTTAAACTGAGGAAACTTAGGATAGTCGAAGTTAAATATTAAATTCCAAGTGACTTCAATTGCTTATTTCTCCAATTAAATAAGATTTGGTGTTTTGATCTTATACAAGTTTCAGTTTCAAGAAGGGAGAGAGTTGGTGGTTTGATGAATTTATTTCTCTGTCACCGAAAAAGAAGGCCTGAGTATGGGGAATTCCATGTATTTTTGCATATTCAGAGATCTTGGTCGAAATCACAATATGAGTATTAGTGCCTACGGATTATTAGACTAGATGGTTTAATGAGATTGTGTTCCAGCGGTCCATAGTCCATACTAGTCCTAGTAGCTATGTGGTGGTCTAACCTGTATTTTGTTGCATCTTTAATCCTGGCACGCTGGTTTGACTTTTGTAATTGCAACCATTGTGAAGTTTTGATTGATTAGATTTCCGTATATTAAATCTTCATTTTGTTCCTATAAACTAATTATTATCCAAAATCCAGTCATTCTTAACTTCCGGCTATCAATATTATATGGTGATTGAGTAATTTCATCTATAACTTAATTTGACGCATTGCATAGTAACTGGACATCTGGTATATGAATATTGTGCGTGTGTGCATAGTGGATATTGGGTTAAATAGTAGAGACTAGAGAATGGGATTAAATAAAGCACGTACCATTCCAAAATGTTACGTATTGTATTTGTACGTGACAATCAACGTCTTGCACAGATTTCAGAAGGCAAAATCATTTCAGGCCTATTCCCAGTGCCAGCGATAGCTGGCCCATCAAATCCATTCTCTAGCAAATCTACTACGTTTTTTTCTATTTTTTTCTTTTCTCCATAATAATTGAATTAGGTTTTAGATCATCGATTTGATGCTTTCGATCTTGATCCCTACTTCGTACTAGTATTCTTTCAGAAGATCCGTCGTTCTTTTTTACTGTAGCGTGTTCTTCATGAAGGGATCGAGATACGTTGGCCTAGTTCTCTTTGGTGAGGGATTAGATCTTTTTTCCTCTCCAGTGGAACCATCTTTTCGGTTACCAATACTATTACTAGCGGTGGCGGATCTACCCTTTCGGTTGCCGTTGGTGATGACTAACGGCGGCGACAGATCTTATGTTCGGTTCAACCTTTAGAAGATATGGCCTATGTGCTTTCGGTGACTTTTACTTTCTATAATGGTTGAGCATACAACGTCTCTTTTGCGATCTATGCAATGGTGGAGTCTCCTAATGGTTGGGACTGTGACTCTCGAGTCCGGATCTGGCAAAGTTCCATGGCGAGGGATTCTCCCGAAGCAAAGGATGTTGCCAGATGCAGATGCAGGGAATGTAATTTTATTTTATGCTGAGGTCTCAGTTATAAAAGGGTTATATTTTGATGAAATCCAGTCCCTTTCTCCAAAAATAAAAATAAAAAAAACCACAACCTACTCAAAACTAAAAACTGTGTAAATAAACAAGAAAAAAGAAGAGGAAATAAGCACAAGAACTATCCTGATCCACCAAGCACGGCCCGGCCCGGCCCATTTATTCGCTTGGTCAACACAAAAGGAGAATTTCCCCGACCAGAGCAGAACGAGGACTACTTACTGCCTTTCCCTGTTTCCCCGGCGGGCGGCGCCATGCTCCTCACCGCCTCCTCCCGCTGCTCCGTGAAACCGCCGCCAATCTCCCTACCTCCGCCTCGCGCCCCTCTGCATCCGCCTCTTCTCTGCACCTCAGTCGGCTCCTCCTCTCCACCGCCGCCAATGCCACCGCGACCCCCTTCTCCGTCGAGGACTACCTCATCACCATGGTCCTCCTCCGGCGTCGGCCTCGCCCGCGCCGACCTCGCCGCCATGGTCTCCGCCGACCTGCGAATCCTGTGTGCCAGGTCTGACAACATTTGCCCGCCGGCTCCATTCTCTCCGTGGCCACGTCGGCCTTTCGGATGCCAACATCGCCACGAGGCTGGAGTTCTGGATACTGTTCGTTGGCTGACTTGGCTCCTTCTCAAGATGGTGAAAGCAAACTGCACATCCTCAGCGCCGACGTCAAGAAGGTGATCAAGCCCAACATCGCGCTGCTCCAGGAGTGCGGGTGTTAGATACTCAGGTGGACTGCACAATAGGCCTCCAAAGCCTGTTAGATAATAATCCTTGCATGCTAATCTTCATTTTCTGTTAGCTATTGCATCTGCATGCGCGTGAGCTCCGGATTGTGGCAGCCGCGTGAATAGGGAAGTGGCGCAGGAATAGCTGGTACATGCGGATCGTGGGGATGGACACGAATCAATCCGTTAGTAGTGGCCGATTTCTGTGGCTTAGGATCCATTCTGCATGTTTACGTGTTCCTACAAATAAGAAGAAGAAAACCCGAAAAGCTGCACAAATCGTACGCAGCGCCAAAACTCTGCTCTCTCACTCTCGTGTTGTCTGATTGTCTACAGTGCTCGCGTGCGTTAGTGTTCATCGTGTTCTTCCTCGCCCGCTCACCGATTTGCTTGGGTAAATCCTAACAATTGGTATCAGAGCTAGGTTTAGGGCGTGGAATCGTGATCGTGCTCTAGAATCAGCTCTCATGCCTCGCCGTCGCTCGTCGTCCCCGACGGAGCGCACTCTAGGAGGTTCCGGCGGTCGCGCCTCGGGCAGCGGCGGGAACGACCGTGGGCTGGTTATACACCGCGTGGTCAAGGAGGCGGGAGTCTCGGCGAACCATCCGGTACTCACGAAGACGAACTACAACGAATGGTCACTCCTGATGAGGATCAAGCTCCAAGCTCGCTGCTTGTGGGGCGCCATTGATCCAGGAGGTGCCGGCATTGAGTTCCATGAAGACAGGATGGCGTTGGACGCCATCTGCAGCGCCGTCCCCGTCGAGATGATCTCAACGCTGGCGACCAAGGCGTCGGCGAAGGAGGCGTGGGAGTGCATCAAGACGTTGTGTGTCGGCAACGACCGCATTCGCAAGGCGAGCGCGCAGAAGCTGCGTTCGGAGTACGAGGCGCTGGCGTTCCGGGACGGCGAGTCCGTGGAGGATTTCGCCATGCGACTGAACACCGTCGTCACACAGCTGGTGACCTTGGGCGATCCCGAGCCGGATGACAAGGTCATAGAGAAGTATCTTCGAGTCGCGCGGCCCAGGTTCTCACAACTTGTCCTTTCCATTGAAACATTGCTTGATATCTCCACGCTGTCGTTGGAGGAGGTCACCGGCCGCCTCAAGGCTGCCGAGGACTCCGGCCAGAGCGCATCGTCATCCTCGCCAAGTGCCGGTGGTAAGCTGTTCCTCACTGAGGAGGAATGGCTCGAACGCCACAAGAAGAAGGAGCAGGAGCGCAAAAGCAGTGGCCGCGGCAGGCGTCACGGCGGTCAAGGACGAACCGGTGGCGGCGGCGGCACTGGGAACACGGACAACGCAGGAGCTAGGCCGGCCCGCAGGACCGACAAGTGCCGCAACTGTGGTAAACTTGGCCAGTGGGCCAAGGACTGCAGGAGCAAGCCCAAGAGGGAGGAACAAGCCCATGTGGCCCAGGAGGATGACGAGCCCACGCTCATGCTGATGACCGGGGGCTGCGTCGACGA
>CM002478.1:4284285-4339409 GCA_000325765.3 Leersia perrieri
TTTTGCCGTGCGCTTTATATTTGGCGCACGGCAAACTGCTACTCTACCGTGCGCCGCGTGTTTGCCGTGCGTTGCACTGTTGGCGCACGGCAAAGGTGGTTTTTGCCGTGCGCCCGACATTTGACGCACGGCAAACGGATGCACGCACGGCAAAATACCGTTTTCCGGTAGTGAATACAACTAATGCCACCATGGCCTCCGCCAAACCATATAGATTTCAAAAGTACTATAGTTCAACTTGGGCAATACGAGTTCCGAGAATTGGAGTGACAAATAATATTTTTGCTGGGAAGGAGCGATTGGATTTTGCAAACCAAGGAAGCTTGGGTATGATTGCCACAATATGCTGCTAGTTAATTTGTTTGGGTTGGAGATTGGCAAACAGACCAGTGTTGTGGTGCTGCAGAAATCAGAGCTTACCTTGTTGCTGGCATTAATCCAAGATCTAGGTGATGACAAGGTTCTCACTTTCATATAATTTTGTTGGATTCTTGGTTTCAGCAGAAATCCTTTATTTTGGGGCTTAATTGGATCACTAAGGTCATTTATAGGGCATTAAGACACTGTGCAAGACATAGATCATGGTAGAAATAACGATTCTCTTGCTTGCCAATGCCATGTACAACATATATACACAAAAGGCTTTTGTGATTTCGAAATTACTGCGCATACATGTGCAGTTTTGCTATTGAACAGTCGCCTGATACTTTGTTTCTATCGGTCGATGCACTCCAGTTGAAAATTAACCAGATATGGCCGGATGAGCACAGCCAAACAGAAATTAATAAAGGAAAGCCAGCTAGCAAATTAAGCTGATAAGGAGTACTAGCCAAACAGTGTTAATTATTTAATCAAAACTCAGAAAGGTGCGGTAACAACGTCCCGTCTTTTTACGGCGGGGCCGTGACCAACGACGAACGCGCCCGGATTGAACATCTCGCCGTCGTCATCAGAGTCCGAGTCAATGAAGTTGTTACTGATGCTAACCACCGGTTGTAAACCCTGGTGTATGCATATATAATGCAATAGTTAAAATCAGTTATAGATAGCGTGTAATTACTTAATTAGTGCGTGTTTTGAGATGATTATAAGAATTATAATTGGAAGCAAGGCAATTAATTACCTCGGTGAAGATTTGGACGGCTTCCTCCGGTGAGTGCGTGCTCAGTACGTAGAGAGCTGCTTCCTGATTAATTGAAGGAATGATTAATTTTTACTAGTTGCCAAATAGATATTAATTAGTTTGGACTCAGGCATTATTATCTAAAAAGAAGAATATTACCTCTGTACTATATGTAACATGAAGTAACTTTTGATTTCAAATGCACCATCATTTGATTTGATTTTATCAGATGTGAAATGTGCTTAGCGTAGCAACGTATGTATGTACGTACTGTACATGTGCATTATGATCGATACATGCATTTAATTAATTCATTATCAAGAGGAACACGATCTGATGTATATATACATATACTACGAGTCTAAGTCCCTCTAATTTATTCAACATATGTGTCTGGCCCTCTGGCTAACGCATGCGTATACGTTACGCATGTATACACTTGGCAATAATTATATATGCGTGCTAAATGTACACATACATAATTACATCGTAGATAAAATCCCATGTGTTGTTGCATAATATTTGTATGACAATATAATCTTGTACTATATACCATATAATATGCACAGTTATGAATTAAAATATATACGTATAATTAAGATAATATGGTTGTATTAGATAATACATAATTTTATGATGTAAAAGCTAAAATAAATAAAAGGGTATAACTATATAAGAGAAGAGAAAGAAGACAGTATATTAGAAAATACATAGATTGGCTATCCAATGGTTAAATATGTTAATATGACTTAATAAAAAATAATATGCCACACAAATGGCATATAATTCAAAATACAAAAAAAATAATATAAACTACATTTAGTGAGGATCTTATTTCAAAATGTATGACAGTTAACCCACGTAAAGAAACAAAAGGGAGCATATGCTTACTCTGGCATACTTGAGGTCCTCGAGCGAGAGCGTCTTGGGCTCCCACTCCACCGACGGCATCCTCCTGTCAGGCCGCATCTGCGAAGAGTATTTTTGTACGGAGATAGTACAGACCCAAAATATACGGTATACGTATACGTACAGTACACCTCAGCCAACCCAATACACGAGATCAAGAGAATGGACGACGATCCATTGGAGGGAACGCACGCAGAGATATCGATCTCGAGGCCTTCGCCGCGCGCGCTGGTGTTATATAGCTTCACAAACGGGACACGTGTCTCCCTCCCATTCGCCGGGCGGGTGTGCGCACGTGCCCAAACTGCGCGAGGAGATCGATGTGCCACGGTCGGAGTCGTGGACCGACCGACCGGCGGCGGCGTGCGTGTCCGCGTGAGCGTGACACGTGTGCGTGGGCCTCGGGTTGGGATGCTGTGGTGTCCGGCGATATACCGGTGAGGTGTCATCGTGTCGGGCCACGTGACGGTGAATGTGTCGATCGTGTGCACGTATCACGCCCCTCGTCTCGTACCGCTCGAATTATGTGGCCAAATTTTGGCTTCTCAATATTTGGCATACCAAAATTTGGTATATATTGGCATGTCTAATTTTGGTAAGGCTAAGTTATATTTGGATTGAAATCAAATTAATACTAAATTCACTATTGAAATGGTCTATATTTTCTAGCCTTACCAAAACCAAACAAACACAAACACTATTTAAAATGTCAAATATTGCTAAGGTCAATATAGCCCACAAACCAAACCAGCCCTTGCATCGAGCGAATTAGCAAGTGATTTCCGCGATAGGCTGAATTTTCAATCTTTGGACTATTGAACACGTAAGTGCAGACTGTGCAGTGCAGTGGAGGAGTGCCTTCTTGTCGATACGCATGTTTATCAAGACAATAATTTGAACTTTATTATTATTATTTTTAAAAAGAAATTACCATGCGCTCCCACTGTCCCAGTTCGTACGTTAGAGTTTGGTTTTGGAACAGTTATAGTACCTCCGTTTCAATATAATTTGTTGTAAATATGAAAAGGATAAATCATTCTTAAAGTACTTTTTAAAAAAAACTTGTAAATCACAAATAAAATAAATAATAATTTTATAATTATTTAAGTAAGACGAATGGTCAAACTTTATAAGAAAAAAGTCAAAACGTTTCTGAAACAGAGGGAGCAGCTTCTGAGGCGGTTTTCTCCGTCGCTTTTACTAATTAGCTTTATTTTCCTCGATTGCTAAACATCCTACTGAGATATTCTTGTTAAAGCTCGCATGTTAAAGTTTGAGCTTTCATAAAATGCTTAAATAGAATTATAGAAGTACGTATTACTCTCTTCAGTTTAATAATAATTGATATTTTGGACAATGGTATAATCGTCAGAAAATATCTTTGACCATTTTTTATATTAAAAAATATATAAATATAATAAATATATTGTATTGAAGCACTTTTCTAAAATAAATGGTTTTCACGTTCTTTCCATGTTTCTAGAACGGGGTTTTACATTGGATTTTTGAGAAGGGATTTTTCCTTGTCATTGTCAATTTCACTTCACTTATTAACACTAGTTATCGTAAGTTGTCAAGCTGGCAACCTTGCACGGCCACACTTTCGCTTCCCTTTCAACCTGAAGCTACACAAGTTGCCATCACATGAACTCACAAGTCTTGTGTAGTTGCCGATGGAAAGCATTTTACCAGGGATTACAAACATACTGTACCAAACAACTTTTTTCTTTCTTTCTTTGTACATTTGATTGGAAAAATTAGTACAGCCCATCACAACAAACAGGGCCAACAGATCCTATTCTCTTCAGATAGACACCAACAATTTCGGTCAGGATATACAACCGTCAATGTTTTCTGTACCATTTGGTGAAAGGAACACCTGCACACTTTCACCAACCTGCCAAAAAATCATTTCAACAGTCCACCCTAAGTTCATTCCGCTCTGATGAAAGGGGAAGAGCTCATTTCAGTTGTGCTGTAGAATGAATCATCATGGAAGTAATTCTCGTCCTTCTCATCATCCCACTTGAGAACCTCTCTTATGTACTTGAATACTTCGTCGACCGTCTGACGATCACGGGCACGCGCCTGCCACACAAAGAGCTTCCGGTTTGTGTGCGCGTAGTACAGGTCCTTGAACTTCATCGCGATGTAGTAGTACGCCTGGTGGGCTAGTGATTGGTTGTTGTGGTGTGTCCGCACCGGTGAGAAGTCGTTGAACCACTCACAAGTTGATAGAGGTGCACGATTGATCTTCTCCTCAAAGAGGTCATACTTGTTGAGTACCAGGACAAAAGGAGTATCGCAGAAGCATGGTTGCCTGGTTAAACAGAAGGGAAGATTGATTAAAAATGCTTGCTGGCTAGTTTGACAGACTTCGTTCAAGAATGGTTTCAATTTTATGACAACACAACACACACAACAGTAGTGAGTAGTGACTATCATCTATTTATAAATCCGTTTATGAAAGGTAAACCCCGGAGTTGACATCAATTTAATTACTGTACTAGTTCTAGGAAAACATGATTATGGTACTGGAATGATTACTTTGTCCAAGATATTTGTGAGGTTAAGAATTCCAGGATGCAGTAGTTCGGAAGAGGCAATCTGTACTATGTAGGAATGTACTTAAAATATCTTAACTTTCAATTAAAAATAGCAGCATACCGGATCGTAGCCTCAAATAAATCTTTGCATTGCATCATCTTGTTCAGGTGAGGCTGGCCGCTGCCATGTACAGGAGGTCCCACTTGGTCATAGTCACTGAGCGCTATGCAGAATATCACCATGCGGACATCCTCAAACATTTCCACCCATTTGCAGCCATCATTCATGCCCTTGGCACTTACTCTAATCAGCTGGTATCTGTGGAGTAAGACATAATAAAATTAAGTGAAACATGATTGAGATCAACCTGCACAAGGCATGGAGGAAGTCAAGAGATGTACTTGGTAAGAGGCTGAGAGTGTGCCTCAGGGTTGTCAATGTAAGGTTCAGACATGGGACTGCGATCATCAAGGGCAAATTCAATGAAAGCCAACCCATTGCCTTGCGTCACACCTTCAGCAAAGATCACATCTTTCTCTGAAGGTTCATACTCATTGCTCGATACCTCAATGGCCTACAAAGGTATCACATGTATAGGAGAAATTGGTTGAACAGCTTGAAATAAAATTCAATGGTACTCAAACAAAATATAGGGCCCAACATGGATTATGTAGCACCATCTCTAGCAACAGTGGAGTTATATTAATTTAAAAGCTCAAAGATTATACCCTGCTTAAGAAGTACTCAGCAACATCAGGCAGGAAATGCAATTCGTCCTTTCTTTTATATGTTGCTTGTATGGCAGGATCTTTCCACATCTCATCAACAAATGGAGCATATTCACGTGTTGCAGCAGGGAAGAAAGCATCTAGATCACCCATCGCTATGATATCCAGAAGCCAATCTGAGAATTTCTTCAGTCTTGGATTTATTGAGTATAAACATGAATTTGAACTGTTTGCTTTGTTTTCATCTGCAGCCAGGAAACCAGTTCAGTAATACAGCATTGCTGCAGAAACAAACACCAAAGCAAACAAATTGACCATTTTACCTTGTTGGGTTTCTTCATCCTCTGAAACTGTGCAATTTGATCTAGACAAAGCTTCTTCCTCAAAACGTTCACGGCCCTCAAGCAAAATTCCAAGATACTTGAACATATTGCTTTGTATAATCAGTTTGATGTTTTCAAGTTCTTCATGGTTAAATCTTGTCCCATACAAGTACTTAGCCTGGTGCACAAGACCGGAAACATTATCAGCATGACTATGCAAGGACATCAAGATAGGTTACAGGTAGAAACAACATAGCTACTGAGAATGTATCAATGATATGTGGGAACCCAATAAGAACTTTGCAATTTTTATGCTAAGAACACAAGTCTGGTGGCTACACCATGCCAAACAACTAATGCCATCTCTGCTTCCTGGGAAGTATCTGACAGTACACAAAGTCACAAACATGGGTCACCAGCTACAATAAATTGAATCTCTACGTCGCTCAATTGTATTACTACATTAGAAGTAATCTCATATAGGTCTAATTACAGTGAATTACATACTAGGAGAGGGTAGAGAAATCAAATAGCAATGCAAATCATAAGAGACCTGTTTAAAAATTGTACTTGTACCAGCACCATCTGGTCCAAGAAGCAGCAGCTTTTGGATTCTTTTCTGGTCCAAATAATCAGGTACAGTTCTTGCAGAATAGTGAACCTCATCTCTGGTTTCATTAGAATTCCCAGGAGGCACCGGAAGTGAAAACAATGCGCATGCAAAACGTGTGAAAGCCTGCAAATGGACTAATCATTAGCAACAAGCAAACCTAGCTTTCAATTGTGAGGAAATGGCAATGGACTAATTTATTTTTAACCAAGATACGTACCGACTCCCATATTTTTCCTTTGATATTGTTCTGCCCTTCTTCTTCATAGCGACCATCATCATAAACCCAAAAATGAGTGTCACGAGGGCATTGAACACTTGCAACCTACAAGCACAATTCCAATGATGTGACAAGAATTGCTGACAGTGTCCACTTGCTTCTATTGTGGTAAAAGAATTCTTTAAATCATGGACATTGATTCCAGGGCCCAGTTCAGCTAAAAGAGAACATTAGCTACTAGTGCCAATAAGTAGCCCTTGCCAACAGGAACTTCTAGTCGATGAATTAAAAGAGCATGAAGAGTAAATCTTCTCAATTACTAAAAACTTAATAGCATGCTGTCTAGAATGAAAAACCGCGGCATTTAGGGAAACTTTCTAATTTGTCTAAGCTGTGAAGCCTTTAAGCAAGCATGAAAGGCGAGATTATTCCCAAAAACTAAAGGTAATGGTTACACCAAAAGTGGCCATTTTTATTTATAGTATCATTAATTGGCACCTACGGTTACAGTTAATGATCAGGTCTTTTATTATGAATGTTTCAATTTATATAAAGTACCCATTCCAAATGCAGTGATTCATGACCTATATATAAATAACCAGGTCAAAGGTACTCGTCAATTGGGAGGAATTAACTTTATCACGCTCATGCTTTTCAGTTTCCACCAAAAGGACTATCTACAAGCAGCTTAGAAGAATAAAGCTGATCGGCTAATAGAGACACAGATCTAGAGCAACAAAGATAGAAATATTTGTACCTTCAGAATTTTCAGTTCAATCTTTGTTATTTCCCTTCCATTTATATAAACCTGGGTATTTCCATTACTGGCGTTAGCCTGAAGCTTCCCAGTAAAGCTGAGGTTAGAACTAATAATCTTTTCTGGTTTTTCTCCTTGCTATAAGAACAAAAGGCTTTATTAGCACAAATCATGTTAAACTTGTGACAAGAAGGTTGTGTTGTTATGCTCATAATGAATTACCTTTCCCCATAAACCAGACTCCTTGTCATACCAATACTTTCCTGGCTTCAGCTTCTGAGGCGGCCGGGAACAACTAAGCAGATCTGTCAGCTCCTCTGGACTCAACGGGCAACCATTCACAATAAGCTGCTCAGGCCGAAGCTGGTTTGCTTGGCATTCCTTCTCAGCTTTCAGTATCTGCCTCACTTCCAAGGGGCTGAGTAACCGCGACAGCGTCCTTGAGTTCTTCCCTAGCTTTGACCGCTTGGACTCATCAATCGGCTGCCCAATGCAAGTGACGCACTTGCGCCCTTCCGGCATCGACCCCATCATCCTCAGCACGCAGTACCCGCAATACCTAGCGTCGCACACAAGGCACGCCTCCTTACTCTCCCATTTCCTCTTCCCGCACCGATAGCACGCCCTCCTCTTCTTCTCCTTCTTTGTCACCGCCACATACTGCTCCGACATCTCCTCAAACTCCTTGCTCTCATACTTGCTATCCGGCGTGAACCCAAACGTCACCGTAGGCCCTCTCCTCCCATCCTGCATCCGGTGGCTCCTATCCCTCGGCCCCGGCGAACTCTGCGCCGAATCATGCGACAACGACCGGGACTCATCCTCATCATCGTCATCATCATCATCATCGAACTCCTCATTCTGCAGCACCGAATTGACCGAATCCGAGCTGCCCCCAACCTGAGCCGCCGCCGACGACGACGAAACGGGCTCCGCGCACCGGGCGATCCGCGACACCGGGAGAGGGATGGGCGGCGCCACCGGAAAACCCGCAACCCTAAGCGAACCAGACACCGGCTCCGCCGTGGGGATCTCGCCGACGGGGTCTACCCTAGGCAGGTCGTACGGCACCGGCGGACCGTCGTACTCTAGGGCTATGGAGTAATCGAGATTCGGCGGCGGCTCCGTCCCCGGCGGTAGCATCCTCCTCAGCATCTCCTCCCAACTTCCCCCATCCATCGCCTCCGCCATGGCTGACACCGATTCCACTACGCCCCTACCCTAATCCGATGCTTCCACCGTCGAATTGACCTTACCGGCGGGGAGGCGGCTCATTTCACGGGCTCGACGGCGGCGGGGACGGTGCGGGAGGAGCAGTGAGGGGGATCTGTGGGAGGAGGAAGAAGAGGGATGGATCTGGATTCTGGAGGAGGAAGAAACGTGGTGGTAGCAGTTGGGCACTTGCGGAGTTGCGGTAGGTTACCAAAAACCTGCTTTTCGAACGGGGTTTTACGGTGGTAAAAATTACGGTTTTGTTACTGGGTCTACGTGGAGTGATCGAGGCTGTAGGATGTTGATCTGATGGTCTGGACGACGTCTTGTAACTTCAGCTAGAGGAGGCATGAGAAAGGATCGATGGACATATGGCGGACAGGACTCACCGGCGTCCGGCGACGGTGGCTAGGTGGCATTGACGGTAAAAGGATGAGCGATGGATGATAATGATGGGAGGGTGCAGTGATGTGTGGGCGGTGTTGTCAATGGATATCTGCTGTTAATAATCTTTGCGATAGATGACGTGGTTACTCTAGTATTGTAGCCTATGATGATGATAGGATGTTAGATCCTACAACATAAGTCCTAAAGAAAATATACCAAAACACTTGACAAAGTTGGTGTAAAGGGTGGCGGGTATCAGAGCAGGTCTAACAAGACTAGCCAGGCCTTTTACAATCAAGATACAACTAATCCAGGACCAGCTATTTCGGTGGGCCTCACTAGTATGTCCATCTCTTACTTTTTTTCCTCCCATCTCTCTCTCCACCTGAATACTCAATCTCTCTTTGCTTCACAGCGTGGCACCTCTTCGTCGCCGTCTCCTCATCTCCGGTGGGCAGATCAAGCCATCTCAGGCGAACGAGCGCGGCGGCGGCAGCGAACCGAACACGGCGGTGGCGGTGAACCGAGTGTGGCAGCGGTGTCTTCGCCGTCGCATTTTTGAGGTGAAGCGGTGGCTTCGTCGTCTGGCAGCCTCGTCGACGATGTCGCTTCCCTCTCCCTCCCCTCGCTCCGGCCACTCGCCGCTTCCTCCCTCCCTTCAGCAGCGACGACGACGACTCGAGGCAGAGCAGGCGAGGAGAAGCGAGGACGTCGTTGTCATCTACGGGTGTCAAGGGTGGTCTCACGGCGGATTGGAGGCAGCGGCGGCATCCTCCTCACCGTGGAAGACACTAGCTAGTGGGCACGACCTCTTCCAATGCTTTTCTCTTCCTACAGGGGAGACAAAGGCACCTTGCAGACACCGGTGCATATAAGAGGTGGAATTTCTCATCTGACGTGTTGGTCTAGGGATACGACCCACGTCGGACGAGTGTCCCTGGTTGTAAAGGTCCTCAGCTTATTTTCGCATAATCCATGTCATCAACATTCTAGGTGGAAGAAAGAAAAGAGAAAAGAAAGCAGGACAACACTTATGCATGCGCTACTCGCTAGTGCTAACACAGGGGCCAATGCTCCATCTCTTGCATGCAGTGCATCAAAGGTGATAAAGTGATTGTAGTCCCACTTGACATGGCAGAATGGAATAGGAAGAGAGAGCATGGACATGCATCACTAAACTAAAATATAAAATAAGCCTAGAAAGTTGTGTGCTCACCCGCCATTGTACACACTATTTTTTTTAGTGAACTTCAATTGCTGATGAAATCATTTTTGAAGCTAATCACGAATACTATTATTGGACTTACTCTAACGATAATGGAGAGTGAGGTAAGTGATAAAAGAATTTGGACCGAGAGTCTCGTCAATGCCAGTGCAGTGATGGTGGCACACACAACCATAACAACGATGACGACGATGATAGCCTTATTGTAGGATATGGTTAGGAATAAACTATGACACAAATCTCAAGAGTTCAAGTAGTTTGAACAATATATTGAAAAGTCATAGATAGCTAGTAATAAATGACCTATAGTGTTTTCACTCTCTTGTCTCATTACCAATGTTAAACCTGACATATATCCAGGCCTCCTTTATTGTGTTAGGTTACTCAGCTTTATTAATCCACTAACATGTAAAGAGTTTCTATATGATTTTTATTTCCAAATATGCTAAACATCATTCGGAAAATACCAAGTAAAGAATTTTTGCTCCCTTCGTGCATAAACACTTAATGTATGATTTTTCTCTTTTTTTTCTCACATTTGAGCAATGTATTCTCTAGTATGCATTTGTTTAGGATGTTGTGCGTATTAAATGACTTCATTGCATGCATGCAGGGCCATGCACTCTACTAACAAAGTGAAACGGGTAATGCGGATTAAATTGTAATTGGATTTTTTTTCCTTTTGGTCTCGGTGCCTAGACAAAAATAGATTGTTTAATTACGGTTGGAGGGAGTATATGCAATTTGGACATCTAATTTACTTTGGGATATTGATGGGTGTGTTGAGGGCTTCAACACTATATTAGTTGTGAACATCTAGGGTAGAAAGTTATGGTTAAATGTGTGTGGCTTTGGTGGGGACATCCGATCTAGGATAAAAGGGTTTATAGAAAAACAATGAGGGTTGTCTACCATAATGTCCATATATCGGACCATGCCTACTTGCTAGCCACTGCCACTGCAAGGCCATCTCAAAATCTAGCTATTTATCCATATTTCTCCATCTCAACCAATCATAATATCACTCATTTTATTTCTTCTCGGCTCCTAACGCCGTTGTTAATCTGCGGACGACACCGTCAGCATGGACTGAACCAACGCCGCTTCAAGATCCCTCTCTTCTCGTGAAGCCAGACCCACCGACCATCGCCGCATCATCCTGTGTCCTCCCGTGTTGCTGGGCCCACCGACTTTGCATGCTCGCCACTGCTCTTGATGGCTCCGTCTATCCACCACCGCTTGCCCGTCTCCAGCGTGCCCATCGCCCAAGCCCTAGTCCTGCCCCTGTATTGATAGAAGAGAATAGAGAAGAGAAGGGTGTGAGGCTGACGTGTGGGCCACATTTTTTTTGCCACATAAGCAACTTAGACCCAGTCAACCCGCAACATGTCAGCAAAACCACCCTATCATATTGCCATGGGATCTGTTTTAGATGGATTTTGGAAATTTAGGGTCCAACATTTTCAGTATTACTAGTGCATTATGTCGCGCGTTCGCGCGACTATGACTCCCTCTTTATTAAACATATTTATATATTGTTTATAATAATTAACACAATTTGTCATATAGATCTGTATCAAATACATTCCAGGTTACAGGAAGTGTAAACATAACACTAAATTATCTAGTTGAGAAATTAAATATAATAAGCATACCAACAAATAATTTACTATACTGTGGCAATCACCTCCCATTTTTAAATTGATGAATGCATATAAATATTTTTGTAATATAAAATATTCAACTCATCAATCAACTGAAAGTGCGACAACTATGTTTACGTTTTCTAATCATCTCATGTAAAGTATGGGAAAGGAATAGCAATTAATACTTTCCCGCTGCTATTCCCTCCTCTATGTCTATTTCCGACATATGACCATGACCGTCGTCTTCACCACTGCTTGTGCCATTACCCTACTGCCATCTCTTTTGTATATTTCATTATCACAAAATATTTACAAAATTTAATTAAAACTAATTTGCATGCTTGAGTAGATGTTTAGTGAACGTATTTCAAAAAAAATATTTTAATAAGAATCTGAACATGTAACGATATTTCTATTTTTTTTGAGTTTATTGTTAGTAATCGTTAGCATTAAAATTAATTACTGTGAATAAGTTTTAAACTGATACAAAAATTTCGGGTATCCAAGGTTTAACGTTAATTTATAAAACTTAAATTATTGGTTACAATGATAAATACATTTAGGGACTAAAAAGAAAAAATAGTACTATTTATGGGCCTACATTGAAAAATTACACTGTACGAAACAACAGATATATCATAAGGAGTTGAGATGTTAATTTTATTTACATTTGTTTGAAGTAGGGCTACTTGATTAAATTATTTTCATTCTACAGTAATATTCTACTCTCTTTCCTATTAATTTTAGGTATTTAATTGGTTTTATGGACCCATCCAACCCAGCGAGGACAACTACTTAGCTGGTGTTTATTTTCTTTCATCCATTTAATTAACCTCAATCCATTGGTTATCAACACTTCTGGATCCTTCCGGTGTATCTTGACATGTGAAGACCTGTATAGCTATTTTACACGAACCTTCTTCTGTTTCATACTCCATTGTATGGCTGAGATTTACTCTGACTCTTTTGTCTGTATGTCAATCGGATGGCCAATAATTCAGAGATGATGTGGCTAATTCTTGTTAAGTTTTGAGGTTCCCTTTTCACTTAGAGAGATAGTTTAGGGATGATTTTTAAACTCGGTCTAAACACGAGGTACCCAAAGTGAACTTAATCCTATAGTTGGACTAGGCCAGCAAAACGAGGCCCGTAGTCTGATCGAGGCAGGGGATTGGGCTACATCGAATTCATACGCCCCAAAACGGGCTGGA
The DNA here is from genome assembly GCA_000325765.3 of Leersia perrieri. Taxonomy (NCBI): domain Eukaryota; kingdom Viridiplantae; phylum Streptophyta; class Magnoliopsida; order Poales; family Poaceae; genus Leersia; species Leersia perrieri. The sequence continues at coordinate 4,297,184 of CM002478.1, forward strand.
GTTATTCAAACCTGTGGGAAATATTTTGTTTAATTAGGTCAAAACAGAAGCTAGAAGTCTAGAACTACTAGAGCACCGGGCAGTCGACTGTTGTTTATTTAACGCGTATTTTATTTATTAAGTTTTAAAAAGTCAAAACATTCTTCAATACCATGGCCATCCCAATTTGCAACACATGCATTGCATTCCAGTGCTTTGGAATATGCAAGACTGACTCCGTATGAACGATGCCCAAGGTACGTAGAGAACTGGGAATTTGCAAGCACAAGCCATCTAGTTCATGTTCGTTCACCCAACAAATCATGCATCTTAGGCCTCTTTTCAAAGCATTAGCGTATGATTTTTCGGATTCAAAACCCCTTTTAAAGAACTCTGGACGACCTTTGGGCCAAATGATTGGACATTTTCTTATTGAGCAAATTGTACTTTGCATCAAGTAAAATGAATCTAGTTTCACTTTGCAAGATTTAGTACATACTTTCACTTTACATCGGGTACACCAAAATAAGTTTCACTTTGCATCAGGTTAACATAGAAAGAAGTCATTAAATCTATAAATTTACATATACTTTTTAAATTATGAATCAAACTTTATGAAGCCGACTTAAATTCAAGTTGTTTTCTAAGATTCATTCATATAATTTACAAGATATTCTTTGAATTATATTGTATAACTCGGTGCCAAGTAAAACTTATTTTATAACATCCTGGTGCATAAACATGATACATTTTATCCGGTGCAAAGCGCAATGTATATTTTTTATTCCTATCGAGTGCCCTAGTTAACGAGATTTTAAAATGCCCGTTTACACTTTCATTCCTATCAAAATATTACTCCTATGTTTTTCCTATTTTGTGTTCTCATTTATGCATTTCAAAGGAGACCGCAACTTTTTGTCAGAAAAATCGTTTCATCTCAACTTAAACCTGGTGATTACCTGCTCTAAAATCTAGCTTACCATTAATAGTTCATATAAAAAAAATTCGAGGATATAAAGTAGTAGTATTTAGAGCCTATTCAGTTCGTTGCCATTTTCAACCTTCCCATCTTTTGGTAATGCCAAATTTTGGTAGAATTTGGTGCTACCAAATTTTGGTAGTGTTGAATGCGTTTAATTTGAAGCCTTACCAAATGTTATGTTGGTAATGATTTTAAGAGAGGAAGATTCTATAATTACCAATTTTTGGTAAGATGACATTTTGAAAATGGCTATAATCTGAACAGGCCCTTAGTTTCCTCGTGCATGATGGTCGGCCGAGTCAATTAATCTGGCTTGACCACATGGAATCGAATTGAAATCTTCACTAGAATAAAGAAAATAAAAGGAAATTATATATTTGGGAGTTGGATACACGAGAGTTGGAAAATGGAGGACGAATTCATCGGTCAAGATCATTCTTCTGAACATGGACCTTTTTATATGCTGTTCGTTTGGTGGCAGCCGTTGAATCTTCTGAACAAACAAACTGTATGCACTTCTTAGGATCCTGGAAAGGAGATGAGAAAAAAAGAAAGACAAAAGGCAGGCACCTACATGCGTTTCAGTTGATCTGTCGCTGTTCTTGTGGTACACGTTTGCAATATGATACGTGGCACTCTCCGTGCAAACTATAAAAACTTCAATCTAACCCACACGATGTTGATCCAAGGGTACACTCAAGGAAAGTGGGAGGGATGATTTGCAAAAGTGCATTTGTAAATCATCCCTCCCACCTCTTTTAAGTTTTGTAAATCACTCCTCCCATCTCTCTCCTGAGCGCATCATTAGATCAACTTCGTGTGGCTTAGATTAAAAGTTTCCATAGTTTGCACGGAGAGTTGGTTTCCACTAGATACGTTGCCATGTGTGGAATCAAATTATTAAATTAAATTAAGAGGACCATAAAAGTTAAGAACCTCCCCTCCTATGCTTCCATTTTCTTAGGATTGCTGTTGATGATTAGCTCCTCCTATATTTGTGTGTTTCGTAGCAAACAATGCTTGCTTGATATGTACATCAGTACGTGCGGAACACATCATTTTCACTTGATTATTTTTTACAAAGAAACCTTCACTGGATTAATCCCAGTTGTACTGTTCTGCTTGCAGTATTGGTGTACGGCTACATGCGTTTCAGTCTGTGCACTATGCAAGAAACCCAGGGAATAATAGCTAAGGCCAAATTTACATGGTTATTCCTCAATATAACTTTCCTCGATTCATAAAAAATGAGTAGTTCTTTTGTGAGGCTTCGGTTCTCCCAATATTTACATCATTAGAACCAATAACCTTCTGGTTGGTTTAATTTCCGTTCCTCAGCTCTATGATCAGATAGATAAACATGTCCTTTATCTCTCGATCATAATCTACTCCCTCCAGTTCAATAATATTTAACATATTGGAAAATGCCAAAATAAAATTTTTAAACTTTGACTATAAATAACTATAAAAATATTTACTTTAACAATATGAAGACCATTTATATAGATTAATCTTAAAAATACTTAAAATTATATATTTGTTGATATCTCTATATGTATTATAATAGAAAAATATAGTCAAAATTATTTTTGATAATGTGTTCTTGTCCAAAATATCAATTATTTTGGAGTCGGAGGGAGTAGTAAAATGGTCCTTGTGCTTTGGTAGCTAATACTAATGTATTTCAAAAACAAAAGTGACTATCTCTTTGTGTGGAAATGTATCAAACCTTTTGAATCAAATCGGCAACCTTTTGCAATCAACTATACAAAATACAACCAGTGCTTCACGCTCAGGCTTTTCTATTGGTCTAGTATCAAGATACTTTGCAGCTTTACTTGGTTAGCACGGGACAAGAGAGTTGGCATGTGGTCTTAGCTCACAATTATAGCTAATGATCTAGTGAACATTAGTTTTTGTACCTGTACTACTCTACCTACTAACCAACATATGGCTAAGCAGCCCCATGTAGCGTCGCCGACCTTAATTTGCTTTTGACAGAATTGACTCTTGCTGCTCATATTCTAAATTATTAAGGTTGAAATCGCCAATGACCTTTGTTGGTCTCTAGCCATCAAATGGATGGAACCTTCCAATGAAGATCAGAGCGGGGATTCTGGATATATCCAATGAAAAGGATAGCATGGATGTAATTAAGGAAGAGGTTAGTTGGTGATTTAACTATGAGCAATCCAACTTGGTGACCAGTAACCGAGGGTTAGCATCCAACTAACTATAGTTATTAAATTAAGATTCATAATAATACAACAACAGTACGTGGTACACCTGTAAGGCTTAGGATGGATGGAATATCATGATCTCAGCTTGCCTGTTCCATGTGAGCATAATTCCTCCACCCGAGACCCGATTACATGCATGCACATATTATATGTGTGTTTGAAATACTTCAAAAAATTATAAGGGCTCATAAGCATGCAACTCATTTGATCCTTTTTCTGCAAAGAAAAATTAATCAGATACAGTATGGCTACAGTGCAGAGCCCAGGGCGGGTTCAGGGGGAGAAAACCCGAGTTTACTGTTAACTATAGTTAGTATTTGTTAGTACAAAAAATCTATTCTATTTTTTGTTCACATAATATTTATTAACTACAGTTAGTATTTGTTAGCTGCTGAAATATGCTATGAGAAAATATAGATAGCTAGTAAATTTTACACGTCAGTACTAGCAGAAATAATTATAAAGATCAAATTTCATAAAAAAACTACATGTGTAATTTGAACAAACAATTGCAAAACTATAGATTAAAATGGTGTATCACAAAACCATAAATTTAGTGCACATTTACCATGGGAACAAATATTTAAGTGTTTAATCATAAAACTACAACGCCCTTAACTCCAACGAAACAATACTGCCAGGGACCTAGGCTCCTAATTAATAGCTTTTCATAATTTCAGTATTAAATTTATCGTTTTATGATTTTTCCGCCTTATATATGTAGTTTTTTGATAACTTTTTGTGCTAGATCTAGTGATTTGTGATATCCCTTGAGCAGTAGTTTTATGATAGTTTACTCGAAGTATCTATGTTTTTTTTAAAAAAAATAATTACTCCATTGTAAATGACATATTAGATCTCCCTCTGTTACAAAAACATGCCATATGTTTCAATTTAAACTTTTAAAAATATAAGCATACATGTCTTTTAAGTATTCCAATTAAATGCATGAAAACTGTACATATAGTATCTCCAAAAGTATTTTCCTACTGTTATAATTATTGAGTTATACAAATATAACATAACAAAAATTAGTGATTGGAACCACATATTTTAGATCGCATCAAATGAAAGACGACATGTTTTAGTGACCAGAGAAGTACGTGTAAGATGGATCGGCAGCTCAAGCCCCACACGACTATTAACCACAACAACCAATTAGGCCACCAACAAGTGCCAGCTAGGCTTGAAAATGAAACCCCCAAAAGTACACCAAAAGGCCCCCACAGAAACCGGTACTGGGAAGTGGCAAATTCCGTTTAACAGTCCGGATTGACATCCACTTCACTGGAGGCGCCATATGCATCATCTTATTAGCTCTTGTTAGTGCTCTGACTATTCTGCATATCAGACACTGCAATGCAAAGCGATATGGCAAATGCAATGCAACACTCTGTCAGTTGTCACATCCCTTTGGGACCCCCTGGCCTTAAGCTTGCAACTTGCAAGATCACTTCAGTTTCTAAGCCTAGAGAGAAGCCAATGGGATGAGGAGATTCCCATGGCTCCAACTCAGATCGGCTGTCGCCAATCTGCATGGCACGCAGGCATGATTTGGATATGACCTGCGGCCAACTGCCTCCTATGTCCATTATATCCTTGATCCTTCCTCCTTCATTCTTACTTAGTGTAGTCGGCTCAGCGTGGATGGGTGTGTCCAAAATGCAGGAATTTCAGATGAAATAATTTTGGTTCATGTATATAACGAGTATAAGTTTTCGGAACAAATATTGCTGCTGCTGTATTGTGAATTTGTGATAATTTAGCTTGCATTCAATGAACATGCGGAAAAAAAAATGCGGTGACTGTGCCTAGGGTCAATGCAAGTCAAGTTGTAAATTTGGAATGGCATGCATGAGCCCTCTTGGATGCCGAAGGTTGGACAGTGGTCCATATGGTCAGAGGCTGCTATGGGCCCAGGGGAAATGGTGCTTGGCGCCTATGACAACACGACTACACGAGGAAGCCAATCCGGTTTGTGTGGATCAGATAATCATCTTTGTATGTGCTAATGTGCTGCTTGGAATTTGTCGGAACGATGAATCCAATTGGCTTGTCTATTTTCGGATTAACAGACCGTTAATAATATTATACATGAACGTCGATTAATAATATTATACACGCCCCGCAAAAAAAATATATTATACACGAACGTCGATTAATATTAACACTTGCATAATTTGTACATTGGTATCTAAGCATTGTGATAGGATGCATATTGTGATTCATGAAAAGTCATAAGATAAAGTTAGACAATTACTCCATCCAGTTATAAATACTTGAAGTTTACACAAATATTTGGTCAAAATCTTGAAACTTTGACTATCAACAACATCAAATGCTTAGTGTAAAAAAATTAGAAAAGGTACATACTGCGTAGATTTGTCTTGACAATTCTATCATAATATGATAACCTTGTTAGATTTCATAAACTTACTATAGTAAAAAACATATAGTCAAAGTTTCAAATTGTGATTAAATCATGTCCTAATCGTAAATTATTTTTTACCATATTGAATAAATACCAAACAATTGATTGGTTAATGTGAGCAATGTACTCTAGTCCCATCAAATGCAACGTTAGTAAAGTACCAAATTTCTATTTTCCAAATTTATATTCACGGGGCAGCAAATTGTCACTTTGGGGCGAAGTTGAAGGACGGTAGACAATCGATTTTCCTACTACTCACTTTATTAAGGAGAATATGTGTCGCATGATGTCTTTGGTCAAGCTTTAGAAAGTACGAGTATTTATATGTTTTGTACACGTGTATGTAAAGTTCACACATGCATGTATATTTTGCCTCGAAAAATAAATACTACATCCATTTGTTTATATAAAGCATATTATAAAGTCAACAAGTCAAAGTTAGTAATCATTGACCATTGGTTTCAAACAAGATATATTGTTTGTAACCGAAAAGTGAGCCTAGCTCAACTGGTTAGGTATGCAGTGGGGGAACCTGCTCATCCGGGTTTAAATTATATATTTGACACGGATACTCACATTTAAAAGCTAATATTCTTTAGTGGCAGACGACGTACCCGGCGATAGCAAGGTGTCTGTGATGACTTTGTCAATATCAAAATATGCCGACTTAGTCTTCGGAGGTGCTCATATAAGTAGGATATGTGTGTGCGTTCATAGGGGTGAATGTGCGCGTGTGTGTGGACGCATGTGTTTGTACTATGTTTCAAAAAAATATTGTTTGTAACCAAAAGATTAATATTACACGAAACATTGAAATACAATTCAATTGGTATATTTTTAATGCACTATTTTTTTTGAAAACATGAGCAACTGTTGGTCAACTATATTTACTTTTACTGGTTTGACTTTTCAATATGCCTTATAAGAAGAAATGGAGTCGTAAATATGGATTTTGTGGTCAATAAATTAGATATTGGTATATTTTTAATGCACTATTTTTTTGAAAACATGAGCAACTGTTGGTCAACTATATTTACTTTTACTTGTTTGACTTTTCAGTATGCCTTATAAGAAGAAATGGAGCCATAAATATGGATTTCGTGGTCAATAAATTAGATATCAGTCGCATCTTGGAGACCAAGTAAAACGACGAGTATTTGTTATTTACCATCATAATTTTATTACTTAATGCATAGGAAGATGCCGTGTACACACGAAAGTTTATTAGCAGAGCAAACAATATTCTTCATGCATGTTTGACGAGAGAAAGATAAACAAAGATTAGAACCACTCTTTTTTACCTATTTTTATCAATCTACCTACTGATTTGGAAAGCTGATCCAATCAAATTAACACACAGTGTCATAAAAAGGAGAGGACCCATGTCCATCTATGTGCCTAGACTCAAGTGGATAGAAGCCATTCATACCTATTGCAAGTCTTTTGGAGCACATATGCCCAACTCAATAAAAATAAGTTGATTTTGGCAGGTTCAGAGAAAGAAGTTCATGCGCATGGGACTATTCATGTGGTCACAGATGTGGGCTCCGTACAAATCCCGACGTCCGAAGCGATCCAGCTCCTCTACCTTTAGGAGGTCAAGTTACATGGTGACTTTAGCTCTCATCCACCATCAATTTTTTATCCAATGGAGCATATTTCTCCACCAATTTTTCTTTAAGTTCAAGATATATTGAATCTAGTCCATTGGATGAAAAATCAACGATGGATGGAAGGTGACTTTACCCATAAAGGTAGAGGAACCGAATCCGTCTCAATATATACTACCAAGTTCTCCATGTATACAATCTCACCCAAATTTAACCATTCCTATCAGTAGCGTTTAAATACCACTTTAAAAACAATTCTATAAAATACCCCTCGAAAATTCTAAAAATGCAAAAGACACATCGAACGTGTAATAGAAAAAAGTTTACTTTACTAATCTAAACTATTTAACTATTTCACAGGACCACTTAACCTCGTAAATTTTTCTCATTTTATATTCTGAACTTACTTTACACTTTAACATTATTTCTCATGCTTATTACTCTCTACACAAAGTCATATTTTTGACTAAAATTAGGTATGACGGATTGATGCATCAAAAATTACCTTTTCTTTTTTTAAGTAAATTTCATAAAACTATACAATTTGTGTTCAAGTTGTAGAAAACTACATACATTTTAACACTTTTCACTTAACTATACATATTAATACCTGATATGTGTAGTTAAGTGACAAGTATATATATATATATATATATTCTACGACTTGAACCATAAATCATGCAGTTTAGTGAAATTTATTTTTTTAAAAAATAATTTTTCTATCTATATTTTCGCTGATATTAAGAAAAAAATATAAATATTGTTAAGTTATAAAGTAAACTATTTTTAGTTAGTTAAATGATCCAATAAAAATAGTTTAGAAGAATAAGATAGACATTGCCATTTCTAACAGGCCACTTGCGAATTCACGCCAGTTTCTTTCCCTTTTCCATGCATTTCTTTTTGCCATTGTCATTTTCTAATTTGTTTCCAACTGACCGTGACCGGACTGTTTTGCCCCTGGCCCCGCATGCCAGGTGATACAGGTAGAGAGAGAAAAAGGTGTCTTTGCAAGAGATGGATGCGGAGCCGGAGAGGGGAATCGACGCTTGCCCGCCCCGACCGAGACCGCCGCCTTCGCCACCCGCCGATCTCTTCGCCGCCACCGCCGCCGCCGCCGCTCTTCTCTCCCCTTCCTCCTCACCGCCGGTGAGCATCCATCCTCACCGGAAAACTCTCTCGTTTCTATCTATCTCTCTATATCGAGAGACGAACTCCTTTTTTTTTGTTTTTTTGGATTTTGTTTTTTTGTGGAATTTGCATTAACCCTAGCTAGCTAGCTACTAGCTGAGGTGCTCGCTTCCAGATCTGGCTTAATTTGCCTTAATAAGCTTGAGGGAAGGAGGCTAATAGCGGGTTTTTGCTTTCCCCGAAAAAGTTTGGGGGATTTTTTCCAGGGGATGAGTGCTCGCTGTTGCTCAATTTTGGTGGATCTCACGGCGGTGGAGAAATGATGGCGATGTTGATGTGAGTGAAGGCGCGATCGGTTGATCGATCTCGCTCGCTGCAGTGCTGTGGTTTGTGCAGAGCTCGGTGGATTTTTCCCCATTGCCGTTGCTGGGGAGGAAGGGAGGGAAGTGGGGATGGTGCCGTCGGGGCAGCCGAACCCGATGGGTCCAGGGCAGCCGGTCGTCGGCGGCGGCGGCGGCGGCGCTGCCTCGCTGCTGAGGACGAGCTCTAGTCTGCTCGGCGGTGGGCAGCAGGGGATGGGCGGTGGTGGTGGTGGAGGAGGAGGAGTAGGAGGAATGCTTCCGTCGCAGTCGCCCTTTTCGTCACTCGTCTCGCCGCGCACGCAGTTTGGTGCTAATGGACTTCTGGGAGGTGCCTCCAATGTCTCCTCCCTGCTCAACCGGCCGTTTGGGAATGGAGGACATATGCTTGGTCCCGGGTCGATGCCTAGCGGTGGGATTCCGATGAATACCCTCCAGCAGCATAGAGGTGGAGGAGGAGGGCTTGATGGCGCGGGCGATTTGGTTGGCACGGGAGGCTCTGATCCTCTCTCGTTCCCGTCGTCGTCGCAGGTTAGTTTGGGGAATCAGCTGGGTTCAGACAATCTGCATCAAGCACCACAACATCAGCAACAGCAGCTGGATTCTATGCAGGACATGCAGCAGCAGCAGCAACTTCCAATGTCTTACAACCAGCAACAGTTGCCACCGCAACCACCGCAGCAGCCGCAGGCGACAGTGAAGTTGGAGAATGGTGGCAGCACAGGTGGGGTCAAATTGGAACAGCAGATGGGGCAACCTGAACAGAACAACCCATCCCAGATGATGCGCAATCCTAGCAGTGTGAAAATTGAGCCGCAGCAGTTGCAAGCTTTGAGGAATTTGAGTGCGGTAAAGATGGAGCAGCCGAGTTCAGACCCATCAGCGTTCCTTCAACAGCAACAGCAGCAGCAACATTTGCTGCAGCTGACAAAGCAGAACCCTCAAGCTGCTGCGGCTGCTCAACTGAGCCTTTTGCAACAGCAACGGATATTGCAAATGCAGCAGCAACAGCAGCAACAACAACAGATTCTAAAGAATCTGCCATTACAAAGAAACCAGTTACAACAGCAACAACAACAGCAGCAGCAACAGCAGCAGCTACTTCGCCAACAGAGTCTAAACATGAGAACTCCAGGAAAGTCGGCTCCTTATGAGCCAGGAACCTGTGCAAAGAGATTAACCCACTATATGTATCATCAACAGAACAGGCCACAGGTAGTTTTTTTGGCTTATTCCAAACAAGTAATTTAATGTTAAATGAAGGACATGTCCTCTTACAGTTTAGTGTCTCTACTTGGTCCCTTTTGATGCAGGATAACAATATTGAGTACTGGAGAAACTTTGTAAATGAGTATTTTTCTCCAAATGCTAAAAAGAGGTGGTGTGTATCTCTCTATGGAAGTGGTCGGCAAACTACTGGAGTTTTCCCACAGGTTTGATTAGCTGTCACCAACTTGCCATTGAATCTAGACTATTTTTCTTTTCATTCTTCATTCTGGTCTACTATTAAATTGGCGGATGCAGTGTAGTGCCTTGAATTTTTAATTGCCTTTTATATTGCTAGTTAAAAAAAATTGTGTGCGGCTTTGCACTTGTAGGATGTATGGCATTGTGAGATATGCAATCGGAAGCCTGGTCGAGGCTTTGGTAAGCATCATTTTAATTTGTAGATGTTTCTCTGCCAATCTGTTTGTACATCCAACTTATGTGACTACCTTTACAGAGACCACTGTTGAGGTGTTGCCGCGTTTATGCCAAATTAAATATGCCAGTGGTACATTGGAAGAATTACTATATGTCGACATGCCACGAGAATCGCAGAATGCCTCTGGTCAGATTGTTTTGGACTATACCAAAGCAATCCAGGAAAGTGTATTTGAGCAACTGCGTGTGGTACGCGAAGGTCATTTAAGGATAGTTTTTAATCCAGATCTCAAGGTATTGTTTATTTATTTATTTGTTGTTTGTCTTTTCTGCCATTGTCATGATCCAGTAAAATCAGTGCTATAATAAATGATGCCTTTTGGACTAAAACATAACATTATTCTGCTCTACTGTATCCTTTTATTGAAGATCGCATCTTGGGAGTTTTGTGCTCGGCGCCATGAGGAACTTATTCCACGGAGATCAATAATACCGCAGGTATTTAGCCCTTTCCTTTTGTAGATATTTTTGTTCAAGTCGGTTATCTCATTTCTATATCCTCAATTTCGGAAAAATGAGAAATGGTTTAATATATATTGGGACCCTTGTGCTATGCAGGTTAGTCAACTCGGCGCAGTTGTGCAAAAATACCAGAACTCTGTTCAAAATTCGACGAATTTGTCAACTCAGGACATGCAGAATAATTGCAACTCGTAAGGAGACTGTCTCTCATGCTCTCTTTTCATCGCAAAATCATTAATGCTTTATCCACCTTGTTCTTACATGCATATTTTTGTGTTCTTTTGAAATTGATCGTACTTGCAAAGCTAACGTGAATACTATTGTAAATACTTTTATGGTAGCATGAGCTGTCTTCCAAAATGGGGTGTAGCCACCTATCCTTCGAGTTCAGGGCCAAGCTGTATATATAGTTAAATACTATTCCTTGACTAGCTGTTTAGATTCTGTGGCTGATTTGGGGTTAGCATATGGTCTTTGACAACCATACGATATCAACAGGAATTAGGCAACACAGTTTTTGTGAATGAGAATGTTGACATACCCTGATATTTGGCATCGTAGCATTAAATGAATTTGCAGTATATAATGGATGCCAGTTAGAGGTTGAATGGTAGTGTGAGGGCATCACAATGTGGGAGGACACCAATCTGCATCCTCTTTGTTCTGTGCCAGTTGCCTTGTCTTTTGCGTTATTCTTTGATGGCTATCGCACCCAGACTTGTCTTTTGGCTTTCTGCTGCCACCTCTCAGTTTGAGAAAGCAGGCAGCACAGCAGCATGTGAAGAATCGGTGAGAGTCTGAGAAGAACATAGGGTCATGAGTTCAGGATTTTAGGTGAAGATCTCTGTTGGGTCCTATTTTATCTCTACGAGTTGTACTCGACTCTATTATCTCTAAACGCAAATATCTATACTTCTAACACTAGGTTCACTTGAGAGAAGAGGAGGCTGTTGATCTGGTTTGGGGGTATGATTTAGGGAAGTGGGCATGCAGATTGTGTCTGAGTGGGTACTAGTAGGTTTCTCTGAGTAGGTGTGTATATAATTCTTAGATGTCTCTGTTGAGACCATCCTCAGAACATGACATGTAGGCATAACTGTCATCTAAAAGGAGTATTAGAGCAATTGCTTTGAGGAGGGTCTAACTTCCAAGAAGAGACCTTGTAGGATTATCGGTGTAGTAGGCTATTTTTCCTTTTCATATTTCTTTGACTAACTTTTATCGGCTATATTGGTATTTGATGAATTTTTACTGAATCAAACTACTGTTAACTGATGACTAATGACAAGGCACCTGCCTAGTGTCCAAGTGCACCAACAATTCCACAACACACAATGCTGTGCAAATGGCAAATGGCCTGAGCCTTACATATGTGGTATTCTGGTCCAGAGGTTAAGTTCCATATGGCGTGATAATTGTGTATTGTACAAGAGTGTAGGCTTTCCTTCATATAATTCTCTACTAAGATATCTTTGGGTTTAGTTTACCATCCTAAGCGGAAAAAACCTTACTGCTACCCATCCTGAATGAGTTGAAAATTTTTAGGAAACAAGTAGTTAAACTGCACACACTGCATGAGAAATTTCCTATTGACACTGCTAATGTGGGCTTTGCCAAAATACCATAGCCAACATGGCACACGCTAAAATACTACCATAGTTGCTCCAGACTTGCTCCGTTACCATCCTGGCAGTTTTTTTTTAACAGATTGTCCTCTCTAGCCACATAAGAAGACCCATTTGCCCTTCACAACTCAATTTCTGTTGGCCTGTCTCTTTTTTCACAGACAGCGTCTTTGCACCAAGTAAAAAAACTGAAGCTTTGACAACCAGCAACACAGCAAACTTTGCGTCCTCCTAGGTCTGAAAGTAAAATAAACAAAATTAAGGCAAATCAAACATGCATGTCAAGATTGGAACCAGGAAGTAGAAAACTGAACCAAAAGCTTGCCTTTGCTAGTAGGGGCGCAGGAGCGAGGCCACATTTGTGAGCTAATTTCACCATAGTGGGCAGGATGCACAAGTATTTGCCGGCCGGCCGGCTGCCGACCATGGCGGACGAGCGCTGCGGAACGACGAAGGGAGAAGAAGGGGGGGTGGGGGGGTGGAAGAAGGAACAATGGGAATTAGATTGGTTCGTGCGTGCCTCCATTTGAATTGAAAGAAAAGAGGGCACTTCGGTCTTTTCATGTGGCTTGGAAGTGCAAAAACAAATTAAATGAACCCATAACTGTCCCAATGGTAAAGGAGCAAGTCTGAAGTGATTACGATGGTATTTTATTATATAGGGTTAATCAGATCCATGCCATTGCAAATTAGTATGATTGGAGAAATACCATCACTATTTGTGATATCAGTTGAGTGCCACTGCAATTTTTTCAAAATTAGAACAGTGCCACTACCGTTATGTTTTCCATCCCATCTCTTCCTAATCTAAAAATATCCCCAAGCAAGTAGACATTTCATCCACCTTTACTGCACATGAAATAAACCCAAAATATCCCTATCGACCGCCGCTCCGGCAAGTGGCGAGTCCACAAGCACTGCGATGGTGCCACAACCGCGGATCCCATCGCCACCTCAAGAATTGTCCTCACCTCCTGCAGGTACTGCAAACCTGTCAACATGAGATTTCCCAATCCAAGGTTCAATCTATGTCCAAACAGAGAGAGATCCACAAATCCGTGAAGCTGGGAAAAATATCAAATCTTGAATGAAAGATCAGGTAGTTCTTAGACTCAAATAACCATCCGTATGTTTGGGCAAACAAAAATCTTGAATGAGACAAGCAAACAAAAACTACACATGTGGCAAGATCGAAAGGGGCAAATGGATTGACTCAAATATTTGTCCTTGCGTTTTGGCAAGATCAAAAGCGGGCGTAGGCGATGCGAGCGGTGAGGTCGGCTAGGCCAGCAACGAGTAGGCTGGAGGTGTGCCCATCAGAAAGCATGGCGAGCCGTTCGCTGTTGCTATGGAGGAGGGGTGGTCATCATTGTGTGCCTCCTTGGGGCACTCCACTGTGTGCATGCGCTGTTGACCTGGGCGAGCATTTCCGACATGACACCGTCCTCCATGCGAGGAGCAGCCACCCTCGAGGCGATGAAGAAGAAAGAGAATATGGAGAAGAATAGGAAAGGAGATGGAGAAGGGGAGTGTTTGATGTAAAACGTGACAGCAGTTTCATGGTTCTAATTTTAGAAAAAAAAATATAGTGGCACTCGGCTGATATCACTAATAGTAATCGTATTTCTTCAATCGTGCAAATTTGTAATGGCATGGATCCAATCAACACTTTATTGTATACCATGTTGGGGATGATATTTTGGCGGAGCCCAACGTTGGCGGTGTTTTATAGCAAATTTGAACGCCTGTAGTGGATGGGGTAACTTAATTTGAAATGTTTCATGCAAAATCTTATTTATTTCTTCGAAACAAAGGTGTGGTTAAGATTCTAGGCTAACACTAGCCATTTATTCACATCCAGGCTCATTTTCAGGCCTAAGATGTGGATGATTAGGTGATCGGGTATGTAGCCTAGTGGTTGCAGCACTCAGTAACACCTACTAGCTCCTAGGTTCGATTCCTCTCAGGAGCAGATTTCCAGAGTTAGTTTAAAAAAGGTCACTCGCTGGCAGGGGTGGATCGAGCTACATGCTAGAGGGGGTGCTCCTTCCCTTCTTCCTCCAGCACCCCCATCTTCTTCCTCCCCACTTCTTCCCCCTCCCTCTCTTCAGCCTCTCCATAGGGGATCCAGCGGGGGTAGGGGGTGCTTGAGCCCCCACAGCCCTCACACTGGATCCGCCCCTGCTCGCTGACCCCTTGGTTGAAAACACGTGTTAAGAAACGACCTATGGTGGGCGGGCCCTTGTGCATGGGGCAGGAGCCTCAAAGCATGGGTTATGGCCTGAACCATGGGGGCGGATCCATGTGTAGCATTGAGGGCGAGGGTTTATGACCTATCTTTGCCAGCTTTGGCTGAGGTTTCTTCTTAAGCAAAAGCTGTGGGGGTGGTCTTTCCCTGCTGGTCAAGTTTTGTGTACACATAAAAATTATCAGTGTGAAGATTTCTGGATCTATGGGTTTATGGTTATTCTTATTGTTCCAGGACTCTCTTCTTAAATGTCATGCATTTATTCTCCTTAAAAGGTGACTCGATCCATTTCCGAGATACTTTTAAACTACAAGAATATTCAGAGTGTGGTTTATCTTGTACATCTGATGGAACACATCTAAACAATCTGGTACATCTGATGGAACACATCTAAACAAACACAGCCCAATTATTCTTGGGAATGTGATTGTATCATGGTCAATTTGGAACAGTGGAACAATTAAATAAAAATACTGTTGCTGAAGAAGAGGTAGCATTTCGGCTAGTAGGGGATCTTGGAGACTCATTACACACAAGGTGCTAAATATTATGGTGGCATGCTCTAGCAGATGTATCACATATATTCTGTCAAATTAGCAACACCATATCATCCGCTAGTTTCCTTCTGTAGAGAATTCACAATCTTTTGATAAAATGCTGTTCTTGTAGCTTTCTAAGGAACGGCCAAATAGTTGAAGGTTCCATATAGGACTTAGTGGTAATGTTGTGGTCAACAACTTTAGATCTTTTAGTAGATTTAAATCTACAAACATGCATTACTTGAAGTATCTTTCCACGTTTTTTTATTAGTACTTTTTGTGTGTTAACTTTAGATTTATCGCAATGTATGGGCACCATTATGATATTTATATGTATGACGCTTAACTGCACAGGGGCGCTCTATTTTGAATCTGAACACTTAAATATAGTACATTATTTGCTTCTTTACTTAATTATATCCTGTAGAGAAAACTTATGAAGATAGAACAGTGTGTTTTTAGAGTAGCATATAAATTGTAACTTTGCATTGTCCTCTTGCTTGCTGACTGTTTCTTTAAATTACCATTATTATGTGCCAAGTACATTGATTTTATTTTGCTGTTTATTTTTTTTTTGTGAGAATTGATGTCTGAGTTCTCATTTGTACTTTATTTCAATCATACACCATTAGGTTTGTTGCATGTGCCCGCCAATTAGCTAAAGCACTGGAGGTGCCTTTGGTAAATGATTTGGGATACACGAAACGATATGTGCGCTGCCTTCAGGTACATTTCTACGACTCAGTTTCTATTCACCTGTATTGTATTTCTACATCTAACAAATTTAGTTTATTGTCATAAAAATTGGTATTCTTCTACATGACTCAGTTTCTGTTGACCTGTTCAGGATTTCTAAATCTAACAAATTTAGATTATTGTCATACGCAAACAACCAGTATTTTCATTCATTGTTGTGGCACTTGTGGACATTCTCTATTTCATTAAGACTAATTACTGTACCTGTTATTTTGTCATCCGACACATTGATACTTTCAGATTGCTGAGGTGGTAAATTGTATGAAAGATTTGATTGATTACAGCAGGCAAAATGGATCTGGACCAATTGGTACGCCATTTTAATCTTCTGTTTACTCACTTTACTGTGCAGTCTCATCTGATTTTATGTCATCTTGTTCAGCATTAAGTAATCTACACAGACAAACAAGTGCCCAGACTGTAAATTCTATTGATCAGTTTTCTTTTGTACAATCTAGTCACCATTTTTCATTAAGACAAGTTTCTAGGCCGCAAATTTTTTGTTGATGCCCCCCAAATTCGGTAGTATACTCCCTCTGTTCCCAAATATAAGCATTTGAGGGGTATGAAATTTGTCCCCAAATATAAGCATTTGGAGAGTACAACTTTACTAATACAACCACATTTTAAGATTCCATGCATTTATTACTGCATTGTAGGATGTGTTCCTACCCAAAGTAGTAACTTTTCAGGGGCATCGAAGTAATTTAATTCCAGCCATAATGTATGCTTAACAACCTAGAAGTGCTTATATTTGGGGCAGGGGAAGTAGCGCATGCAATCTATGTTAAGATGAGTAGCATGCTGTTATTCATCTGTCACAACTTCCAATCTGGGACTAAGATGCATTCCAATTTAGACAGTTGGTACAGAGCTGGTTCCCTGTGTTGCCCTTGTTCCTTTTTTGCTAGATATTTGTTCATTTTTTTTTGTTTTCAACCTTCTATAACATAATTGGGATGAACTTAATTTGAAATACCTTTAAAATACCCCAAACTGTTGGCTCTATAATATTGGGATGATTGAATGAACTTGCTGCTTTGCTGATTTTTATCCCTGGCCAAAAGAACATGATAGTCTGTTGCAGTGTTGCTACAGCATTAACTGTATTTTTTTACAGCGTTATTAATGTTACTATTTGGTGGTTTTGTATATTTAACATCCACGGCTTTTGTTTGTTTCAGCTAGTTTGCACAGTTTTCCTCGGAGGACTTCATCAGGGGTCAACCCTCTTCAACCACAACAGCAATCGACTGAAGAGCAGCAAGCTATCCCACAGAGTTCAAACCAGAGTGGTCAAAATGCTGCTCCCATGACTGGTGTGCAGCCTTCAGCCTCTGCAAATGCAGATGTGACATCAAATAATTCTCTCAGCTGTGCACCCTCTACATCTGCACCCTCACCATCGGTTGTTGGGCTCCTCCAAGGTTCAATGAACTCTAGACAAGATCATCCAATGAGCAGTGCTAATGGTCCATATAACGGTGGTAAAAATGCTGCAATTCCCAAGGTGAACTCGGCAAGCTCACTGCAGTCAAATCCATCTACCTCTTTCCCTTCACCAGTGCCAACAACATCCAACAACACCATGATGCCTGCCCCTCAGAACACAAACCAACTCAGCTCCCCAACCGCATCATCAAACCTATCTGCAATGCAGCCACCTGCTACTCGGCCTCAGGAGCCTGAGACAAATGAGTCCCAAAGCTCGGTTCAGAGAATATTGCAAGATCTGATGATGTCATCACAGATGAATGGTGTTGGCCAGCAGCTTGGTAATGACATGAAAAGACCAAATGGACTTACACCTGGTGTTAATGGAGTTAATTGTTTAGTTGGTAATGCTGTTACAAATAACTCAGGAATGGGAGGAATGGGGTTTGGGGCCATGGGTGGTCTTGGTCCAAATCATGCAGCTAGTGGGTTGAGAACTGCAATGGCAAACAATGCAATGGCAATTAGCGGTAGGATGGGAATGAATCACAGTGCACATGACCTATCACAATTGGGCCAGCTACAGCAGCAACAGCAACATCAGCAACAGCAGCAGCAGCAGCATGACATAGGAAACCAACTATTGAGTGGACTTAGAGCAGCAAACAGCTTCAATAACCTTCAGTATGACTGGAAACCATCTCAATAAATATATAACATTACAAGTTCCATGCAGCTGCTCTCACTGGGCTCATTGCTTATGGAGCTTCAGTAACAGTACCAGAGCCTCAAACTGTGTCAAAGCACTTGGCCTTTGCAATAATGCTGTCATGAAAAAGGAATCATTTGCGACAGCAAGCATCTGAGCCTGTCAACTGTATGTTGTAACTGTTCGTTTATCTGCTTTGTGTATTATGCAACTGGCATTTTGTTGCCTGCTTCAGTTATCTTACCGAAAGATAGAGTTAAAAGGATTAGAGACTGCCTGCACCTGCCACCATCCTTGATGGTGTGGTGTTACTTCTTACCCGGAAAAGAAGTTTTCCCTCTCTTTTTTTCCATGTCAGATGACATCCAATATGTAATTTATCACCCCCTCCCTTACCTTCCGCCTTAGCAAGCATATGTGCTGATATCTTTCTTTGCCTGAATATTCTCCCTTTGTAGCCTTGACTTTGTATAAGCTGTTATATTAGTAGTGGAAAAAGTATCAGGAATGTTTTCGTAGGCTTGTCGCAAGATCCGACTAGCAAGAAAACTGGCATTCTTTCTTTCTTTTCTTTTTTTTTACTGAAAGTATTGCAACCATTGTGGTGGCGAATTTTCTTGAAATACTCTTCAGGTTAGTCTGAATGCTGGTCATCTGGTTATTTCTGTTCCTGCCATAAGGTTGCTTGTTACAGGGTACCCTGCATAAGTGAACTTTGATGCTGTCATTCCAATGAAGGCATCTTTGTTAAAAAATGCAAGATTTGTCGTTACAGAAATAGATATGGTCTGATGGATTTCAAGTGCTCGTGAATACATATGGTTCAGATAAAATGTTTTCAGCTGCTTGGTAAGCTACAAAGTTACAGGCAACAGTATCAGCAAGAACCTTTCTGGCAAGTAGCTGCTTATTCATGCGAGGTAACGGTATGCTGTTTTGATTCAGACATAAAGCTTGTTTTTCTGTTGAGGTTTCGACTTTTGAACCCATCTCATGTTTATGACAGTGTCTGCACGACCAGTTTTTCTATCAGAAACCCGGTAAATCTCTGATAAGCAAGAGTTTCACAAGGATCGGAAAGCCTGAGAACTGAATAAATTTCATCTACAAAAAAACTGAACAAATTGAAAGGAAAAAAAAAAACTATGGGCAACCGAAGTGAGAATTCTTGCATACTCAACTTTAGATTAACCAAAGAAAAATGTTGCTCATGTTGAAGTTAAAAGTAACACCAAATAGACAGAATAAAAAGTGACGCGGAAGAGTTGATCAGTATCCAGTACAGACGTAGGCTCTTGTGCACACACTCACCATATAAACGCTACACTACTTGCTCATATAGTCATATTCCATATATGGTCATACGGAAATTAACTGCATAAACCTTACAAAAGTAGAAAAATAAAAATGATTTAAATACGTGAAAGAGGGAAACAAATTCTCCTTAAATCAAATGAGGGCTGGGCAAAGTTGGAACAAAAACTCGACAAATCTTGTATGGGCCTATAAGCTCACAAAGAATAGCCCATATAGTTTCTTTCACATAGAAGCTAAGAAAGGACCGAGTTAAGTGTCAGTGTGTCACTGTCCAAAGTTTTCATGAGAATTGTCCAACCTCAACATGCAGCCAATCTTCACCTCCAATCAACTTGTTGATAATTTATGACTAAACTTTTTGCCACCCCCAACTATGTACCTAACTTTGTCCCTGAGGCAAAAAACTAGGGGTTTCCGTCCCAAAATTGTTTATTCAATTGCAAAAGGAAAAGAATTTAAACATATAAGGGTGCAACTACTTTAGATTCTTTAATGTATTTATTATATGATGCTGCAGTTGATCATGATAGATAGATATACTTCCCTATTGATTCCATCCTCAAGTTTATAAAGAAGTGCGGTCCCAGCAAAGCTGCAAGAAAACACATTATATATATATGATGCCAAACTATCCAATTATTTACACTGGTTATACTCTTCCTCACGTATCTTATTACTATTTAAATCATGTTTTTTTTTAAATACAATAACAACCTTTTTGTTTTTTTTTTGCCACTGCTGCTGTACAGTTGGGCAGATTATCTCCTGGTTGGAACCAATATAATCAAAGATTTCTTCGGAAGTTACTCTCCTATCAAGCTACCATTGCAACACAATTATCCAGTTTGTTGTTTTTTATGAAAGAGTCTTAAGCAATTTTGGTGTAAATATAAGTGCAACCTAAATGTGTTTTTTTTAAAAAGATAATGGACGAAGATCCGGAGGTGTTTCCTTCATAGTAAACTAAAAAAAAAAGTTTTAACCACATATACAGTACACGTCATGCTTGAACCCGCAATGAGTGCTATCAAGCAAAAGAGAGAAGACAGCATGAAACTAAAAAAAATATTAAGACGCGTCTACGCTTAGTATTTGGAGCTAATTAACCGAATGTCAAAGGGATTAATGGGTGATGATGGATATCTCTTCAGAAAAGTTGACAAATCATGTTGTTAGGAGGCAGCTAGTGATCGATCTGCATCACTTTCTAGAAATTCCCGTGGGGCCCACTCCGATTTGCAGATGCTTCTGTGCTAATCATCTAGTATATGCATACATATATATGCATGCGTCCTGGCACACAAGTATATATTAAGACTAGGAATATTATTCACCATCCTAATCATGTCAATTAATTAGTTTCAGGACTATAACTACTTATATAGCACTATTAGTAGTGCATCTGAAAAAAGATCATACAAAAAAGGGAGTGGCCTTTCTTTTACTTCATTTTCCTCCGTAATGACCTGTTACTGTTAATCTAATGATAGCATCAATTTGATCCTTTGATCACGATCAGAGGCATATGCTAATCTACTACTATTCTGAGCAACCAAGCTTTACATGTCAGATCCCTCCTCGTACGTAGTTCATCACCCAATTATATCCAAATTGAACGGAAAATCAGCTTGCACCACACCCTACTTTTATAATCCTCTTGTTCGATATGCGTGAGGGTTTGTTTGGATGGAAGATTTCAGGATTTACTATTCTCCAATAATTAATTAGAATAAACGTTTTGCCACTTATATCTCATATGGTGCAAATCTCGAATAAATGCCACTTTGAAGAACGACAAATTCCTGAATTTTGCCTATTAGAATTGGCGAAAGATATCCTACTGCAATGAAAACGATAGGAAGGCAGAGCCGATCTTGGCTCTAGCCTCTAATTTTCCACATCTCCCTAACTTAAAATCTCCACTCCAGGTTTTTCATTGTCCCCTGTACTATATACCTAACACTGTTCTTATAATCCAAACAATCCACCCCACAGTTGGCTCGATTAATAAATAATTGCAGGATTTTCTTTGGCAATTGCTACAATGACTGTTGTTCATTCCCAAAAAATAGATATGCTCCATGAATCTTACATGCGTCATATGCTGAAAGCTATAAATATAATATGAAGCTGCAGATCATCATATTTCGTAGTTCAGAAGCATCCATCACATTGCACATCAACTTTGCTTTTATCACAGGGTAGTTGTGATTAGTTGCACACATAACCACAAATAAATTAACCAGATGTGACATTTATTAATATTAGCTAATTAACTAATACTAGCTTCGCAACGAAGGACCTATATGTTATACCAGAATGGTACCAAAATATTTATATATTATGATCAGATCATGACTATATGATCTACTCTTCTTATCCATAGGATCTTCAGATATCTATGATATAGACATATGGGACATAGTTCTGAGAACTAACTCTGTCTTTGTTCTACGAAAGATGAAGCTTAATTATCACATAAAGAGAACAAGGCACAACCGCACAAGGGTAATTTAATTTGGGCTTCCAACTTTAAGAGTATGATTGAGGAACTTAACCGAAAAGGTTTCTAATTAAAATATGTGGCATATCAGACTAATCTACCTATAAAGAAACATATGAAAGATATACTAACAATACCTTTTGCTTCAAAATGTTTATATCAATACCTTTTTACAGTACTCTTGGTGGGTGTCGTCCATTACTTTCGATCCGGTTATTTAGATTCTATTGTGCTATAAGTTAGTATGCTTAGCAAACTTTGTAATGGGTTAAATATGAAAATAAATTGTGCAACAAAAAAATTCTTATTTTTCATATCATTTGAACCTAACTTTTGTAACATATTGAATATCACTGCATTCAAGGCCCGAGTAAAAACGTTCCTTTTTATGGCGGCATCCTCACTTTATACTTTTCATCATTGATTAGATCTTTTAGATAAGAAAAAGGGATACAATGTACTATTCTATTCACATACTTTTTATTTTTCGGCTTTTTCTTAACCATGACCGTTTCCTTTATGTCCTAATAGCCAAACCTTAACAATATGACTACATACAACAAACCCCAGCTAAGAAAACATTTGCATGCCATTTTGAAATAACGAATTAACGATGAATATGGTTCATTTGATGGTGGAAAATCTGAACTAATGATTTCTTGCAAGTCAACTAATATTTGATGTTTCCTCCACTTCATTTGGTAACGCTTGCCAATGGTGAAAAGAATAGGATTTGATAGATAATAGATCAACTTCTGGTTTTGGAGATTCTACTTTTTTAGTTTGAGAAATACCAGAACTACGTAAACTTATAGACGCCTGTGGTAAGAACAATGATTATGTGCATTCTTAGGTGGTGATATACGTTTTATGGTAGTATTATTAGTAGTCTTTTTTATTTTTAATCAATCTGTGAAATTCTATAATTCATACTTATTAGCACTGCAAACTCTGTAATAAATATCATAGCTTCTCTCAATTAAATGCCAAAATTAATCCTATTATTAAAAAAATTTAAGTGTAGGTACTCCTTTAAGGCCTCCTCTAATGGCTATTTATAATCCAACTTATATAATTTTTAATAGAGGAGAAATAAAAACTATCTCTTATACAAGAGATAGTCTCTTGCACAAACTACAAGACTATATAAGGATAACATGTAGGACCATTTATTTTATGAGCCATGTGCTAATAGTTATATCATTGGAGAAGTTGTCTTTTAGACTACATAGAGATAGCAGCTATCTTATAACCATTGGAGAAGGCCTAATAAATAGATCAGAGAATAATCGCAACAATAAACAACATTTTTAATATAAATCAATTTAGGCCATACTAATTTAGTTGCATGTTAGCACATAAAAAAAAAGGGCAAAGATGATGGATGCACCAGAACTATCATCCTTGGATGCACTCGGAGCATGCAGTACAGGTTTTCCACACATACGGCCGGCCTGGCCTGCCGGCGGCGTAAACCTCGGCTAGCTGGCGGCCATCATCTCCAAAACCACACGCCGCCGCCGGCTACGAAACCTCAAAACCCATATCAAGTTGCAAGTAGAGATGGTACATGAATGCGACCGGTATCAATTAAGTTGACGTACGTGGATCCAAGGAAGCAACTAACGACGAATCATCTAGACTTTTAATTTACAGGTAGGCATGCTTGATCGATCTATGTGCTGATTGCATATCACAACATTCTGATCGGCCGGCTGGGTTTAATTTGGCAGGCAACTTGCATATGCTGGACCGCCATATATTTAGGCACGTTGTGTGCATGTATGGACAGCGGCAGGTAGCAGCAGCAGCATGTGTGCACGAGCTAATTGAGCCAATAATTAAAAAGGATTGGCTATATGGCTAGTGGGGTTGCAATTTGCCAACCCAACCACAAGAAATTGTGGTGGATTGGGGGACGAAAAGAGGGGGAGAGGGATAGGGAAGCACAGGTCGATAGCAAGCAACTTAATTTGGCAGCTTAATGGTGGTAGGATATGGGTATATCACTATTGGTTTCATCATGGTTAGAGATGCATTATAAATATGTCTGGTGCATGTGTAATATAAGAGTTATAGAAAATCAGAGACACACCGGATCTAATAATTAATTTACGGTAAATTTGCTCGTATCACACTTTAAGCTAGAGCGGATAGGGAAAAGGACAAACGAGTGGGCCAACTCTGCTAGACACTTGGTCCGTTGTATGATTTTGTTTCAGTATCAAGAAAAAAAATGAGTTGCCTACTGTTAAATTGTTTCAAATTATGTGTCCGTATTCAAAATTCAGGAACTGTGCCACTTGTAACTAGACTAATTATTTAGATTCCTCCTTTAACAAAAGCGACTACTTAATTAATTAGTTTATAACTCGAAGTTGAAGCTTGATATGCACAAATTGACACGACTTTGATCCACTAACATTTATTTTGTCTACTTCGGTAGACTTTTATTGGACTCCTTTGAGTTAGCTGTACGTGCGTAGACAGCTTGTAGGATCAAATACAATAATTAAACCTACTAGAAGGGGATGAATAGTAGGTATCGTCAGCGAAAATATAATTTTTGAACCGAAAAAGCAGATTGACAGAGTATCAGTAAAAACCAGATTACGCAAAAACCAACCGTTGGATTTGTCGCAATTTTTGTCACAATAAACTAGAAGATATAAGGAACAACTCCACCGAACGGTTTTACAAAATAATATCCGGTTAAAAAGTTATAACCCTCGCAATCTAGCTATCTTAGAATTTCAGCAAAACAAACAAAATCAATTCAAGCAACTTACGTGATCGGAAACGCCTTGATGATTAAATATGATATTTATTGCTGAAATATATTGTCACAAGGTACAGCCAAAGCACCCTAAAAAACCCTAAAACAAAGAACACTTAAATCTCTCAACTGTGACTTCACACATAGGTCAAGCCTTCCTCACTATTTATACCAAAAATTTTCTAATAAATAGGAATCCTAACCACATAGGAATCCTACAGTAAATTCCATACAAAATACAATTTTCCAAATTGTATTCTTCTCTGTCGGGCACAGCCGATGACAACCGAATCCTGATCGGACTCCATCCGTACACGATCTCGATTTCCATCACGTCTCCCGCTCGATCTCTCTACACGCAAGCATCTGCATGCCTCATGCACTCCTGCGTGAGCTATCATGGCAGCCGAACAGCACCAGCTCTCGATCTGCATCCGCGTTCAACACCAAGTTGATCAACATGCAAACATACATGTCGTTGACTAGAAATAACCACGTACGTTGACTTGGCCTCCTGTCAAGCAACTCAGCACACATGCACATACGGTGTACCACCACCGAGCCATGCATCATCACCAATCATGCATGCACACGTACACACACATACACACACCACGTATGCATGTACTGCATGCACAAGCACAGCATGTGCATACACATACTCGTCCATCTCTCTCTTCTCTCTAAATACCTCCGGCGCTCGCACACACAACCTTGCGAGACCCGTCACGAACAACACCCACACGGTATCCCTCCACCGTATGTCGTCTTTCGTCAACCTCGTCACCCGGCATCCTTGATCGCTCCTGACCTCTACTCCTCCCTGAGTATAGTCCCGATCCTACCGTTGACCAAAGTTAACCTTAACACTTCTGACTCTAATCCAATCTTGTCACATGACCTTCCGACTGCTCCAGACATCGGTTCCTTCCTGAACGTAGTCCCAGTCCTCGTCATTGACCAAGCCTTGATCTCAAGTCACCTACACACAATAGACAAAACAATCATTACCGGGCACAGATTCACAACATGACCCACATCAGTCACACGCACTCACACCACACCATTGAATATTCCAAACCAATTTCATTTAAATTATTATTTATAAAGCCAATTTGTTCATCACAAAATATTAATCAAAATCTTGATATTACACTTAACAGTCGAGGTGTACATACGAGAGAGAGTACGAGGTCAACTACAAATTTAATATGAAAGATGCTCCTTAAATTTTCTTCTGTAAGAATATAAGATATATATACGATACCTTTTCTAGAACGACATAATATGAGTAATTAAACTAAGAAAAGAGCACAGATGGTTACAAAACATATACTAGTGCTTTAGATAATCGCATTCATGCACCTAAAATAGTTTTTAAGTCAACTCACTTGTCGCGATGTGTTCAATAAACTTTGTGATCGGCAAGATCAGGTCAACCGAACCTGCAGATTGCGAGAATATCACGATTTGATTCATTATTCGAGATGATCTTTGGTACCAGTAATATGTAGCTGTGTGGTGCTGATATAATTAAAACAGTATAACGTATATAGAGAGAAGTATGATATGAATTTGTCCGTCACATAATTTCTTGAAAAGATAATTATTTATGAAAAGAGAAACTTTATATACATTTTGCTATTGACAAATTATCGATTCTACTAATTACAATGGCAGAAGCGTTTTCCCATTTTTGCCATCGTTGTTAACCCATAGGAAGGTCCATTTTAACTCAGGCTGATATCGCAATTCTAATAGTACCATAATCGACTTTTTTTTATGCAAAGTGAGTCTAGCTCAACTGATTAGGTAACTGAGTGAGGAAACCTTATCACCCAAGTTCAAATCCTAAATTTAACACGGGTGCTCGTATTTACGGTTATTTTTCTTTCAATGGTAGGCGACATACCCGTCGACAGTGAGGTGCCTATGGTGACTTCGTTAATCTCAGGATATTCCGGCCCAGTCTTTGGAGGTGCTCATAGGGATAGGGTGTGTATATGTGCGTTTATAGGGGTAAGCGTGCGTACGTATGTGGATGCTGCGTTTGTACTGTGTTTCTTAAAAAAAAATCCACTTTTTTATAGGGTTATCAAAGATCAACTAAAGACGATGATAAGAATAAAAAATGCTTATATAATGACATTTCGGAGACTTACTTTTGTCAATGCGATTCGTCGAATCAATAACCTCTTAATGATCGATGAAACTTAGCTAGAATTTATCGACAGAACATTTTTACTAATACATTAACTTTTACAATTAAAACAGATTATCAAGCTTACACTCCCTTGCTACGTGGCTAGCTGTCGCATAATCCAAAAAACTGTAAATTGATCAGGACAAAGTTAAGAACTACATTATTTTGAAAGTCTAGGGTTAATAGCTAGCATCCAACTTTAGAACTTAGAAGTCTTCTATGGTTAACTTTTAGACAAGGGAGGATTCATTCCTAAGGCAGCTATAGCTCGATCCCTAGTTCTGGGTTTGAAACACCATGTAAATATCATACAAGTCTAAAAAATTGATCGTTAAAAATATATGGGCCAGATAATTTCTTTTATGGACTGGACTTGCTCAAATTGATTGAATAAATTTTGCCAATTGATGGTACGTTATAAAATGGTAGTTTTGCAAATAGATTGCCCGTCGAGGAGTTTTCATCTTTGTGTAGGGTGCTCCGCCCTAGTTTTTAGATTTTTGGAAAGCTAAAGATTTAAAATCCAGTATTATTTCTATTTTAAAAAAGAGAACACTAACGGACCCCGACTGGATCTGGCTAGATCTGGGCCGCCGTCACTGGATCTGGCTGCCCCGGCGGTGGCGACGGCGAAGACGATGACGACGACGAGCAACGTGGCTTCGATGGCGGCGGCCAGATCCCGGCGTTGCGGCCCCGGGATGGCTAGATCTGGGCCGCCGTCGCCGTCATCGTCGAAGCCGCCACCTCGACAGCAGGCAACGGGCGGCGGTTCGACTGCGGCAGTCGGCGATGGCGGCCTCGACGACGGCCAGAGAGGCAGGAGAAAGGGGTACCAGATAGCACTGATACCCCGGATACCCAAAATCTGGTATGCTAGATACCAAAAAATCTGATACCCTACGTACAAAAAATCTGGTACCCGAAAAAAAAATCTGGTATCCTGGATAAAAAAAATTTAGTACTCCGGGTACCAAAAAATCTGGATAGTAGCCCTCTTGAAAAAAAAATTATTATCCACAACAGACTACACCTACAGTATATCGTTGAATATTTATGGGGGCTCTAAAATATCTTGAGGAGATAATCACGGCAGATATTCAATGTATATTATTCTACTCTAGTATCAATTTTTCATGCTTGCACGTGACAGAGGAAGAACATTCGGGTAGCTTGTGCGTGTGACTCCATCGAGGCCGGATTGCGACACATCCATTGGATCGGCACGTACACTGCTAGCTGGCTGCTGTCTGCTGGAATTAATATTTTGTTTTCACCAAAGAGATAATTCTGTACTTGCTCAGTTGCTCTTTTTCCAGTAACTGTGGCAGCAGCAGATGAGAAGATATTGTAAGCTGATGCTGCCTTGCATGTGGGATGCGTGCGTCACCTGTGACGGCTTGGAAGAGGAAATTAAATCACTTGGTCACTTGGTCACCTGTGCGTCACCTGTGACGGTGGTTAATTACGATGCAGCCATGTACACTTTAAATTTTGACGATGTTTTTATTGTCATGGTATAGTGTGGTGGCAAATTTAATAATAACTTCTGATCATGCGACTCGTAATTTAAGGCACCATGTGTATTGGTACATGACCCTGATTAGAAAAAGGAATCTTGCAACCGTTGAAAACTAAATATCATACAATATTTTTAGTTCAAATTTCATGTTTGGTCTCTCGGTGAAAGATTGCACGCAAATATTTTGCTTGAAGCAACCAGCAAGGTATATCATACAACGGTTGTCTGCTAACTCTTACGTATATAAATGTAGTCATATTATTTACGGTTTTTTTTAAAGAAGGGCAACAATTTCACCTCGTATATATTGATAAAAGGAAAGAAAAGAGGTGAATACAATATTATAGTCTAAAGCAGAACTATAATTAGGAAAAGGAAAACACCAATCACACCACGCATCTACAAATAGATATATCTCTCGTTGCCGAAACAAACAGGTACAAGATATATTCCCAAGCCAAATGACACCTCTAGCGAGTATACGATGCCAATAGCACCGTCCCCGCCCTTCCTAGGGGTGTATGATGTGGCTTTCAAGTGAGAGAATCCGCGATATGGTGAAACAAGATTACACAACAACGCCCAAGGGAAAGCGGCGCCACAGGTTGCCATTACTGGCTCAAAGAAAGGGCTTTCGCTCATAACCTTCCCACCCTCCCATGTCTAGAAGTGCTTGTCAAGCTCATAAGCCATTTGCCACCCTTGAACCTTTAACATGCAGTCATTGCGTCAGCGTCTCACAGCTGATTGGCCATCAAGTAGGAGCTTCTCAACATCCAACATGGTCCAAATTCATCTATACAATTGGGTTGGACGTGGAGAGGGGGATAGAGAAGATAGATCCCCGCTCCCCAATGCCAGCTAGCCCGATGTGGCCAACTTGTGACAAACGTCTGAACTGAGGCTCACCATAGGCTTATAACGCTCATCTCATGGCACTACCATCGTCTCCGCCTTAGCCAAGCTGTAGCGGCACTACCGCCACAGTCACTTGATCACTTCGCCATTGCCTCGTCGCTCTGCACACCACGCTGACCTCCACGTCCCATTGACCTCCCACTGTCTTAGCTGAAATGCATCGCTCCTCCCACGCCAACCCATTTCACTGCCTCTTGTCATGTCAGCCATCTCGGGCAGTCGCCTATGCTAACACCTCTAGGGATAGGTGCTTGGTAAGCCATCACAACGCCTTGCCCATATAGCTTGCTTCCAAATGATTGTCGGTAGCCTAGGTTAGTGCCCCCACTCATCCGTTGTCCATCGCCACCACCTCTGCTAGACCTAACCGGCCAATCCCGACCACCAGGATCCACCAGCATGGCTTGCCAGCTATGTTGTTGTCATTGGCAGACAACCTCCAGGGAAAAAATTGTCGCTGTCACACATGTCGGGGTAGATGGGGCAATGTGGTGGGAATTGGCGTCACAACTTGCCTAGATCCAGCCATGGGTGGCGCCACCCAGGTCCTTGCACCGACACCATCATGATGTTTGTCAACCGTACCACGCCAAGTCGTCGACGCCAACTTGCCGCTCTAGCCACCGTCCACTAGCTCCCACCGTGACTTCAGCCGGATCCGCCGCTGTCGTCTTTGCCACTGTTGTCGCTGTGCCTTGAGCTTTGCAACTGTCCCATAGCCATGGATCTAGCCACCCATGACGGCTCCTCCACATCCTGAACTCCATCGTCACCTTGACTAGCCACCGATGTCATCATCAACCACTGGCGCATGCCTCTACCATGCCACTGGCCTCTGCCTCGCCAGATCCGACCACCATTGCCACAACCAGTCACTAATGTTGCCCCTATTAGGTTCCCCAACCACCGCGAGCTCGGGATGAGAGAAGCCCCGCTCCGTCCTTGCAGCTGCGCGGCTTTGCCGGCAACCGTTTAGGGAAGGGGCGGCATGAGTGTTTAAAAAATATGTAGTTTCGTCATAATTATTTACAGTTATGCTACGACAGCATAGGAAGCTACAAACATAATATGTGATATTTTTAATATTTTTTATTTATTCGATGTGTCTTTCTCGATCAACAAGTTGGCTAGGACCCACCACCAGATCAAATCTCATTGGATATTCATGTAGACATCCATCACCTCTAGCCAGTATATGTCACAATACCGTATCCAGAAAACCACTGTAGACCCCCCCAAAAAAATCAATTCCTCTCAACCGGCACTATTGAATTAACACATACTCCTATATCCAGCGCAGATCGGCCGGCCGGTAGCTAGTAATGCTAGCCGTGTGTGCGCTGAGCAAAAATGTGCCGCAGGTTGATGCATGGATGTGCAACGGGACGGCGTACCAGCTGCACCTATTTAACGCGCAAAGGCAGGCAATCAAATCGATCGATCGCTAGTTGATCTCTTGGCGCCTTGGCGGCAAGCGAATGGCAGCTAGCTCAATTCGCTAGCAACCAAGCCAGATGGACACAACGCTAGCTAGCTAACTAAGCAGTGGCAGATGGACACGCATACACAAAGGGCGAAGCGTTACGTCTCCACAAAAGCACAAGCTTGTTGGCTCCATCAGCCAGCCAGCCAGCCAGCCAGCTAGCTCGACATCATCTATTCCCCGTTTTATTCGGATCCGGTATCCCGACCTCCACCCAGGTTTTGCAGTAGCTTTCGGATGGGCAATTGGATAGATACGTACATCAAAGCTTTATGCAGTGGCAATTTAAGGCGCAACGTTTTTAAAATTCACTAAATTTTGATGTAAATTTCAATGTGAAAGTTATGAGGAGGGCAAGCCCTTATTCACCTCTCGTATCTTTGCTGGTAGCTTTATGTGTTTGTCAAATTTTTTTCTTGTACGATATAATGGATTATATGTAGCCATACTCCATCCGTCCCAAAATAAACGTATTTCTAGGTTTGAATCTGGACATACTCTATGTCCAGATTCAAACCCAGAAATGCGTTTTTTTGGGACGGAGTGAGTAGGATTTACCGTACATTACAGTGACAAGTAAGTCAGAGAATTTTTATGATTATTATAATTAAATGGTAATGATGCATGCTTGCTCTATGGTTAGTAACAAAACTTACAATTAAAACATCATATATAGTTGTAAGTGTTATCAATAAACGATATCAAAGGCCCTAAACCAAATAAAAGTTGGTTGACATGAAACATAGTAGAAGAGATCCTCCAGCAGCTGGTCACGTGGAGAGGTGGGCTCGTGGCGGCCTCGCCCCACCGGCCCCCACCACCACCATTCCAAGCCCAAGCGTCCCTCTTCCTAGTGGCCCCTAACGCCCCATCTTTCCACCATGGGTGAACCTCTTATATGGATAAAAGATAAAATCAGATTAAAAAATATGTACCTAAAATATAGGTGTATTAACTTTATACCACATAAATATCTCTGTGTATAAACTTTGAGAACACGTATACATATTTAGAGTTTGTACACATAGAGGGAGAAAATGAGGGAGAGGGGGAAGAGCACATGGTGGTCTGAGAGTCATCCATGCGCCGACGGGCGCACAGCTAATTGCCAAGTAGCATTTTTGGATCCGATGGATAATATTTTCTAGAAAATGCAGTTTAATGGATGTTGATCGGCTTTTGATTATGATTTCCGCCATGTTTCACTAGTGGACCCTATGCTTCCGCTATCCTGCGCGACTGATTTATTACGGTACATGGCACAGGGTCGAAACACCAGTCATCGATGTAGGATGGTTAATTACTGGTTATAATGAAATTCGTCATGGCTATGAAAATTTCTTGCTCGGTTTACCGTTGTCATAGTTACGGTATTTTGCTTAATTGTCTTTTTTCTAGCGAAGTGATAAATATTCTCCCACACAGTCTCCCTAAATGTCATATTGCATTATTGTAGTTAGGCTATCTGATGGTTATCGCACACTATGTAATGTAATACATAGGTGAATATTTATTTAGAGTATCCTAATTTATCTAATAGGATTTTATAATGTTGTGTGTTGGAACCTACCGGAATGTCCACCAATGAAATTAAATAGTTGGGAAGGTGATCGATCAATCGATCGGTTTGGCCGAACGTTTCCCACGTAGACGTAGACAAGATAAAGTTGGTTTTTTCAAGCTTTTCACGAATGGGTGGTACGTGACGGTGGTGTGTGCACTTTTAGTTTTGATCTCTCGCTGTTGGTTTTGTGTGGTTCAACGTGTCATACGTGCAGATGTGCTTCACAACTTGTGTGATCGATGCATCCATCCTGTGGATGATAAATGTGCTTTCTTAACTTTTATTTTATGCATGTGGATACGGATAAGGAGAAAGTCACAAAGGCGGATGAGCATAATCTGAGGCGATGCTTCCTTTTTGCTGCTTGAGAGTTTTTTTTTCATGTAAAAAAGTAGTACATAATTTAAAGCATATACTCCAAAAGTTTGGTGGATCAACCTTCCATTTAATCCACGATAAACTGTAAATTTTAAATTTTAGAACCATCGTAATCAATATCTTCTCCTAAAGGAAACCTTTTGTGAGAAGATGGTAATGCTATACGCAACATCATGTTTCTCCAACCTTTTCGTGCAACCTTCTTCTGTGTAGTTATTCGTCTTTTTTTTTCACTAGATTTGAGTGTTCAAAGATAACTTTTTAAGTCACCTATAATTACGTTTCTAATACTGAAATAAAGTGCTGTGCAATGTAAATTTTAATTCACTTTAATTACAGTTTTGTTGTTATACGTGAGTTCTTGTATTTTATCCAATAATGAATATATTTTAGTGTAATTTTGTAAAATTATATGAATTGTAAGTTCATTCAAGGTATAAGTTAGGATTAGAAAATTTACCTTTTTATCTTGGAAAGAACTGTACTGTGTTAAATAGGTAATGGGGGAGTGATTTGAACCATTTGACTGCCATTTGAGGTTAAGAGAAAGCTCCCATCATCAGCAAGTTGGCTTATCAACCTCAACTAAAGTTTAGATTAAAATTCACTGGTAACTTTAATGGCCTTTTATAGTATTTTATTTTTCTATCTATGGTTTTTGAGCATCTAATGGCACCCATATAAAAGAATACCTGTAAATTGTTTTCTCATATATGCATCCATTTTCCCATGGCTTATTAGTGGTATGGCTTACTGTGAAACTAAATTTATGTCTGAACTATTGATGCTCCCTTTATTTCGATAGTTGCATTGATTAAACAACGCCTAATAGATCCCTCGATCATGCATGCCTATCTAAAACTTCCCCCTACCCAATTTTCTCTCCAACCCAAGCAACGCATAACTAAGATTAAGATGACGACGATGTGCATAAGAGTTTTACTTATTAATTATTTGAGGTTATCACTCTTTCTTTTCAACATAGTTATACTCAAGCTTCTTTTCAGTATCGTTGTTGGACCATTGAAATGGATTATTTACTCCACAATTAAAAAAATACATGTTCTCAATAAAGGATTTTCTAAGACATTACTTAAAACAATTAACAATTGTTTTAAGTTTATTTACTAAAATATTTAACTTATTGCTATAATCAATCCAACGATCCATGCATAGCTCTGTTATTTTTCCAATAAAACCTCATTCCGCATGATCCACCGACCGTGCACATATACCCTAAAAACACTCCCCGTGCGAAGCTTCTTGTCCAACCCAAACCACATATACCCAAAATCAAGACGGCGGTGACGGCGAGGCTGACATGGCAAGCACACGTTACGTGCTACACATTTTTCATTTTTCATGTGATAAAAAGAAGAAGATAAAGATGATGATCGAAATAGAGGCATTAGATCCAGTGGGGCTAGCTCTCGGCAAATCGATCCCCAAATTCATCATGCAGGAATTACCCTGCCCCGGCCCCGGCCGGCTGGCCGGTTTGTGGGCGCCATACACCATCGGTCGCAATCACCGAGCCGATGATGATGAGGGGCCGGCTGGCCGGTTTGTGGGCGCCATACACCATCGGTCGCAATCACCGAGCCGATGATGATGAGGAAGCCACGGGGCATTATCATTTATCAACCGGCCGGGTGCGGCTGCTGGCAGCTTGGGCGGCGGTACAAAGGTGACCCCAGCGAACGAACCAGGAAGCAAAGGCGGCTTCCTGCAGCTTACGTGGGTGTGTCATGTGTGTATGCAGGTAAAGTGAATTATGATCGAGCGTACACTTCGTACACATGCCCTCGCTTTCTATGCCTTAATTAGCGGTGAGAGTAGTATATGAAGATTGTTAGGCTTGTAGGGGAGAAAATATTGCTGTGGCTTGTGAGAGGGAGCCAAGTTATTTTTCGGAGGAAAATGACATTAGTTTTAATTTGGTGTTGTACAGTACCACATTGACATATATAGGAATATATAGCATTGCAAGATACTGGTTCATGTTTCTTTTTTCTTTTTTCTTTTAAAAAGAGCATGATGCAGGCGTAGTATGTTGGTTCACATTTATTAATTATTGGTGATGTTAAGGGTTAAATCTTAACAAAACTGAAGTAGGTTAAATTATGTTTTTCTTTTTTTTTCATAAACCCAAAGGTATGAAACAAACACTACAATCACTCACGGTATTTTGACAGAATAGATTGATGATTTTTTTTTAAGATAATGCAATAGATTGACGATGGATACATCCGATGTTGAGGTCATGGTTGATTTGGGAGGGCAATGCCATAGACAGAGAAGGGCCATTGTACGTTAGGCACACACTTATAAGGATGCCGTGAGCTGCCAGTGCTATGGTTAAGAAGATGGCGATGTGTATCAAGTCAAAGCGAGACATATATGGTTAGGGTTTTACCTGTCGATATTAAGTCTGGGCCTTTTTCGATAGTTGAGTGCTGTACACTCTCAGGCTCTCAGCTGCACCACGCAGCACAACGTTCAGCTGGAACGGTCTGGCCTAGACTGCATTTTTATTAGCTATGATGCTGATGCCCTAGAGCTCTTGTATATGCCGTTGATGTGCTGTAGGTGCTATATGCACCACAGGTGCTTCACTAGAACAAGAATGACCGCCGAAAAAGGTCACTGTGGATAATGGAAATGAGATCAAATCATAATAAATGGGTTAGTAGCATTAAAAAATCAATACAAAGAGGCCAAGAAGAGAATACAAATATATGTCATTGTTGATAAAGTGAATATGCTCAATTTTTTTTAAAAGTGAATGTGTATCTTTCATATAAACAAGAATATATTTTTGTGTATAGCGTCATTCTCATAATTGTCAATATCACTATCTCAAGCACTGAAATACAAAATACTTAATCCCAATAAACAAATAAACGGATACATCATCAGTAAACCTCCTATCATATCCAGCAAACATATAAAAATTGTTTACCCACTCGGTTTTTCCAAGCTCTCTGGACGGATGCACTGCATTTCCACCTTGACAAAGTCCACAAACATTTACCCAGTTAACCTGAAATCGACAGACCTCAATTTTTTTTTTATCAAAACACACACACACATCCATCTTTATCAACCCCCTCCCATCACCATTAGTGCCCATAATTAACACGAAAAGCCACGTGTCACCATCACGACATTATGCTGTGCCATCCACCACCCGTTACCCACTCCCACTCCACTACTACCCTACCCGGCACGTCGGGGTATACCGGCCACTGTGCTCATCCGCTCCACGTCACCCACACGTCTGTCCCCACCTGCCAGCCACCCACCGCCGCGTGGGCCCCACCGGCTAAGGTTGCCAGCCCGGACACCTACGTGTACCGAGTGACGTAGTAGTGCGTGTATCGTATTTTGCTACGGGCACCAAAGGTAGGCGGCTGTGGGCCTGTGTGAGGTGGGTCCCACTGGCAGGTGGGACCCGCTGCAACGTGGGGCCCGCAACGGCGACCCCGGTCGTTAGATTACAAGTCTCGTTTCTCTCCCCCCCCTCTCTCTCTCGACCTCTTCTTCATTGTGACTCTAGCGAATTGAGCCATTTCTCTTTTTCTCTCTTTCTCTCGGTGAGAGAAGCACTAGTGCTCGCGTGCTCGCGGCGGCGAGGGCGGCGACGTGGAGGAGGGGGAAGGATGCCGGCGTGGTGGAAGGGGAAGGGGAAGGGGAAGGGGAAAGGGAAGGAGGGGGTAGGGGAGGAGGAGAGGAAGAAGAAGAAGGCGGGGAGCTTCGACGAGGCGCTGCTCCTCGGGAAGGGAGGAGGAGGAGGAGGGGGGAAGACGAAGGAGCAGCAGGTGGTGGTTGTCGGGCACCCGCTCCCGCGGCCGGCGTCGATGCCGGCGTCATCGGCGCCCGGGTCGGGGTCGGCGTCTGCGTCGGCGTCGAGCGGCGGCGGCAGCTCGTCGCTCGGCTCGTCGGCGGCGTCCGACGAGCCGCCGGATCTCGGGAATTACAGGTGAGCACACGACCGGCGTAGTGGTTTCGTTTCGTTTCGTTTGGTTGGATGCAATTCGTTCGTGCCGTGCTTTCGGGTTTGGTAGGTGGGTGGGTGGTTGGTTCGTTTGTTCATGGAGGCGATAAATCAAAATCAAATCAAGTTTTTTTTAATAAAAAAATCATATGGTGTTAGCGGAGTACTGAATTCGGCGCGAGGTTTTCGTATCGGTAGCTAATAATTGCGCCGTGGATTCTGCTCGTCTGCTGAATTTCGTTGAGATCGCCGAAAATTGTACCTGTTTCGGCGTGTTTGGTGGGGAATTGAGGTGGGGTTCTTTTTTTTTTTCTGCTCTTCTATTTAGGGATGACATGATTTGATTTATGAGGTTCTTTGCTTGATACTTTTTTGGTGTTCTACTTTTTGGGTGGAATTGGAGCTGTACTCTTGATGCTTATCTGGTTTGTTTTCCATCCAGGTATGTTAGTGGTGTTGGCTGTTTTGCCCCTGGAAAGTAGCAGCACACTTGTAGTCTAATTTAACTCATTTAACTATGTGATTTGGGGGATTATTCTGATAGGAGATGGATTCTACTAGTATTCTACTGCCCTGTTGACAAATTGTGTCAATCAGCATCTTCTGCTAGACGATCTTAGGATAACTGTTGATCTTCCTTGGTTCATTTCTTCGTTGTATAATTTGGGATTTTTCAGGCTTGCTTCATTAATTCAATTTTGCTTTTACAATATATGTTTTTTTGGCTATCTTGAATCCTTTTTGTTCGATTTCTGTTTGGTGACAGATCGTTTATGTAATCAGCTCTTTAGATTACTGCTAATTTTACAATATAATTTTATTCGAATTGGTATTTTGTTGGCCCATTCGATTTATTTTGTATGTTTTTGTGACCTAATCCAGAAGCACTTTTGGGTCCCCATTCCTGTATATATGCTTACAAACATAGGAGACGATAATTGCCTAAGGGTCAATAATTGGTGACATTCTCTGAATGTGGGATATTGAGAAGGACATTATTTCTATCCAATTATTGTTTTGAGATATGGTAGTTCTAGGATGGTGAAGTTATTGTTCTCAAGTGATGCACTTCAACTGAAGCTTTTTCATGTCTGTTTCAATAGGATTCCAGAAGCAAGCTACGTGCTTCCAGGAAGAATACTTGCTATTGATTCTCGGAAACAAAGTCCCTTTCTTGAAGAAGGACGCTTTTTCGCAAACAACCAGACTTTGGAGCATCCAAGATTGTCTGAAACTTCAGTTTCTCCAAGGAAAGAATTTTATCTTCATAATTTGGATATTTCAAACGATCGAACTGCATATTGCCATGGTCGGAAATCATCAGAGATTGTGTTCGCTACAAGAGTACCAAGCTCTCCCCCTAGCTCAAAAGGCCAAATTCCGTGTCCAACCTCCTCTGTGCAATCAAGAACATTTGGGCAATGCCC
Organism: Leersia perrieri; assembly: GCA_000325765.3. Classification (NCBI taxonomy): domain Eukaryota; kingdom Viridiplantae; phylum Streptophyta; class Magnoliopsida; order Poales; family Poaceae; genus Leersia; species Leersia perrieri. The sequence continues at coordinate 4,335,481 of CM002478.1, forward strand.
AGGATCCCCGACTTCACGGCAGGATGATTCACGAAGCTCAAGCTCACCTCACCCTCTTCCTCGTCCTCCAAGCTCCCCATGCTCTTCATCACGTCCTGGCAGTTCACAGTGGAAGAAGGGCAAGTTGTTAGGCAGTGGCACCTTTGGGCAAGTATACCAAGGATTTAACAGGTGCTTAATTTGTCTTTGAAAGCATTTTACTGTTTCCATCCTCGTGAAGCTGAATATTTATTTTTTCTACAATGCATACTGAATTGCTATTCAAAATGTTTGTAATGCAGTGAAGGTGGCCAAATGTGTGCAATTAAAGAGGTCAAGGTTATTTCTGATGATAATAACTCGAAAGAATGTCTCAGGCAGCTACATCAGGTATTAATTACACTGTCAACATATTGCATCAGACAGTAGATATTTAAACTCTGTTTCTTTCATACTGATACGACTTCCTATGTGCAGGAAATTGTGCTTTTGAGTCAGTTGTCACATCCAAACATTGTTCAGTACTATGGCAGTGATCTGGTAAATCTATAACTCATGATGATTTTTCCTATTTGTCTTGAGCATGCAGTTCACAAAGACATACAATCAGTCAATCATTACAAGCTCTGAAATTAGGCAGTGACAACAGTTAGATTGATTGTTAGCAAATATTTCCAGTCATAAACCACTCTGGTGAAATTTTTTAAGGGAAACATTGCGTCGTATATTATAAGAAAATCCATTCTTAATTTGCTAATTTGTATATTTTGCCTGAGTATGCTTCATTTTGCAATGCAGTCTAGTGAGACGCTTTCAGTCTATCTCGAGTATGTTTCTGGGGGCTCTATCCATAAGTTGCTTCAAGAGTATGGTGCATTTGGGGAGGCAGTCCTTCGAAATTACACAGCACAAATTCTATGTGGCATTGCATATTTGCATGGGCGGAATACAATGCATAGGTATGTGATTAATTTACATTATTAATAATATTTGATATAATGGTATTTCGTTTTTATGGAAACACATGTTGCTCTTAATTCTAATCGATGGAACATCACTTTTCTCACAGGGATATCAAAGGGGCGAATATACTTGTAGATCCCAATGGTGACATCAAACTTGCTGATTTTGGGATGGCCAAACATGTAAGTACACCAATGTTATTTATATGATAATTCAAGAAGTTTTAATGGATCAAGTCTTCCTATGATATCCCTTTGTTGACTAATTATTATATTCATACAGATAGCAGCGCACACATCTATCAAGTCCTTCAAAGGAAGCCCTTATTGGATGGCGCCTGAGGTAATGCACAAGACATTGAAAACTCTTCTGTACTCTGTCATTTCAAGGTGAATGGCAATCAGTTTCTATTGTTTTTCTCATAAAATTTAATCTCTCAGGTCATTATGAATAGCAATGGCTACAGCCTTTCAGTTGATATTTGGAGTCTTGGCTGCACCATTATTGAGATGGCAACAGCAAGACCTCCTTGGATTCAGTATGAAGGGGTATGTTCATGTTATAGTTTTTACAAGTGACTAACTTACATTGAAACCATGCTAAGCCTTTTCTAACTCATTCACAGGTGGCTGCAATATTTAAAATTGGCAACAGCAAAGACATACCTGATATTCCGGATCATCTTTCTTTTGAGGCGAAAAACTTCTTGAGACTTTGTTTGCAGCGTGACCCTGCTGCCCGCCCTACTGCTGCTCAGCTAATGGAGCACCCTTTTGTCAAGGACCTAACTGCAAACAGAAGCTTCAGGTCTGGCTTGACAAGGGACATGTTTCCAACTTCCTTCGATGGAAAAGGCGTTAAGGTACTACTTGTACTCACAATCTCTGTACTAATCGAACACTGCCTGTTTGTAATTCTTTTTTTTAATGAGATCTACTTTTGTACCTTAGCTAATTGTGAAATAGGAACAAACAAGAAGGAAAAGAAATAAGAATGAACACTGTCATACCAGTCTATTCAAGTCTGAATTTGGTGTCTTATTGTAGTTTCTTATCATTAATGTTTATATCACTTCAGGTACAGACAAGCAACAGAAGCTTATCTCCTCTGCGAGATCCAGACCTCACAATGAGAAACTTACCAGGACCAACAGCTGCCATGCCTTCAATTTCAACTCGCAGGATCTCTGCCATGTATGTTTCCCTTCTTGTAGAAACCATCATAAATTAAATCTCTTGCATAGTCTAACAGAGTGTTTGGTGCAGCAACCCATCTAATGTGCGGATGAACATGTCGCTGCCCGTATCACCTTGCTCTAGCCCATTGCGGCAATATCGGCAATCAAATCGGAGTTGCATGCCATCACCTCCTCATCCAGCCTATTCAGCTGGAGCAGCCAACTACAGCCCCATCAACAATGCTCTCTACCCAACAAGACCAAGCAACCATCTTCCAGATCCATGGCTTGAAATCTCTCAACTGAAAGCACCACAATTTGATTCTCCAAGAAGATTATAGAAAATCCAAACACACTGTTTGTTTGTATACAGGAATGAAAGATGTTCCATAAGTTAGGACAAAGGGGGTTCTTTTTTTTTTCTTGTTTCACCCTTTCTGTATGTATCTTCCTCTCAGGATGCAGTCGCATCGCCATTGTACAAATGCACAAAATGAGTTCAGTGAAAAGGAGTAGAATTTCAGATTGCAACTGTACATGTTGTGTCTCTCTCTCATATGATCAATTTTGGTCCATATCAATTCCCACTTTGGCCTGATACATCTTTGCTGTAGAGGCTGAACTGAATTGTACTGTCGAAAAAATGAATCCTACTCATCTTCAGAAGTTTGGTCCCCATAAATCCCCCCTGAATGGAAAAATGATAAATCTTTTCTGTAGAAACTGGATTGAACTCTATCATCGAAAGAATGAATTTCCACTCATCTTCAAAAGTTTCTGATCTTACAAAGATGTTGCAAAGCTGAAAATGTCATGGAATCTGTATCTTGTGAACATGGAACACTTCCCCTCTGTAAGTCACTGTCTTCTCTTCAACACCCAAACCCCAGATATGCCCTTCCAGCTTCAGTAAACCCTTTGCATCCTCCCCATGGCCTTTCTTGGCCATGCCACCCTTGCCATTCTCACTGGCATGATGATGATCACCATTGTCAGAATGCGCCGCCTCCCAGACGAACCGGAACACACCGAGGGCACAGCTGAGCCGCTTGACGCCGCCCCTGACTGCCGATTCATCGCCGTCGATCAGAAACACAGTGGCGTGGACATTGACATTCTTCCCCCCCTTGCCGGAGAAGTTCTTGCCGGCATGCACATGGATGTCACGGACGGCGCCGTAGAGGTAGAAGAGGAGCAATGTGTAGAGGCATTTGGACGAGTGGCCTAGGGTTTTGGAGAGCTTCCTCTGGACAAGGCAGTCTTGCCGGCGAGCCTCCTTGAATGCGATTCCCCTTTCGATTACGACGCCGCGTATCTGGTATAGCCCTTCCTTCATTGCCGCCACCTTCTCGGCGTGGATGGCGAGGTGGGGATCGGATTCGAGGCTCTTCGCGAGGTCGGTGAACATGTCGAGCACCTCTTGCCATGTCTTCGCCGGCGGCGAGGGGGGCGATTTGGATGGGGATTTGTTGAAAGGGGTCGGCCGCATCCATGACGGCGGCGATGTTGAAAGGGGATTTGTTGTTGCGGCGTCGGCGGTGTCGGAGAGGAATCGGAGGCAGGCGGCGGCGATCTGGTCGGACATGTGGCTCGAAGGGGGGTGAAGGGCGGCGATGTCGGCGCGGAGGTCGGCGAGCACCTCCTGCAGCGCGCCGCGCCAGATGTGGTGCTGCGTCACCTGCGGGCAGATGGTGAGGCGCACGGTCTTACGAAGCTGCGCCGACACGCCCAGCACGTCGCACACCCGCGTCAGCGAGCTCAGCGGCGTCGCCTTCAGCGGCGGGCGGCGCTGTGGGGCGGGGGCGGCGGC